>JASUUH010000005.1:0-233154 GCA_030449925.1 Citropsis articulata | reverse complement strand
GAAATGTCAATGGCGCAGCCAGCGTGAAATAATCATGAGGCGGTGGGCTATAGCCTTTGGTCCATGGGGGTTGGGGAGGGTTTAAGGGGTTACAGTGATCGAAAAGTAGGTGCAGTCCTTTGGGGTCCTCGTGTGCCCGGTGGGAGGCTCTCATGGGAAGCACGCCACTAAAATGGCAAGAAATGCCCAAAAGGCGCAGCGTGAAATAGTCAGAGCTTGTGAGCTATGGCCTTTGGTCCATGGGAGTTGGGAGGGGTGTTGGGGGCTCTGGTCGCCGGAGAATGGGTACAGTCATTTGAGGGTCTCGTGTGCGATGGGAGACTACGGTCAGGCACCTGCCTAAAATAGCAAGAAATGCCAATGGCCTTGTGCAGAAATAGTCAACGGCCGGTGGCCTATAGCCTTTGGTCCGCAGGGGTTGGGGGGGGGTGGGGGGGCTCTGGTTATCGGAAATGGGTACAGTCATTTCGAGGGTCCTCATGTGCCCAGTGGGAGACTACGGTCAGAGGCCTGCCCTAAAATGGCAAGAAATGTCCAATGACCCAGTAGCGTGAAATAATCGCCGAGGCGGTGGGCTATAGACTTTGGTCATGAGGGTTGGGGAGGGTTTCGGGGGCTCTGGTCATGGAAATGGGTACTGAGTCATTCTGAGGTCCTCGTGTGCCCGTGGGAGGCTACTGATCAGAAGCCTGCCCGAAAATGGCAAGAAATGTCAGTGCGCGGCGCGTGAAATAGTCACCGGGCAGTGGGCTACTGTGCTTTGGTCCTTGAGGGGTTGGGGAGGGGCGTTTGGGGGCTCTGGGTGTCGGAAATGGGTACAGTCTTTTCGAGGGTCCTCGCATGCCCAGTGGAAGGCTACGGTTAGGCCTGCCCTAAAATGGCAAGAAATACCCAGCGGTGCAGCGCGTGAAATAGTCGCCGAGGCCGGTGGTCTATAGCCTTTGGTCCGCGGGGGTTGGGGAGGGGCGTCGGAAATGGGTATTGTCTTTACGAGGGTCCTCGTGTGCCCAGTGGGAGGCTCTGATCGGTCAAGCACACTCTAAAATGGCAAGAAATATCCAATGGCCGGTGCGTGGAAATAATCGCGAGGCGGTGGGCTATAGCCTGGTCATGAGGGGTTGGGAAAAGGCGTTCGGAGCTGGGTGTCGGAAATGGAGTGCAGTTTTTGAGGGTTCTCGCGTGATGGGAGGCTCTGATCAGAAGCACGCCCTAAAATGGCAAGACATGCCATTGCGACACGTGGATTAGTCGCTTGAGGCAGTGGGCTATAGCCTTTGGTCCGCGGGGGTTGGGGAGGGGCGTTCGGGGGCTTTGGGCGTTGGAAATGGGTACAGTCTGTTCGAGGGTCCTCGTCTGCGCAGTGGGAGGCTACGTCAGAGGCCTGCCCTAAAATAGCAAGAAATGCCAGGCCTTGTGCAGAAATAGTCACCAGGCGGTGGGCTATAGCCTTTGGTCCGTGGGGGTTGGGGAGGGGTTTCGGGGGCTCAGGTCGCCGAAATGGGTACAGTCTTCTGAGGGTCTCGTGTGCCCAGTGGGTGGCTCTGTCGAAGCACCTAAAATGGCAAAAATGCCAATGACCCAGCGCGTGAAATAGTTACCGAGGTCGGCGGGCTATAGCCTTTGGTCCGCGGGGGTTGGGGAGGGGGTTTCGGGGGCTCTGGTCAGCGGAAATGGGTACGGTCTTTACGAAGGCCCTCGTTTGCCCAGTGGGAGGCTCTGATCGAAGCACGCCTAAAATGAGACATGCCAATGGCCGGTGCGTGAAATAGTCATTGAGGCGGTGGGCTATAGCCTTTGGTCCATGAGGGGTTGGGAGGAGGTTACAGGGGCTCAGGCGTCGGGAAATGGGTGATCTTTTCGAGGGTACTTGCGTGCCCAGTGGGAGGCTCTGGTCGAGCCTGCCCTAAAATGGCAAGAAATGCCAATGGCGCAGCGCGTCAAATAGTCGCCGAGGCCGGTGGGCTATAGCCTTTGGTCCGCGGGGGTTGGGGAAGGTGTTTCAGGGGCTCTGGGCGTCGGAAATGGGTACAGTCTTTTCTAGGGTCCTCACGTGCCCAGTGGGAGGCTACGGTCAGAAGCCTGCCCTAAAATGGCAAGACATGCCCAGCTTGGCGCGTGAAATAGTCATGAAATAGTCGCCGAGGCCGGTGGGCTATAGCCTTTGGTCCGCGGGGGTTGGGGAGGGGCGTTCGGGGGCTCTGGGCGTCGGAAATTGGTACAGTCTTTTCGAGGGTCCTCATGTGCCCAGTGGGAGACTACGATCAGAGGCCTGCCCTAAAATAACAAGAAATGCCAGTAGCAGTGTGCGGCGCGCCTATAGCCTTTAGTCGAGGGGTTGGGGAGGGGTTTAGGGGGGTTACTGGTCGTCGGAAATGGGTGCAGTCTTTTCGAGGGTCCTCGCGTGCCAGGTGGGAGGCTACGGTCAAGCCTGCCTAAATACCAAGAAATCTCCAGTAGCGCAGCGCGTGAAATAATCGCCGAGACGGTGGGCTATATGTGCTGGTCCATGAGGGGTTGGGGAGGCGTTCGGGGCTCTGGGTGTCGGGAAATGGGTACAGTCTTTTCGAGGGTCCTCGCGTGCCCAGTGGGAGGCTCTGATCAGAAGCCTACAAATAAGAAATGTCCAGCAGTAGCGTGAAATAATCATGGGGCGGTGGGCTATAGCTTTGGTCCATGGGGGATTGGGAGGAGGCGTTCGGGGCTCACAGGTGTCGGAAATGGGTACAGACTTTTCGAGGGTCTCGCGTGCCCAGGTGGAAGGCTACGTCAGGCACTGCCTAAAATAGCAAGAAATGCCAGTGTGTGGCAGGAAATAGTCCAAGGCAGTGGGCTATAGCCTTTGGGCCGGGGGGGTTGGGGTGGGGGTTTTTGGGGGCTCTGGTCATCGAAAATGGGTACAGTCTTTTTGAGGGTCCTCGTGTGCTTGATGGGAGGCTACGGTCAGAAGCACATACTAAAATGGCAAGAAATGTCCAGCCAGTAGCGTGAATTAGTCATGGGGGCGGTGGGCTATATGTGCTGGTCATGAGGATTGGGGAGGGCGTTCGGGGGCTCACAGGTGTCGGAAATGGGTACAGACTTTTGAGGGTCCTCGCGTGCCAGTGGAAGGCTACGTCGAGGCCTGCCTAAAATAGCAAGAAATGCCAGTGGCCTTGGCGGAAATAGTCACGAGGCGGTGGGCTATAGCCTTTGGTCCGTGGGGGTTGGGGAGGGTTCAGGGGCTCTGGTCATGAAAATTGGTACAGTCTTCTGAGGGTCCTCGTGTGCCCGATGGGTGGCTCTGTCAGGAAGCACATACTAAAATGGCAAAAAATGCCAGTGACCCAGTAGCGTGAAATAGTCACAGGGCGGTGGGCTATAATACTGGTCCGTGGGGGTTGGGGAGGGGTTTGAGGGGCTCTGGTCATGAAAATGGGTACAGTCTTCTGAGGTCCTCGTGTGCTTGATGGGAGGCTCTGTCAAGCACACACTAAAATGGCAAGAAATTCCAGTGGCGCAGCGTGAAATATTACGAGGGCGGTGGCCTAGAGCCTTTAGTCCCAGCGGGGTTGGGAGGCGTTGGGGGCTCACAGTGGTGAAAATGGGTACAGTATTTTCGAGGGTCCTCGTGTGCCAGTGGGAGGCTACGGTCGAGGCCTTCCTAAAATGCCAAAATGTCCAGTGGCGCGTGAAATAATCGCCGCCAGGGGCGGTGGGCTATAGCCTTTGGTCCGAGGGGGTTGGGGAGGGGCGTTCGGGGGCTCTCGGAGTCGGAAATGGGTACAGTCTTTTCGAGGATCCTCGCGTGCCCAGTGGGAGGCTACGGTCAGGGCCTGCCCTAAAATGGCAATAAATGCCAGTGCGCGTGAAATAGTCACGAGGCTTGTGAGCTATAGCCTTTGGTCATGAGGTTGGGGAGGGTGTTGGGGCTCTGGTCATGAAATGGGTACAGTCATTTGAGGTCTCGTGTGCCAGTGGGAGACTACGGTCAGGCACTGCCCTAAAATAGCAAGAAATGCCAGTGGCCTTGGAGGAAATAGTCACTGAAGCCGGTGGCCTATAGCCTTTGGTCCGCAGGGGTTGGGCAGGGGGTTTCGGGGGCTCTGGTCATCGGAAATGGGTACAGTCATTTCGAGGGTCCTCGTTTGCCCAGTGGGAGACTACGGTCAGAGGCCTGCCCTAAAATGGCAAGAAATGTCCAGTGACCCGGTAGCGTGAAATAAGTCATGGGGCGGTGGGCTATAGACTTTGGTCCGCGGGGGTTGGGGAGGGGGTTTCGGGGGCTCTGGTCATCGGAAATGGGTACAGTCATTACGAGGGTCCTCGTGTGCCCCGTGGGAGGCTACGGTCAGAAGCCTGCCCGAAAATGGCAAGAAATGTCCAGCGGCGCAGCGCGTGAAATAGTCACCGAGGCCGGTGGGCTATAGCCTTTGGTCCGCGGGGGTTGGGGAGGGGCGTTTGGGGGCTCTGGGTGTCGGAAATGGGTACAGTCTTTTCGAGGGTCCTCGCATGCCCAGTGGAAGGCTACGGTTAGGCCTGCCCTAAAATGGCAAGAAATACCCAGCGGTGCAGCGCGTGAAATAGTCGCCGAGGCCGGTGGTCTATAGCCTTTGGTCCGCGGGGGTTGGGGAGGGGCGTCGGAAATGGGTACAGTCTTTTCGAGGGTCCTCGTGTGCCCAGTGGGAGGCTACGGTCAGAGGCCTGCCCTAAAATGGTAAAAAATTCCCAGCGGCGCAGCGCGTGAAATAGTCACCGAGGCCGGTGGGCTATAGCCTTTGGTCCGCGGGGGTTGGGGAGGGGGTTTAGGGGGCTCTGGTCGTCGAAAATGGGTACAGTATTTTCGAGGGTCCTCGTGTGCCCAGTGGGAGGCTACGGTCAGAAGCCTTCCCTAAAATGCCAAGAAATGTCCAGCGGCGCAGCGCGTGAAATAGTCGCCGAGGACGGTGGGCTATAGCCTTTGGTCCGCGGGGGTTGGGGAGGGGCGTTCGGGGGCTCTGGGTGTCGGAAATGGGTACAGTCTTTTCGAGGGTCCTCGCGTGCCCAGTGGGAGGCTACGGTCAGGGCCTGCCCTAAAATGGCAATAAATGCCCAGCGGCGCAGCGCGTGAAATAGTCACCGAGGCCGGTGGGCTATAACTGGTCCATGAGGGTTGGGAGAGGGTTTAGGGGCTCACGGTCGTCGAAAATGGAGTGCAGTCTTTTCGGCGGTCGCACTGTACCAGTGGGAGGCTACGGTCAAGCACTGCCCTAAAATGCCATGAAATGTCCAGCGGCGCAGCGCGTGAAATAATCACCGAGGGCGGTGGGCTATAGCCTTTAGTCCGTGAGGTTGGGGAGGCGTTCGGGGCTCACAGGTGTCGGAAATGGGTACAATCTTTTCTAGGGTCCTCGCGTGCCCAGTGGGAGGCTACGGTCAGGGCCTGCCCTAAAATGGCAATAAATGGCCAGCGGCGCAGTGCGTGAAATAGTCGCCGAGGACGGTGGGCTATAGCCTTTGGTCCGCGGGGGTTGGGGAGGGTTGAGGGCTCACAGTCGCCGAAAATGGGTACAGTCTTCTGAGGGTCCTCATGTGCCCAGTGGGAGGCTATGGTCGAGGCACATACTAAAATGGCAAAAAATTCCAGTAGCGCAGCGCGTGAAATAATCCAAGGGCGGTGGGCTATAAGTCCCCATGGGGTTGGGGGAGGTGTTTGGGGGCTCACGGTGCGTCGAAAATGGAGTCTGATCTTCTGAGGGTCCTCGTGTGCCCAGTGGGAGGCTATGGTCAGAGGCACACTAAAATGGCAAAAATTCCAGTGTGCGCGTGAAATAATCACCGAGGCGGTGGGCTATGTGCTGGTCCCTTGAGGGTTGGGAAGGGGTTGAGGGCTCACAGTGCGTCAAAAATGGGTGAGTCTTTTCGGCGGTCCTCGTGTGTGAGTGGGAGGCTACGGTCAGAAGCACGCCCTAAAATAAGAAATGTCCAGTGGCGCGTGAAATAATCGCCGAGACGGTGGGCTATAGCCTTTGGTCATGAGGGGTTGGGAGGGCGTTCGGGGCTCACAGGTGTCGGAAATGGGTACAGTCTTTTCTAGGCACCTCGCGTGCCCAGTGGGAGGCTACGGTCAGGGCCTGCCCTAAAATGGCAATAAATGGCCAGCGGCGCAGCGCGTGAAATAGTCGCCGAGGCCGGTGGGCTATAGCCTTTGGTCCGCGGGGGTTGGGGATGGGGTTTCGGGGGCTCTGGTGATCGGAAATGGGTACAGTCTTTACGAGGGTCCTCGTGTGCCCAGTGGGAGGCTATGGTCAGAGGCCTGCCCTAAAATGGCAAAAAATTCCCGGCGGTGCAGCGCGTGAAATAGTCACCGAGGCCGGTGGGCTATATCCTTTGGTCCGCGGGGGTTGGGGAGGGGGTTTCGGGGGTTCTGGTCATCGGAAATGGGTACAGTCTTTACGAGGGTCCTCGTGTGCCCCGTGGGAGGCTACGGTCAGAAGCCTGCCCGAAAATGGCAAGAAATGTCCAGCGGCGCAGCGCGTGAAATACTCGAGGCAGTGGGCTATCACTGGTCCCATGAGGGGTTGGGGAGGGGCGTTCGGGGGCTCTCGGTGTCGGAAATGGGTACAGTGTTTTTGAGGGTCCTCGCGTGCCCAGTGGGAGGCTACGGTCAGAAGCCTTCCCTAAAATGCCAAGAAATGTCCAGCGGCGCAGCGCGTGAAATAGTCGCCGAGGACGGTGGGCTATAGCCTTTGGTCCGCGGGGGTTGGGGAGGGGCGTTCGGGGGCTCTCGGTGTCGGAAATGGGTACAGTCTTTTCGACGGTCCTTTTGTACCCAGTGGGAGGCTACGGTCAGAAGCCTGCCCTAAAATGCCGTGAAATGTCCAGCGGCGCAGCGCGTGAAATAGTCGCCGAGGCCGGTGGGCTATAGCCTTTGGTCCGCGGGGGTTGGGGAGGGGGTTTCGGGGGCTCTGGTCATCGAAAATGGGTACAGTCTTTACGAGGGTCCTCGTGTGCCCAGTGGGAGGCTATGGTCAGAGGCCTGCCCTAAAATGGCAAAAATTCCATGACGCGCGTGAAATAGTCACAAGGGCGGTGGGCTATAGCCTTTGGTCCATGAGGGTTGGGGAGGTGTTTGGGGGCTCAGTCGTCGAAAATGGAGTACAGTCTTCTGAGGGTCCTCGTGTGCCCAGTGGAAGGCTATGGTCGAGGCACTGCCCTAAAATGGCAAAAATTCCAGTGGCCGCGTGAAATAATCAGGCGGTGGGCTATGTGCTGGTCCATGAGGGTTGGGAGAGGGTTTGGGGCTCTGGTCGTCAAAAATGGGTACAGTCTTTTCGACGGTCCTCGTGTGCCCAGTGGGAGGCTACGGTCAGAAGCCTGCCCTAAAATACCAAGAAATGTCCAGCGGCGCAGCGCGTGAAATAGTCGCCGAGGACGGTGGGCTATAGCCTTTGGTCCGCGGGGGTTGGGGAGGGGCGTTCGGGGCCTCTGGGTGTCGGAAATGGGTACAGTCTTTTCTAGGGTCCTCGCGTGCCCAGTGGGAGGCTACGGTCAGGGCCTGCCCTAAAATGGCAATAAATGGCCAGCGGCGCATCGCGTGAAATAGTCGCCGAGGCCGGTGGGCTATAGCCTTTGGTCCGCGGGGGTTGGGGATGGGGTTTCGGGGGCTCTGGTGATCGAAAATGGGTACAGTCTTTACGAGGGTCCTCGTGTGCCCAGTGGGAGGCTATGGTCAGAGGCCTGCCCTAAAATGGCAAAAATTCCCAGCGGCGCAGCGCGCGAAATAATCACCAGGCGGTGGGCTATATCCTTTGGTCATGAGGTTGGGGAGGGGTTTGGGGTTACGGTTGCTCGGAAATGGGTACAGTCTTTACGAGGGTCCTCGTGTGCCCCGTGGGAGGCTACGGTCAGAAGCCTGCCCGAAAATGGCAAGAAATGTCCAGCGGCGCAGCGCGTGAAATAGTCGCCGAGGCCGGTGGGCTATCCCCTTTGGTCCGCGGGGGTTGGGGAGGGGCGTTCGGGGGCTCTCGGTGTCGGAAATGGGTACAGTATTTTCGAGGGTCCTCGCGTGCCCAGTGGGAGGCTACGGTCAGAAGCCTTCCCTAAAATGCCAAGAAATGTCCAGCGGCGCAGCGCGTGAAATAGTCGCCGAGGACGGTGGGCTATAGCCTTTGGTCCGCGGGGGTTGGGGAGGGGGTTTCGGGGGCTCTGGTCATGGAAAATGGGTACAGTCTTTAGGAGGGTCCTCATGTGCCCAGTGGGAGGCTATGGTCAGAGGCCTGCCCTAAAATGGCAAAAAATTCCCAGCGGCGCAGCGCGTGAAATAGTCACCGAGGCCGGTGGGCTATATGGTCCTTGAGGGGTTGGGGAGGTGTTTGGGGCTCACAGTGCGTCGAAAATGGGTACAGTCTTTACGAGGGTCCTCGTGTGCCCAGTGGGAGGCTATGGTCAGAGGCCTGCCCTAAAATGGCAAAAAATTCCCAGCGGCGCAGCGCGTGAAATAATCACCGAGGGCGGTGGGCTATAGCCTTTGGTCCGCGGGGGTTGGGGAGGGGGTTTCGGGGGCTCTGGTCGTCAAAAATGGGTACAGTCTTTTCGACGGTCCTCGTGTGCCCAGTGGGAGGCTACGGTCAGAAGCCTGCCCTAAAATACCAAGAAATGTCCAGCGGCGCAGCGCGTGAAATAGTCGCCGAGGACGGTGGGCTATAGCCTTTGGTCCGCGGGGGTTGGGGAGGGGCGTTCGGGGGCTCTGGGTGTCGGAAATGGGTACAGTCTTTTCTAGGGTCCTCGCGTGCCCAGTGGGAGGCTACGGTCAGGGCCTGCCCTAAAATGGCAATAAATGGCCAGCGGCGCAGCGCGTGAAATAGTCGCCGAGGCCGGTGGGCTATAGCCTTTGGTCCGCGGGGGTTGGGGAGGGGGTTTCGGGGGCTCTGGTCATCGAAAATGGGTACAGTCTTTACGAGGGTCCTCGTGTGCCCAGTGGGAGGCTATGGTCAGAGGCCTGCCCTAAAATGGCAAAAAATTCCCAGCGGTGCAGCGCGTGAAATAGTCACCGAGGCCGGTGGGCTATATCCTTTGGTCCGCGGGGGTTGGGGAGGGGGTTTCGGGGGCTCTGGTCATCGGAAATGGGTACAGTCTTTACGAGGGTCCTCGTGTGCCCCGTGGGAGGCTACGGTCAGAAGCCTGCCCGAAAATGGCAAGAAATGTCCAGCGGCGCAGCGCGTGAAATAGTCGCCGAGGCCGGTGGGCTATCCCCTTTGGTCCGCGGGGGTTGGGGAGGGGCGTTCGGGGGCTCTCGGTGTCGGAAATGGGTACAGTGTTTTTGAGGGTCCTCGCGTGCCCAGTGGGAGGCTACGGTCAGAAGCCTTCCCTAAAATGCCAAGAAATGTCCAGCGGCGCAGCGCGTGAAATAGTCGCCGAGGACGGTGGGCTATAGCCTTTGGTCCGCGGGGGTTGGGGAGGGGCGTTCGGGGGATCTCGGTGTCGGAAATGGGTACAGTCTTTTCGACGGTCCTTTTGTACCCAGTGAGAGGCTACGGTCAGAAGCCTGCCCTAAAATGCCGTGAAATGTCCAGCGGCGCAGCGCGTGAAATAGTCGCCGAGGCCGGTGGGCTATAACTTTGGTCATGAGGGTTGGGAGGGCGTTCGGGGACTCTGGGTGTCGGAAATGGGTACAGTCTTTTCTAGGCTCCTCGTGTGCCCAGTGGGAGGCTCTGATCAGGAGCTTGCCCTAAAATGGCAATAAATGCTGTGGCGCAGCGTGAAATAATCGCCGAGGCGGTGGGCTATAAGCCTTTGGTCCATGAGGGTTGGGGAGGGGTTTGAGGGGCTCTGGTCATGAAATGGATCTGATCTTCTGAGGCTCCTCATGTGCCCAGTGAGAGGCTATGGTCAGAGGCCTGCCTAAAATGGCAAAAATTCCAGTATGGCGCGTGAAATATCACAGGCCGGTGGGCTATATGCTGGTCATGAGGGTTGGGAGGTGTTTGGGGGCTCACGGTCGTCGAAAATGGGTACAGTCTTCTGAGGGTCCTCGTGTGCCCGATGGGAGGCTATGGTCAGGCCTGCCTAAAATGGCAAAAATTCCCAGTAGTGTGCGTGGAAATAATCACGAGGCGGTGGGCTATAGCCTTTGGTCCATGCGGGGTTGGGGAGGTGTTTGAGGGCTCTGGTGCGTGAAAATGGGTCTGATCTTTCGAGGGTCCTCGTGTGCCCAGTGGGAGGCTATGGTCAGAGGCACATGCCTAAAATGGCAAAAATTCCAGTGGCAGCGCGTGAAATTATCCAAGGCGGTGGGCTATAGCCTTTAGTCCCAGGGGTTGGGGAGGGTTTGGGGTCTCTGGTCATGGAAATGGAGTACAGTCTTCTGAGGGTCCTCGTGTGCCCAGTGGGAGGCTATGGTCAGAGGCCTGCCTAAAATGGCAAAAATTCCAGTATGGCCGCGTGAAATTGTCACCAAGGCGGTGGGCTATAGCCTTTGGTCCTTGAGGGGTTGGGGAGGGTTTGAGGGTCTCTGGTCATGAAATGGAGTGCAGTCTTCTGAGGGTCTCGTGTGCCAGTGGGAGGCTATGGTCGAGGCACGCCTAAAATGGCAAAAATTCCAGTATGGCGCGCGTGAAATAGCCCCCGCGGCCGGTGGGATATTGCCTTTGGTCCGCGGGGGTTGGGGCGGGGCTTTCGGGGGCTCTGGGTGTCGGAAATGGGTACAGTCTTTTGTAGGGTCCTCGCGTGCCCAGTGGGAGGCTCTGATCAGAGTCTACTAAAATGGCAATAAATGCCAGTAGTGCAGCGTGAAATAATCATGAGGCGGTGGGCTATAGCCTTTGGTCCATGAGGGTTGGGGAGGGTTTGGGGCTCACAGTGGTGAAATGGGTCAGTCTTCTGAGGGTCCTCGTGTGCCCAGATGGGAGGCTATGGTCAGAGGCCTGCCCTAAAATGGCAAAAATTCCCAGCCAGCATGGCCGTGGAAATAATCACAGGCGGTGGGCTATAGCCTTTGGTCCATGAGGGGTTGGGGAGGTGTTTGAGGGCTCACAGTCGTCGAAAATGGGTCTGATCTTTTCGAGGGTCCTCGTGTGTGCCCAGTGGGAGGCTATGGTCGAGGCACTGCCTAAAATGGCAAAAATTCCAATGACGCAGCGCGTGAAATAGTCAAGGCGGTGGGCTATAGCCTTTGGTCCATGAGGGTTGGGAGGGGTTTGGGGCTCTGGTCATGGAAATGGGTCAGTCTTCTGAGGGTCTCGTGTGCCCAGTGGGAGGCTATGGTCAGAGGCCTGCCTAAAATGGCAAAAATTCCAGTGGCAGCGCGTGAAATAGTCCATAGGGCAGTGGGCTATAATACTGGTCCCATGAGGGGTTGGGGGGGGGTTTGGGGGCTCTGGGTGTCGGAAATGGGTACAGTCTTTTGTAGGGTCCTCGCGTGCCCAGTGGGAGGCTACGGTCAGGGTCTGCCCTAAAATGGCAATAAATGCCAGTAGCCGCGTGAAATAAGTCACCGAGGCGGTGGGCTATAGTGCCTTTGGTCATGAGGGTTGGGGGAGGTGTTTGGGGGCTCTGGTCGATAATGGGTACAGTCTTTTGGAGGGTCCTCGTGTGCCCAGTGGGAGGCTAAGGTCAGAGGCACTGCCTAAAATGGCAAAAATTCCAGTGGCCCAGCGTGAAATAATCAGAGGCGGTGGGCTATAATGCTGGTCCATGAGGGTTGGGGAGGTGTTGGGGGCTCTGGTCGTGAAAATGGGTACTGATCTTTCGAGGGTCGTCGTGTGCCCAGTGGGAGGCTATGGTCAGAGGCCTGCCCTAAAATGGCAAAAAATTCAGTGGCGCGTGGGAAATAGTCACCAAGGCGGTGGGCTATAATACTGGTCCATGAGGGTTGGGAGGGGTTTCGTGGGCTCTGGTCATGGAAATGAGTGCAGTCTTCTGAGGTCCTCGTTTGCCCAGTGGGAGGCTACGGTTAGAAGCACTGCCTAAAATGCCAAGAAATGTCCATGGCCTTGCGTGAAATAGTCGCCGAGGGCGGTGGGCTATAGCCTTTGGTCCGCGGGGGTTGGGGAGGGGCGTTCGGGGGCTCTGGGTGTCGGAAATGGGTCTAGTCTTTGTAGGGTCCTCGCGTGCCCAGTGGGAGGCTATGGTCAGGTCTGCCCTAAAATGGCAATAAAAGCCAGTAGCGCGCGTGAAATAATCACAGGCGGTGGGCTATAGCCTTTGGTCCCATGAGGGTTGGGAGGTGTTTGGGGGCTCAGTCGTCGAAAATGGGTACAGTCTTCTGAGGGTCCTCGTGTGCCCAGTGGGAGGCTATGGTCGAGGCCTGCCTAAAATGGCAAAACATTCCAATGGCCTTGTAGCGTGAAATAATCACCGAGGCGGTGGGCTATAGCCTTTGGTCATGAGGTTGGGGAGGTGTTTGGGGGCTCTGGTGCGTCGAAAATGGGTACTGATCTTTCGAGGGTCCTCGTGTGCCCAGAGGCTATATGGTCAGAGGCCTGCCTAAAATGGCAAAAATTCCCAGTGGCCTTGTGCGTGAAATAGTCCAAGGGCGGTGGGCTATAGCCTGGTCCATGAGGGGTTGGGAGGGGTTTGGGGGCTCTGGTCGCCGGAAATGGGTACAGTCTTCTGAGGGTCCTCGTGTGCCCAGTGGGAGGCTATGGTCAGAGCCTGCCCTAAAATGGCAAAAATTCCATGGCCTTGTGCGTGAAATAAGTCACAGGGCGGTGGGCTATAGCCTTGGTCCCATGAGGTTGGGGAGGGGTTCGGGGGCTCACAGGTGTCGGAAATGGGTACAGTCTTTTGTAGGGTCTCGCGTGCCCGGTGGGAGGCTCTGGTCAGGGTCTGCCCTAAAATGGCAATAAATGCCAGTGGCCGCGTGAAATAGTCACCAAAGGCGGTGGGCTACAGCCTGGTCCATGAGGGGTTGGGGAGGTGTTTGAGGGGCTCACAGTGCGTGAAAATGGAGTACAGTCTTCTGAGGGTCCTCGTGTGCCCGATGGGAGGCTATGGTCAGAGGCACTGCCCTAAAATGGCAAAAATTCCAGTAGTGTGCGTGAAATAATCACGAGGCGGTGGGCTATAACCTTTGGTCCCATGCGGGGTTGGGGAGGTGTTTGGGGCTCAGTCGTGAAAATGGGTGCATCTTTTCGAGGGTCCTCGTGTGCCCAGTGGGAGGCTATGGTCAGAGGCACTGCCCTAAAATGGCAAAAATTCCCAGTGGCCGCGTGAAATAATCACCAAGGCGGTGGGCTATAACTGGTCCCATGAGGGTTGGGAGGGGTTCGTGGGCTCTGGTCGCCGGAAATGGGTACAGTCTTCTGAGGTCCTCGTTTGCCCAGTGGGAGGCTACGGTTAGAAGCACTGCCCTAAAATAAAGAAATGTCCATGGTAGCGTGAAATAGTCGCCGAGGACGGTGGGCTATAGCCTTTGGTCCACGGGGGTTGGGGAGGGGCGTTCGGGGGCTCTGGGTGTCGGAAATGGGTACAGTCTTTTGTAGGGTCCTCGCGTGCCCAGTGGGAGGCTCTGATCGAGTCTGCCTAAAATGGCAATAAAAAGCCCAGTAGCAGCGTAGTGAAATAATCGAGGCGGTGGGCTATAGCCTGGTCCCATGAGGGTTGGGGAGGGTTTGGGGCTCTGGTCATCGAAAATGGGTACAGTATTCTGAGGGGTCCTCGTGTGCCCGGTGGGAGGCTATGGTCAGGCCTGCCCTAAAATGGCAAAAATTCCAGTAGCGTGCGTGAAATAGTCACCGGGGCGGTGGGCTACTGGTCCATGAGGTTGGGAGGGTGTTTGAGGGGCTCACAGTGAGTCAAAAATGGGTACAGTCTTTTCGAGGGTCCTCGTGTGCCCAGTGGGAGGCTATGGTCGGAGGCACATGCCTAAAATGGCAAAAATTCAGCGCGCGTGAAATAGTCACAGGGCGGTGGGCTATAGCCTTTGGTCCATGAGGGGTTGGGAGGGTGTTTGAGCTCAGTGCGTCAAAAATGGGTACAGTCTTTTCGGCGGTCCTCGTGTACCAGGTGGGAGGCTATGTGGTCCAGGCTTGCCTAGAAAATAACAATAAATACTTGCCAGTGCGCGGCGCGTGAAATAATCATAGGGCATTGGGCTATAACGCTTTAGTTCGCCCGGGGTTGGGGGAGGGGGGGTTTAGGGGCTCTGAGTGCGTGAAAATGGGTGAGTCTTTTCGTGCGGTCCTCCATCATACCAGTGGGAGACTACAGTCAGGCTTACACTAAAATATAAGAAATATCCAGTGGCGCGGTAACAGAAATAATCGCCAGGAGACGGTGGGCTATATTGCTTTTGTCCATGAGGGGTTGGGAGAAGGCGTTCGGGAGCTCACAGGAGTCGGAAATGGTACAATTTTTTGACGGTCCCTCAGCGCGTGCCCAATTCAGGAGGAGGGCTACAGTCGAAGCCTTCCCTAAAATGGCAATAATGCCAATGACGCTTGGCGTGAAATAGTCATGAGGCAGTGGGCTATAGATTGCTAGTCCTTGAGGGAGTTCGGGAGGGTTCGGGAGTTACGGTCATGAGGAAATAAATGCAGTCTTCTGAGGGTCCTCGTGTGCCAGGTGGGAGAGGCTGGTCGAGAACACACAAAAATGCCAAGAAATGTCCATGACACTGACCCGTGAAATAGTCATGCCGAGGAATGCGGTGGGCTATGTGCTGGTCCATGAGGGTTGGGAGGGGCGTTAGGGGCTCTGGGTGTCGGAAATGGGTCACAGTCTTCTGAGGGTCCTCCACATGCCTTGTGGAGGCTTCTGATCGAGCAAGCACCTAAAATGCAAAGACATGCCCACCAGTGAGCCATAGTAGCGTGAAATAATCGTGAGGGCATTGGGCTATAGTAACTAGTCATGGGGGGTTGGGGAGGGGCGTTCGGGGGAGCTGCAGGCATCGGAAATGGGTACAGTCTTTGGCCAGTCTCGTGTGCCTCAGGATGGGAGGAGGCTCCAGTCAAGCCTGCCTAAAATGCCAAGAAATGTCAGCGTCATGGCCCAGCGTGAAATAGTCGCGACTGACGGTGGGCTATAACCGCTGGTCCTTGAGGGTTGGGGAGGGGTGCCGGGAGCTGGGTGTGAGTAGAGTGCTGATCTTTTCGAGGGTCCTCAGCGTGCGGGTGGGAGGCTACAGTGGGGCCCATGCACAAAATGGCAATAAATGTCGGCCGTCGCGCGCGTGAAATAATCAGCCGAGGCAGTGGGATATATGCTGGTCATGAGGGGGTTGGGGAGGGGTTTCGGGAGCTCTGGTCGTCGGAAATGGAGTGCAGTCTTCTGAGAGTCCTCGTGTGCCCAGTGGGAGGCTACTGATCAAGCACATGCCTAAATATGTGAAATGTCAGCGCAGTGGCCCGTGAAATAAATGCAAGTGGCATTGGGCTATATGCCTTTGGTCCAGCAGGGGTTGGGGAGGGGTTTAGGGGCTCTGGTCACCGAAAATGGGTGCAGTGATCTTTTCGAGGATCTCGTGTGCTTGATGGGAGGCTCTGGTCAAGCCTGCCCAAAATACCAAAGAAATGTCCAGTAGCGGCGTATGGCCATGTGAAATAATCATGTGAGGGCCGGTGGGCTATAGCTGGTCCAGCGGGGTTGGGGAGGGGTTTAAGGGGCTCACAGTGAGAGTCCGAAAATGGGTGCAGTATTTTTCTAGGATCCTCGTGTGTGGGAGGGAGACTACGGTCGGGAAGCACTTGCAAAATGCCAAGAAATGTCAGTAGTGCGTGAAATAGTCACGAGGCGGTGGGCTATAACACAGTCCACATGAGGAGTTGGGGAGGCGGGTTTAGGGGCTATGGTCGTCGAAAATGGGTGCAGTATTTTCGAGGATCTCGTGTGCCAGTGGGAGACTACGGTCGGAAGCACTGCCCAATGCCAAAAAATGTCAGTGACATGCCGTAGCGTGAAATAATAGTCATGGGCCGGTGGGCTATAGCTTTGGTCATGAGGGGTTGGGGGAGGGGTTTAGGGGCTCGGTGGGTGAAAATGGGTCTGAGTATTTTCGAGGATCCTCGTGTACCAGGTGGGAGGCTACGGTCAGAAGCACATACAAAATGGCAAGAAATACCAGCGTGTGGCGCGTGAAATAATCACCAGGCCGGTGGGCTATGTACTGGTCCATGAGGGGTTGGGAAGGGGTTTAGGGGCTCAGTGGTTGAAAATGGGTACAGTCTTTTCGATGGTCGTCGTGTCCCAGTGGGAGGCTTGATTGAGCACATGCCTAGATAAGTGCCGGTATGTGCGTGAAATAGTCAAGGCAGTGGGCTATAGCTTTGGTCTGAGGGGTTGGGGAGGGTGTTTAGGGGCTCTGGTGGGTTGAAAATGGAGTGCAAGTCTTTTCGGACGGTCCTCGTGTGCCTGGGGAGGCTCTGATTGAAGCCTGCCCTAAATGTAAGAAATGTCAGTGGCGTAGTGGCGTGAAATAATCGCCCGAGGCCGGTGGGCTATAGCCTTTGGTCATGAGGATTGGGAGAGAGGCGTTCGGGGGCTCGCTGTCAGGAAATGGAGTACAGTCTTTTCGAGGTCCTCGCGTGCCCAGTGGAATGCTACGGTCAGGCCTGCCTAAAATGGCAGAAATACCCAGTGATTGCAGCGTGAAATAATCATGGGGCCGGTGGGATATAGCCTTTGGTCCGCGAGGGTTGGGGAGGGGGGTGCGGGGGCTCCGGGCGTCGGAAATGGGTACAGTCTTTTCGAGGTCTCGTGTGCCCAGTGGGAGGCTACTGATCGAGGCCTGCCCTAAAATGGTAAAAAATTCCCAGACCACCGAGACAGTGGGCTATGCTGGTCCCATGAGGGTTGGGGAGGGTGTTCGGGGCTCACGGGTGTCGGAAATGGGTGCGAGTCTTTTCGAGGGTCTCGTGTGCCCGATGGGAGGCTACGGTCGAAGCACGCCCTAAAATTACAAGAAATGTCCAGGCGCCAGTAGCGTGAAATAGTCATGGGGCGGTGGGCTATAAGCTGGTCATGAGGGATTGGGAGGGCGTTCGGATGCTCAGGTGTCGGAAATGGTACAGTCTTTTCGAGGGTCTCGCGTGCCCGATGGAATACTCTGGTCAGGCACATACTAAAATGGCGAAATACCCAGTGATGCAGCGTGAAATAAGTCATGAGGCGGTGGGATATAGCATTTGGTCCGTGGGGGTTGGGAGGGGGGTTCGGGGGCTCTGGGTGTCGGAAATGAGTACAGTCTTTTCGAGGGTCCTCGTGTGCAGATGGGAGGCTACGGTCGAGGCACTGCCCTAAAATGGTAAAAATTCCAAGTGAACCACCGAGGGCAGTGGGCTATGTGCCTTTAGTCCTTGGGGGTTGGGGAGGGTGTTCGGGGCTCTGGGTGTCGGAAATGAGTGCAGTCTTTTGGGTCCTCGTGTGCCCAGTGGGAGGCTACGGTCGAGCACTGCCCTCAAATTACAAGAAATGTCCAGCTGCCGGTAGCGTGAAATGATAGTCATGGGGGCGGTGGGCTATGTGCTTTGGTCATGAGGATTGGGGAGGGCGTTCGGATGCTACGGGTGTGAGAAATGGAGTGCAGGTCTTTTCGAGGGTCCTCGTGTGCCCGTGGGAGGCTACAGTCAGGCCTGCCTAAAATGGTAAAAATTCCAGTACGCAGCGCGTGAAATAGTCACTTAGGCCGGTGGGCTATAGCCTTTGGTCCTCGGGGGTTGGGGAGGGGGTTTAGGGGGCTCGGGTCGTCGAAAATGGGTATAGTATTTTCGAGGGTCCTCGTGTGCCCAGTGGGAGGCTACGGTCGAAGCACTGCCTACTAAATACCAAGAAAAAGTCCAGTAGCCTTGCAGCGTGAAATAATCGCCGAGACGGTGGGCTATAACTTTGGTCCTTGAGGTTGGAGAGAGGGTCGTTAGGGAGCTCAGGTGTCGAAATGGGTACAGTCTTTTCGAGGGCCCTCGCGTGCCAGTGGGAGAGCTACAGTCGAGGGCACTGCCTAAAATGGCGATAAATAGTGTGGCCAGTGCGTGAAATAGACACTCAAGAGGGTGGGCTATATCCTTTGGTCCGCGGGGGTTGGGGAGGGGGTTTAGGGGGCTCTGGTCTTCGAAAATGGGTACAGTATTTTCGAGGATCCTCGTGTACCCAGTGGGAGGCTACGGTCAGAAGCCTGCCCTAAAATGGCAAGAAATACCCAGCGTGGCAGCGCGTGAAATAGTCACGAGGCGGTGGGCTATAGCCTTTGGTCATGAGGGTTGGAGAGGTGGATTCGGGGGCTCGGGTGTGGAAATGGAGTGCAGTCTTTTCGAGGTCCTCGTGTGCCCAGGTGGGAGGCTACTGGTCAGAAGCACTGCCTAAAATTACAAGAAATGTCCAGGCCAGTAGCGTGAAATAATCGCCCAAGGCGGTGGGCTATAGCCTTGCTGGTCATGAGGATTGGGGAGGAGCGTTCGGATGCTCACAGGTGTCGGAAATGGTACTGAGTCTTTTCGAGGGTCTCGCGTGCCAGTGGAATACTCTGGTCAGGCACACCCAAATGGCAGAAATACCCAGTGCAGTCGTGAAATAGTCGCCGAGGCGGTGGTCTATAGCCTTTAGTCATGAGGGGTTGGGGGAGGCGTCGGAAATGGGTCTGATCTTTTCGAGAGGTCCTCGTGTGCCCGATGGGAGGCTACGGTCAGGCCTGCCCTAAAATGGTAAAAATTCCAATGGCGCGTGAAATAGTCACCGAGGCCGGTGGGCTATAGCCTTTGGTCCGCGGGGGTTGGGGAGGGGCGTTCGGGGGCTCGGGGAGTCGGAAATGGGTACAGTCTTTTCGAGGGTCCTCGTGTGCCCAGTGGGAGGCTACGGTCAGAAGCCTGCCCTAAAATGGCAAGAAATGCCCAGCTGCCAGTAGCGTGAAATAGTCATGTGAGGCGGTGGGCTATAATAGCCTTTGGTCAGCGGGGATTGGGAGGAGGCGTTCGGGGGATCTGGGTTTGGGAAATGGGTACAGTCTTTTCGAGGGTCGTCGCGTGCCCAGTGGAAGGCTCTGGTCAGGCCTGCAAATGGCGAAATACCAGTGCGCAGCGTGAAATAATCGCGGGCGGTGGTCTATATTGCTGGTCCCATGAGGGGTTGGGGAGGCGTCGGAAATAGGTGAGTCTTTTCGAGGGTCCTCGTGTGCCCGTGGGAGGCTACGGTCAGGCCTGCCACTAAAATGGTAAAAATTCCAGTGCAGCGCGTGAAATAGTCACTTGGGCGGTGGGCTATGTGCTTTGGTCCAGCGGGGGTTGGGGAGGGTTTAGGGGGCTCAGTGCGTCGAAAATGGGTATAGTATTTTCGAGGGTCTCGTGTGCCAGTGGGAGGCTCTGATCAGAAGCACATACAAAATGTAAAAAGTCCAGTGTGGCGCGTGAAATAATCATGGGGGCGGTGGGCTATAGCCTTTGGTCATGAGGGGTTGGAGGAGAGGGTCGTTCGGGGCTGCAGGTGTCGGGAAATGGGTACAGTCTTTTCGAGGGCCCTCGCGTGCCCAGTGGGAGGCTACGGTCAGAAGCCTGCCTAAAATGGCAGTAAATGCCAGTGGCCTTGGCCAGCGCGTGAAATAGTCAAGGCGGTGGGCTATATCACTTTGGTCCATGAGGGTTGGGGAGGGTTTAGGGGCTCTGGTCTTGAAAATGGGTGCAGTATTTTCGAGGGTCCTCGTGTGCCTTGATGGGAGGCTACAGTCAGAAGCACATGCCTAAAATGCCAAGAAATGTCCAGTGCAGCGCGTGAAATAGTCCCAGGGGCGGTGGGCTATAAGCCTTTGGTCCATGGGGGTTGGGAGGAGGCGTTAGGGGGCTCGGCCGTCGGAAATGGGTACTGAGTCTTTTCGAGGGTCCTCGTGTGCTTGATGGGAGGCTCAGGTCAGAACCACTGCCCTAGAATACCAAGAAATGCAGTGTGAGTCGTGAAATAGTCAGGGCTGGTGAGCTATAGCCTGGTCCCAGAGGTTGGGGAGAGTGTTTAGGGGGCTCTGGTCTTGAAATGGGTCTGATCTTTCGAGGGTCTCGCGTGCCAGTCGGGAGCTATGGTCACACTAAAATGGCAAGACATGCCCAGCGGCGCAGCGCGTGAAATAGTCGTCGAGGCCGGTGGGCTATAGCCTTTGGTCCGCGGGGGTTGGGGGGGGGTGTTCAGGGCCCTGGGCGTCGGAAATCTGTACAGTCTTTTCGAGGGTCCTCGTGTGCCCAGTGGGAGACTACGGGCAGAGGCCTGCCCTAAAATAGCAAGAAATGTCAAGCTGCCCAGCGCGTGAAATAGTCGGCGAGGCCGGTGGGCTATAGCCTTTGGTCCGCGGGGATTGGGGAGGAGCGTTCGGGGGCTTTGAGTGTCGGAAATGGGTACAGTCTTTTCGAGGGTCCTCGCGTGCCCAGTGGAAGGCTACGGTCAGGCCACACTAAAATGGCGAGAAATACCAGGGTGCAAGTAGCGTGAAATAGTCGCCAAGGCGGTGGTCTATGTGCTGGTCATGAGGGGTTGGGAGGCGTCGGAAATGGGTCTGAGTCTTTTGAGGGTCCTCGTGTACCAGTGTGAGGCTACAGTCGAGCCTGCCCTAAAATGGTAAAAAATTCCCAGGCGCGCGTGAAATAGTCACCGAGACGGTGGGCTATAGCCTTTAGTCCTTGAGGTTGGGAGGCGTTCAGGGGCTCACTGGGTGTCGGAAATGGGTGCAGTATTTTCGAGGGTCTTCGTGTGCCAGTGGGAGGCTACTGGTCGAGCCTGCCTAAAAATGGTAAAAATTCCAATGTGGCGTGAAATAGTCACAGGGGCGGTGGGCTATATGCCTTTGGTCCTTGAGGGGTTGGGAGGGCGTTCGGGGGCTCACAGGAGTCGAGAAATGGAGTCACAGTCTTTTCGAGGGGTCCTCGTGTGCCCAGAGTGGGAGGCTACTGTCGAAGCCTGCCTAAAATGGCAAGAAATGTCCAGCTGCTGGCCAGCGTGAAATAGTCATGGGGCGGTGGGCTATACTGGTCCATGAGGATTGGGGAGGGCGTTCGGGGCTCTGGGTGTCGGAAATGGGTACAGTCTTTTCGAGGTCCTCGCGTGCCCGGTGGAAGGCTCTGGTCACACTGAAATGGCAAAATACCAGTGATTGCAGCGCGTGAAATAGTCATGCCGAGGCAGTGGTCTATAGCCTTTGGTCCCAGCGGGGTTGGGAGGCGTCGGAAATGGGTCTGATCTTTTCGAGGGTCCTCGTGTGCCCGTGGGAGGCTCTGATCAGAGGCACACTAAAATGGTAAAAATTCCAGTGGCGCGTGAAATAATCACTTAGGCGGTGGGCTATAGCCTTTGGTCATGAGGGTTGGAGAGGGTGTTCGGGGGCTCACAGGTGTCGGAAATGGGTGCAGTCTTTTCGAGGGCCCTCGCGTGCCAGTGGGAGGCTACGGTCGAGGCCTGCCCTAAAATGGCGATAAATGCCAGCGCGTGAAATAGTCACAGGCGGTGGGCTATATCCTTTGGTCATGAGGGGTTGGGGAGGGGGTTTAGGGGCTCACGGTCTTGAAAATGGGTCTGAGTGTTTTCGAGGGTCTCGTTGATGGGAGGCTCTGTCGAGCACACAAATGCCAAGAAATGTCAGTACGCGCGTGAAATAGTCCCCGAGGACGGTGGGCTATAGCCTTTGGTCCGCGGGGGTTGGGGAGGGGCGTTCGGGGGCTCTGGCCGTCGGAAATGGGTACAGTCTTTTCGAGGGTCCTCGTGTGCCCAGTGGGAGGCTACGGTCAGAACCCTGCCCTAGAATACCAAGAAATGCCCAGCGGCGCAGTGCGTGAAATAGTCACCGAGGCTGGTGAGCTATAGCCTTTGGTCCGCGGGGGTTGGGGAGGGGTTTAGGGGGCTCTGGTCTTCAGAAATGGGTACAGTCTTTTCGAGGGTCCTCGCGTGCCCAGTGGGAGGCTATGGTCAGGCACATACTAAAATGGCAAGACATGCCAATGACAGCGGCGCGTGAAATAATCGTCGAGGCGGTGGGCTATAGCCTTTGGTCCCATGAGGGGTTGGGGGGTGTTAGGGGCCACAGGCGTGAAATCTGTACAGTCTTTTGAGGTCTCGTGTGATGGGAGACTACAGGCGGAGGCACATACTAAAATAACAGAAATGTCAAGGCCAGTGGCGTGAAATAATCGGCGAGGCAGTGGGCTATAGCCTTTGGTCCGCGGGGATTGGGGAGGAGCGTTCGGGGGCTTTGAGTGTCGGAAATGGGTACAGTCTTTTCGAGGGTCCTCGCGTGGCCAGTGGGAGGCTACGGTCAGGCACATGCCACTAAAATGGCGAGAAATACCAATGATTGCACAGCGTGAAATAGTCATGGGGCAGGTGGTCTATAACTTTGGTCATGAGGGTTGGGAGGCGTCGGAAATGGGTACAGTCTTTTCGAGGGTCTCGTGTACCAGATGTGAGGCTACTGGTCAGAGGCCACTAAAATGGTAAAAATTCCCAGCCCGTGCGTGAAATAGTCGCTGAGGCCGGTGGGCTATAGCCTTTGGTCCGCGGGGGTTGGGCAAGGGGTTCGGGGGCTCTGGTCGTCGGAAATGGGTACAGTCTTTTCGAGGGTCCTCGTGTGCCCAGTGGGAGGCTATGGTCAGAAGCCTGCCTTAAAATGGCAAGAAATGTCAGCAGCGCGCGTGACATAGTCCCAAGGCAGTGGGCTATAGCCTTTGGTCCCATGAGGGGTTGGGAAGGCGTTCAGGGGCTCACAGGTGTTGGAAATGGGTACAGTCTTTTCGAGGGTCTCGTGTGCCCGGTGGGAGGCTACGGTCAAGCACTGCCTAAAATGCCAAGAAATGCTGGCGCAGCGCGTGAAATAGTCCCAGGGGCGGTGGGCTATAAGCTTTGGTCCTTGAGGGTTGGGGAGGCGTTCGGGGGCTCTGGCCGTCGGAAATGGAAATGTACAGTCTTTTGAGGTCCTCGTGTGCCCGGTGGGAGGCTCTGGTCAGAACCACTGCCTAGAATACTGAAATGCCAGTAGTGACGTGAGTGAAATAGTCAGAAAGGCAGTGAGCTATAACTTTGGTCATGAGAGGTTGGGGAGGGTTTAGGGGCTCTGGTCTTGAAATGGGTACAGTCTTTTGAGGTCCTCGCGTGCCCAGTGGGAGGCTATGGTCAGAAGCACTGCCTAAAATGGCAAGACATGCCAGTAGCGTGTGAAATAGTCGTCGAGGCGGTGGGCTATAGCCTTTGGTCCATGAGGGGTTGGGAAGTGTTGGGGCCACAGGCGTGAAATCTGTCTGATCTTTTGAGGGTCCTCGTGTGCAGTGGGAGACTACTGAGGCGGGCACATACTAAAATAACAAGAAATGTCAAGCCAGTAGCGTGAAATAATCATGGGGCAGTGGGCTATAGCCTTTGGTCATGAGGGATTGGGGAGGTGCGTTTGGGGCTCTGGGTGTCGGAAATGGGTACAGTCTTTTCGAGGGTCCTCGCGTGCCCAGTGGAATGCTACGGTCAGGCCTGCCCTAAAATGGCAGAAATACCCAGCGGTGCAGCGCGTGAAATTGTCGCCGAGGCCGGTGGGATATAGCCTTTGGTCCGCGGGGGTTGGGGAGGGCCGTCGGAAATGGGTGCAGTCTTTTGAGGTCTCGTGTACCAGTGTGAGGCTACTGGTCAGAGGCACGCCTAAAATGGTAAAAATTCCAGCGCGCAGCGTGAAATAGTCACCGAGGCACGGTGGGCTATAGCCTTTGGTCATGAGGGTTGGGGAGGCGTTCGGGGGCTCACAGGTGTCGGAAATGGGGACAGTATTTTCGAGGCTCTCTGGTGCCCCGTGGGAGGCCACGGTCAGAGGCCTGCTAAATGTAAAAAATGTCAGCCGGCGCGTGAAATAATCCCAGGGGCGGTGGGCTATAGCCTTTGGTCATGAGGGGTTGGGAGGGCGTTCAGGGGCTCACAGGTGTTGGAAATGGGTACAGTCTTTTCGAGGTCCTCGTGTGCCCAGGTGGGAGGCTACAGTCAGAAGCCTACAAATATAAGAAATGCCAGTGCGCAGTGCGTGAAATAATCACCGAGGCGTGAGCTATAGCCTTTGGTCATGAGGGTTGGGGAGGTTTAGGGGCTCTGGTCTTGAAATGGGTACAGTCTTTTCGAGGTCCTCGCGTGAGTGGGAGGCTATGGTCAAGCACCTGCTAAAATGGCAAGACATGCCAGTGCTTGGCCGCGTGAAATAGTCGTCGAGGCGGTGGGCTATAACCTTTGGTCCTTGGGGTTGGGAGGGTGTTCGAGGGCCACAGGCGTCGGAAATGGGTACAGTCTTTTCGAGGTCTCGTGTGCCCAGTGGGAGACTACAGGCGGAGGCACATACAAATAACAAGAAATGTCAAAGCGCGGTAGCGTGAAATAACCCAGGCGGTGGGCTATAACCTTTGGTCCATGAGGATTGGGAGGGCGTTCGGGGCTTTGGGTGTCGGGAAATGGGTACAGTCTTTTCGAGGTCTCGCGTGCCAGTGGAAGGCTACAGTCAGGCTGCCACTAAAATGGCGAAATACCAATGATGCAGCGTGAAATAATCGCCGAGGCGGTGGTCTATAGCCTTTGGTCCATGAGGGGTTGGGAGGCGTCGGAAATGGGTACAGTCTTTTCGAGGTCCTCGTGTAGATGGGAGGCTACGGTCAGGCCTGCCCTAAAATGGTAAAAATTCCAGCGCGCGTGAAATAAGTCACCGAGGACGGTGGGCTATAGCCTGGTCCTTGAGGGGTTGGGAGGGCGTTCGGGGCTCACAGGTGTGGAAATGGGTACAGTCTTTTCGAGGGTCCTCGTGTGCCAGTGGGAGGCTACGGTCAAGCCTGCCTAAAATGTAAGAAATGCCAGTGGCAGTCGTGAAATAGTCACCGAGGCTGGTGAGCTATAGCCTTTGGTCCGCGGGGGTTGGGGAGGGGCGTTCGGGGGCTCTGGGTGTAGGAAATGGGTACAGTATTTTAGAGGGTCCTAGTGTGCCAAGTGGGAGGGTACGGTCAAGCACTGCCCTAAAATGTAAGAAATGTCCAGCGCAGCGTGAAATAATCCCAAGGTCGGTGGGCTATAGCCTTTGGTCCGCGGGGGTTGGGGAGGGGCGTTCGGGGGCTCTGGGTGTTGGAAATGGGTACAGTCTTTTCGAGGGTCCTCGTGTGCCCAGTGGGAGGCTACGGTCAGAAGCCTGCCTAAAATAAAGAAATGCCAGTGCAGCGCGTGAAATAATCATGAGGCGGTGGGCTATAGCCTTTGGTCCAGGGGTTGGAGAGGGTGTTCGGGGCTCACAGGCGTGGAAATGGGTACAGTCTTTTCGAGGGTCCTCGTGTGCCCAGTGGGAGACTACTGATTCAGGAGGCCTTCCTAAAATCGAAAAGAAATGCCAGTGACACAGGAAATAGTCAAGCCGGTGGCCTATAGCCTTTGGTCCCATGAGGGGTTGGGAGGGGTGTTCGGGGCCACAGGCGTCGGAAATGGGTACAGTCTTTTCGAGGGTCTCGTGTGATGGGAGACTACAGGCGAGGCCTGCCACTAAAATAAAATGTCAAAAGCGCCAGTAGCGTGAAATAGCAAGGCGGTGGGCTATAGCCTTTGGTCCTTGAGGATTGGGAGGGCGTTCGGGGCTTTGGGTGTCGAGAAATGGGTCAGATCTTTTCGAGGGTCCTCGCGTGCCAGTGGAAGGCTACGGTCAGGCCTGCCACAAAATGGCAGGAAATACCAATGATGCAGTAGCGTGAAATAATCGCATGAGGCGGTGGTCTATAGCTTTGGTCATGAGGGTTGGGAGGGCGTCGGAAATGGAGTACAGTCTTTTCGAGGGTCCTCGTGTGCCCGATGGGAGGCTCGGTCGAGCCTGCCTAAAATGGTAAAAATTCCCAGTGGCCAGCGCGTGAAATAGTCACCGAGGGCGGTGGGCTATAAGTCCTTGAGGGTTGGGGAGGGGCGTTCGGGGGCTCTGGGTGTCGGAAATGGGTACAGTCTTTTCGAGGGTCCTCGTGTGCCCAGTGGGAGGCTACGGTCAGAAGCATTACCTAAAATGTAAAAATGCCAATGGCGCGGTCGTGAAATAGTCAAGGCTGGTGAGCTATAACCTTTAGTCCCTTGAGGGGTTGGGAGTGGCGTTCGGGGGATCTGGGTGTCGGAAATGGGTACAGTATTTTCGAGAGTACTCGTGTGCCGATGGGAGGCTCTGATCAAGCACTGCCTAAAATGCCAAGAAATGCCAGTGCGTGAAATAGTCACCGAGGCTGGTGAGCTATAGCCTTTGGTCCGCGGGGGTTGGGGAGGGGTTTAGGGGGCTCTGGTCTTCAGAAATGGGTACAGTCTTTTCGAGGGTCCTCGCGTGCCCAGTGGGAGGCTATGGTCAGAAGCCTGCCCTAAAATGGCAAGACATGCCCAGCGGCGCAGCGCGTGAAATAGTCGTCGAGGCCGGTGGGCTATAACCTTTGGTCCGCGGGGGTTGGGGAGGGGTGTTCAGGGGCCACAGGCGTCGGAAATGGAGTGCAGTCTTTTCGAGGGTCCTCGTGTGCCAGTGGGAGACTACAGGCAGGCCTGCCTAAAATAACAGAAATGTCAAAGCCAGTAGCGTGAAATAGCAGGGGCGGTGGGCTATAGTGCTTTGGTCCATGAGGGATTGGGGAGGAGCGTTCGGGGGCTTTGGGTGTCTGAAATGGGTACAGTCTTTTCGAGGGTCCTCGCGTGCCCAGTGGAAGGCTACGGTCAGGCACACTAAAATGGCGAAATACCAATGATGCAGCGTGAAATAATCGCCGAGGCAGTGGTCTATAGCCTTTGGTCCCATGAGGGTTGGGGAGGAGGCGTCGGAAATGGGTACAGTCTTTTCGAGGTCTCGTGTGCCCGATGGGAGAGGCTACGGTCAGAGGCCTGCCTAAAATGGTAAAAATTCCAGCAGCGCGTGAAATAGTCACGAGACGGTGGGCTATAGCCTTTGGTCCCATGAGGGGTTGGGGAGGCGTTGGGGGGCTCTCAGGTGTCGGAAATGGGCCCAGTCTTTTCGAGGGGCCTCGTGTGCCCATTGGGAGGCTACGGTAGGAAGCCTGCCCTAAAATGCCAAGAAATGCACAGTGGCCGGTCGTGAAATAGTCACAAAGGGGCTGGAGAGCTATAGCCTTTGGTCCGCGGGGGTTGGGGAGGGGCGTTCGGGGGCTCTGGGTGTCGGAAATGGGTACAGTATTTTCGAGGGTCCTCGTGTGCCCAGTGGGAGGCTACGGTCAGAAGCCTGCCCTAAAATGACAAGAAATGCCAGTGTGAGCGTGAAATAGTCAAAGAGGCTGGTGAGCTATAGCCTTTGGTCCGCGGGGGTGGGGGAGGGTTTTAGGGGGCTCTGGTCTTCAGAAATGGGTACAGTCTTTTCGAGGGTCCTCGCGTGCCCAGTGGGAGGCTATGGTCAGGCACACACTAAAATAGCAAGACATGCCAGGCGCGTGAAATAATCGTCGAGGCGGTGGGCTATAACCTTTGGTCCATGAGGGTTGGGGAGGGTGTTCGGGGCCACAGGCGTGGAAATGGGTCCAGTCTTTTCGAGGGTCCTCGTGTGCCCAGTGGGAGACTACAGGTGAGGCACACTAAAATAACAAGAAATGTCAAGGCCAGTAGCGTGAAATAACCCATGGGGCAGGTGGGCTATGTGCTGGTCATGAGGATTGGGGAGGGCGTTCGGGGCTTTGGGTGTCGGAAATGGGTACAGTCTTTTCGAGGTCTCGCGTGCCAGTGGAAGGCTCTGGTCAGGCACTGCCCTAAAATGGCAGAAATACCAGTGAGTAGCGTGAAATAGTCGCAGGCGGTGGTCTATAGCCTTTGGTCCATGAGGGTTGGGGAGGGCGTCGGGAAATGGGTGCAGTCTTTTCGAGGGTCTCGTGTGCCATGGGAGGCTACGGTCAGGCCTGCCTAAAATGGTAAAAATTCCCAGTAGCGCAGCGTGAAATAATCACAGGGACGGTGGGCTATAGCCTTTGGTCATGAGGGGTTGGGGAGGCGTTCGGGGCTCTGGGTGTCGGAAATGGGTACAGTCTTTTCGAGCGTCCTTGTGTGCCCAGTGGGAGGCTACGGTCACAAGCCTGCCCTAAAATGGCAAGAAATGCCAGTGGCAGTCGTGAAATAGTCACAGGCTGGTGAGCTATAGCCTTTGGTCATGAGGGTTGGGGAGGGGCTTTCGGGGCTCTGGGTGTCGGAAATGGGTACAGTATTTTCGAGGCTCTCTTGTGCCCAGTGGGAGGCTACGGTCAGAAGCCTGCCTAAAATGCCAAGAAATGCCCAGCGGCGCAGCGTGAAATAGTCCCAGGGCGGTGGGCTATAACTTTGGTCCCATGAGGGTTGGGGAGGGGGTTTAGGGGGCTCAGGTGTTGGAAATGGGTAAAGTCTTGTCGAGTGACCTCGTGTGCCCAGTGGGAGGCTACGGTCAAGCCTGCCCTAAAATGTAAGAAATGCCATGGCCAGCGCGTGAAATAATCATGAGGACGGTGGGCTATAGCCTTTGGTCCGCGGGGGTTGGGGAGGGGCGTTCGGGGGCTCTGGGTGTCGGAAATGGGTACAGTCTTTTCGAGGGTCCTCGTGTGCCCAGTGGGAGGCTACGGTCAGAAGCCTGCCCTAAAATGCCAAGAAATGCCCAGCGGCGCAGTGCGTGAAATAGTCACCGAGGCTGGTGAGCTATAGCCTTTGGTCCGCGGGGGTTGGGGAGGGGCGTTCGGGGGCTCTGGGTGTCGGAAATGGGTACAGTATTTTCGAGGGTCCTCGTGTGCCCAGTGGGAGGCTACGGTCAGAAGCCTGCCCTAAAATGCCAAGAAATGTCCAGCGGCGCAGCGCGTGAAATAGTCCCCGAGGACGGTGGGCTATAGCCTTTGGTCCGCGGGGGTTGGGGAGGGGCGTTCGGGGGCTCTGGGTGTTGGAAATGGGTACAGTCTTTTCGAGGGTCCTCGTGTGCCCAGTGGGAGGCTACGGTCAGAAGCCTGCCCTAAAATGCCAAGAAATGCCCAGCGGCGCAGCGCGTGAAATAGTCGCCGAGGCCGGTGGGCTATAGCCTTTGGTCCGCGGGGGTTGGAGAGGGGTGTTCAGGGGCTCTGGGCGTCGGAAATGGGTACAGTCTTTTCGAGGGTCCTCGTGTGCCCAGTGGGAGACTACGGTCAGAGGCCTTCCCTAAAATCGAAAGAAATGCCCAGCGGCGCAGCACGGGAAATAGTCACTGAAGCCGGTGGCCTATAGCCTTTGGTCCGCGGGGGTTGGGGAGGGGTGTTCAGGGCCCTGGGCGTCGGAAATGGGTACAGTCTTTTCGAGGGTCCTCGTGTGCCCAGTGGGAGACTACGGTCAGAGGCCTGCCCTAAAATAGCAAGAAATGTCCAGCTGCCCAGCGCGTGAAATAGTCGCCGAGGCCGGTGGGCTATAGCCTTTGGTCCTTGAGGTTGGGAGGGTGTTGGGGCCACAGGCGTCGGAAATGGGTGCAGTCTTTTCGAGGTCCTCGCGTACCAGTGGGAGACTACGGTCGAGGCACTGCCTAAAATGGCAGGAAATACCAATGATGCAGTGCGTGAAATAATCGCCGAGGCGGTGGTCTATAGCCTTTGGTCCATGGGGTTGGGGAGGGGCGTCGGAAATGGAGTCTGAGTCTTTTGAGGTCTCGTGTGCCAGTGGGAGGCTACGGTCAGAGGCACTGCCTAAAATGGCAAGAAATGTCCAGCTGCCAGTAGCGTGAAATAGTCAGGCAGTGGGCTATAGCCTTTGGTCCTTGAGGGGTTGGGGAGGGTTTAGGGGGCTCTGGTCTTGAAAATGGGTCTGAGTATTTTGAGGGTCCTCGTGTGCCCAGTGGGAGGCTACTGATTGAAGCACCCTAAAATGCCAAGAAATGTCCAGTGGCCTTGTGCGTGAAATAAGTCCCAGGGGACGGTGGGCTATAGCCTTTAGTCATGAGGGTTGGGGAAGGCGTTCGGGGCCCACTGGGTGTTGGAAATGGGTACAGTCTTTTCGAGGGTCCTCGTGTGCCCGATGGGAGGCTACTGGTCAGAAGCCTGCCCTAAAATGTAAGAAATGCCAATGGCAGTCGTGAAATAGTCACTATGGTGAGCTATAGCCTTTGGTCCATGAGGTTGGGGAGGGGTTTAGGGGCTCTGGTCTTGAAATGGGTACAGTCTTTTCGAGGGTCCTCTCGCGTGCCCGATGGGAGGCTATAATTGAGCACTAAATAGCAAGACATGCCATGGCGTGAAATAATCGTCGAGGCGGTGGGCTATAACCTTTGGTCCATGAGGTTGGGAGGGGTGTTCGGGGCCACAGGCGTCGGAAATGGAGTGCAGTCTTTTCGAGGGTCTCGTGTACTTGATGGGAGACTACAGGCGAGGCCACTAAAATAGCAAGAAATGTCAAGCTGCCCAGCGCGTGAAATAGTCGCCGAGGCCGGTGGGCTATAGCCTTTGGTCCGCGGGGATTGGGGAGGAGCGTTCGGGGGCTTTGGGTGTCGGAAATGGGTACAGTCTTTTCGAGGGTCCTCGCGTGCCCAGTGGAAGGCTACGGTCAGGCCTGCCCTAAAATGGCAGGAAATACCCAGCGGTGCAGCGCGTGAAATAGTCGCCGAGGCCGGTGGTCTATAGCCTTTGGTCCGCGGGGGTTGGGGAGGGGCGTCGGAAATGGGTACAGTCTTTTCGAGGGTCCTCGTGTGCCCAGTGGGAGGCTACGGTCAGAGGCCTGCCCTAAAATGGTAAAAAATTCCCAGCGGCGCAGCGCGTGAAATAGTCACCGAGGACGGTGGGCTATAGCCTTTGGTCCCATGAGGGTTGGGAGGGCGTTAGGGGCTCACAGGTGTGGGAAATGGGTACAGTCTTTTCGAGGTCCTCGTGTGCCAGTGGGAGGCTCTGTCAGAAGCACTGCCTAAAATGTAAGAAATGCCAGTGGCCAGTCGTGAAATAGTCACCGTGGCGGGTGTGCTATAGCCTTTGGTCCGCGGGGGTTGGGGAGGGTTTCGGGGGTTCTGGTCTTCAGAAATGGGTACAGTCTTTTCGAGGGTCCTCGCGTGCCCGATGGGAGACTCTGATTCAGAAGCACATGCCCTAGAATGGCAAGACATGCCAGTGGCCGCGTGAAATAGTCATGGGGCGGTGGGCTATAGCCTTTGGTCCATGAGGGGTTGGAGAGGGTGTTCGGGGCTCACAGGCGTGGGAAATGGGTGCAGTCTTTTCGAGGGTCCTCGTGTGCCCAGTGGGAGACTACGGTCAGAGGCCTTCCACTAAAATCGAAAAATGCCAATGGCAGCAGGAAATAGTCAAGCGGTGGCCTATAGCCTTTGGTCATGAGGGGTTGGGGAGGGGTGTTCGGGGCCACAGGCGTCGGAAATGGGTGCAGTCTCTTTGAGGGTCCTCGTGTGCCCAGTGGGAGACTACGGTCAGGCACATACTAAAATAAGCAAGAAATGTCCAGCTGCCCGGTAGCGTGAAATAATCATGAGGCGGTGGGCTATAGCCTGGTCCATGAGGGTTGGGAGGGGTGTTGAGGGCCACAGGCGTGGAAATGGGTCAGTCTTTTCGAGGGTCCTCGCGTACCAGTGGGAGACTACGGTCGAGGCACATGCCTAAAATGGCGAAATACCAGTGATTGCAGCGTGAAATAGTCGCCAGGCGGTGGTCTATAGCCTTTGGTCCTTGAGGGTTGGGGAGGCGTCGGAAATGGAGTCAGTCTTTTCGAGGGTCCTCGTGTACTGATGGGAGGCTACTGGTCAGAGGCACGCCCTAAAATGGCAAGAAATGTCCAGTGCCAGTAGCGTGAAATAGTCATGGCGGTGGGCTATATAGCCTTTGGTCATGAGGGTTGGGGAGGGGTTTAGGGGCTCTGGTCTTGAAAATGGGTACAGTATTTTCGAGGTCCTCGTGTGATGGGAGGCTACGGTCGAAGCACTGCCACTAAAATGCCAAGAAATGTCATGCGTGCGTGAAATAGTCACCGAGGACGGTGGGCTATAGCCTTTGGTCCGCGGGGGTTGGGGAGGGGCGTTCGGGGGCTCTGGGTGTCGGAAATGGGTACAGTATTTTCGAGGGTCCTCGTGTGCCCAGTGGGAGGCTACGGTCAGAAGCCTGCCCTAAAATGCCAAGAAATGTCCAGCGGCGCAGCGCGTGAAATAGTCCCCGAGGACGGTGGGCTATAGCCTTTGGTCCGCGGGGGTTGGGGAGGGGCGTTCGGGGGCTCTGGGTGTCGGAAATGGGTACAGTCTTTTCGAGGGTCCTCGTGTGCCCAGTGGGAGGCTACGGTCAGAAGCCTGCCCTAAAATGCCAAGAAATGCCAATGATGTCGTGAAATAGTCACATCATGGTGAGCTATAGCCTTTGGTCCTTGAGGGTTGGGGAGGGTTTAGGTGGCTCTGGTCTTGAGGAAATGGAGTACAGTCTTTCGAGGTCTCGCGTGCCCGATCGGGAGGCCTACGGTCGAGCACTGCTTACTAAAATAGCGAAATATCAGCTTCGTTAGTAGCGCGTGAAATAGTCGCCAAGGAGGCCGGTGGGTCATGTGTCCATGAGGATTGGGAGAGTAGCGGTTGAGGGGCTTTGGGTGAGGAAATAGGTCTGATCTTTGAGGGTCCTGTGCTTGATGGGAGGCTACGGTGATCCAGAGGCACACTAAAATGTGCAAAATGTCCCGGCTGCCGGTAGCGTGAAATAGTCATGGGGAGGCCGGTGGGCTATGCCCTTCAGTCATGAGGTTGGGGAGGGCGTTTAGGGGCTCTTGGGTTTGAAATGGGTCTGGGTCTTTTCGAGGTCCTCGTGTGCCCAGATGGGAGACTCGGTCAGAGCTGCCTGACACAAATGGCGAAATACCAGTGATGCGTGGGCTGGCGTGAAATAATCATGGGGCGGTGGGCTATAGCCTTGGTCATGAGGGCTTGGGGAGGGCGTTTAGGGGCTTTGGGTGTCGGAAATGGGTACAGTCTTTTGAGGGTCCTCGTGTGCCCGGTGGGAGGCTACGGTCAGGCCTGCCTAAAATGGCAAGAAATGTCCAGCTGCAGTAGCGTGAAATAGTCAGGGCAGGTGGGCTATAGCCTTTAGTCATGAGGGGTTGGGGAGGGGTTTAGGGGCTCTGGTTTTGAAAATGGGTACAGTATTTTCGAGGGTCTCGTGTGCCAGATGGGAGGCTCTGAGTCAGGCTGCCTACTAAATAGCAAGACATGCCAGTAGTGTGCGTGAAATAAGTCATGAGGCGGTGGGCTATAGCCTTTGGTCATGAGGGTTGGGAGGGGTTTGGGGGCTCTGGTCGTCGGAAATGGGTACAGTCTTTTCGAGGTCTCGTGTGCCAGTGGGAGACTACGGTCAGGCCTGCTAAAATGCCAAAATGCCAGTGGCCTGCGTGAAATAGTCAAAGGGGTGAGCTATAGCCTTTGGTCCATGAGGGGTTGGGGAGAGGGTTTAGGGGCTCGGGTCTTCAGAAATGGGTCTGATCTTTTGAGGGTCTCGCGTGCCCGATGGGAGAGCTATGGTCGAGCACACTAAAATGGCAAAGACATACCAGTGGCGCAGTGCGTGAAATAATCGCCGTAGGCGGTGGCCTATAGCCTTTGGTCATGAGGGGTTGGGAGGGTGTTCGGGGCTCACAGGCGTCGGAAATGGGTCTGAGTCTTTTCGAGGTCTCGTGTGCCCAGTGGGAGACTACGGTCGAGGCACTGCCTAAAATAGCAGAAATGTCAACTGCCCAGTAGCGTGAAATAATCTTGCCGAGGCGGTGGGCTATAACCTTGCTAGTCCATGAGGATTGGGGAGGAGGCGTTCGGGGCTTTGGGTGTGGAAATGGGTACAGTCTTTTCGAGGTCTCGCGTGATGGAAGAGCTACAGTCAGGGCACCTAAAATGGCGAGAAATACCAGTGATGCATGGCGTGAAATAGTCATGAGGCGGTGGTCTATAATGGTCCATGAGGGGTTGGGGAGGCGTCGGAAATGGGTCACAGTCTTTCGAGGGTCCTCGTGTGCCCAGTGGGAGGCTACTGATCGAGCCTGCCCTAGAATGGCAAGACATGCCAATGGCCTTGCGTGCGTGAAATAATCAAGGCGGTGGGCTATAGCCTTTGGTCATGAGGTTGGAGAGGGTGTTCGGGGGCTCAGGCGTCGGGAAATGGGTACAGTCTTTTGAGGTCCTCGTGTGCCCGATGGGAGACTACGGTCAGGCCTTCTCAAAATCGAAAGAAATGCCAGTGACACAGGAAATAGTCACTTTGAAGCGGTGGCCTATAGCCTTTGGTCATGAGGGGTTGGGGAGGGTGTTCGGGGCCACAGGCGTCGGAAATGGAGTGCAGTCTTTTCGAGGGTCCTCGTGTGCCCAGTGGGAGACTACGGTCAGGAGGCACTGCCCTAAAATAACAAGAAATGTCCAGCTGCCAGTAGCGTGAAATAATCGCAGACGGTGGGCTATAGCCTTTGGTCCTTGAGGGTTGGGAGGGTGTTCGGGGCCACAGGCGTCGGAAATGGAGTGCAGTCTTTCGAGGTCCTCGCGTACCCAGTGGGAGACTACGGTCAGGCACTGCCACAAATGGCGAAATACCAGTGATTGCAGTAGCGTGAAATAGTCGCCAAGGCCGATGGTCTATAAGCCTTTGGTCATGAGGGTTGGGGAGGCGTCGGAAATGGAGTGCAGTCTTTTCGAGGGTCCTCGTGTGCCAGTGGGAGGCTACGGTCAGGCCTGCCCTAAAATGGCAAGAAATGTCCAGCTGCCCAGAGCGTGAAATAGTCAGAGGCGGTGGGCTATAGCCTTTGGTCCCATGGGGTTGGGGAGGGGTTTAGGGGCTCTGGTCTTGAAAATGGGTACAGTATTTTGAGGGTCCTCGTGTGATGGGAGGCTACGGTCAGAAGCACTGCCTAAAATGTAAGAAATGTCCAGTGGCCAGCGCGTGAAATAGTCCCAGGGCGGTGGGCTATAGCCTTTGGTCATGAGGGTTGGGGAGGCGTTCGGGGGCTCTGGGTGTCGGAAATGGGTACAGTCTTTTTGAGGCTCGTGTGCCAGTGGGAGGCTACGGTCAAAAGCCTGCCTAAAATGCCAAGAAATGCCAATGGCCTTGATCGTGAAATAGTCACAGGCTGGTGAGCTATAGCCTTTGGTCCATGAGGGTTGGGGAGGGGTTTAGGTGGCTGGTCTTGAAATGGGTGCAGTCTTTTCGAGGGTCTCAGCGTGCCAGTGGGAGGCTACGGTCGAAGCACACTAAAATGGCAAAGACATGCCAATGGCCGCGTGGAAATAATCAGCAGAGGCGGTGGCCTATAGCCTTTAGTCCTTGAGGGTTGGGGAGGGGTGTTCGGGGGCTCAGGCGTGGAAATGAGTCACAGTCTTTTCGAGGGTCTCGTGTGCCCAGTGGGAGACTACAGTCGAGGCACTGCCTAAAATAGCAAGAAATGTCCAGCTGCCAGTAGCGTGAAATAGTCATGGGGCGGTGGGCTATAGCCTTTGGTCATGAGGATTGGGAGTAGCGTTCGGGGCTTTGGGTGTCGGAAATGGGTACAGTCTTTTCGAGGTCCTCGCGTGCCCGGTGGGAGGCTCTGATCAGAGGCACATACAAATGGCAAGAAATGTCCAGCTGCCCAGTAGCGTGAAATAGTCGTAGAGGCAGTGGGCTATAGCCTTTAGTCCATGAGGTTGGGGAGGGTTTAGGGGGCTGGTTTCGAAAATGGGTACAGTATTTTTCGAGGGTCTCGTGTGCCCAGTGGGAGACTACGGTCAGAGGCACTGCCCTAAAATAGCAAGAAATGTCAGCTGCCAGTAGCGTGAAATAATCATGAGGCGGTGCGCTAAAGCCTCTGGTCCGATGGGATTGGGGAGTAGCGTTCGGGGGCTTTGGGTGTCGGGAATGGGTACAGTCTTTTCGAGGGTCCTCGCGTGCCCAGTGGGAGGCTACTGGTCAGGCACATACTAAAATGGCAAGAAATGTCCAGCTGCCAGTAGCGTGAAATAGTCATGAGGCGGTGGGCTATAAGCCTTTGGTCCATGAGGGGTTGGGGAGGGGTTTAGGGGCTCTGGTTTTCGAAAATGGAGTCTGATTTTCGAGGGTCCTCGTGTGCTTGATGGGAGGCTGATCGAAGCACCTTGCCTAAATGGCAAGACATGCATGCCAGTGTGCGTGAAATAGTCATGGGGCCCGGTGGGCTATAGCCTTTGGTCATGAGGGTTGGGAGGGTGTTCAGGGGCTCAGGCGTGGAAATGGAGTACAGTCTTTTCGAGGGTCCTCGTGTGTGCAGTGGGAGACTACGGTCGAAGCACATACACTAAATGCCAAGAAATGCCAGTGTGATCGTGAAATAGTCACCAAAATTTGGTGAGCTATAGCCTTTGGTCATGGGGGTTGGGAGGGTTTAGGGGCTCGGGTCTTGAGAAATGGAGTGCAGTCTTTTCGAGGGTCCTCGCGTGCCCAGTGGGAGGCTATGGTGAGCACACTAAAATGTGAGACATACCAGTAGTGCCTTGTGCGTGAAATAATCATGCCAAGGCGGTGGCCTATAGCTGGTCATGAGGGGTTGGGGAGGGTGTTCAGGGCCACAGGCGTCGGAAATGGAGTACAGTCTTTTCGAGGTCTCGTGTGCCCGATGGGAGACTACGGTCGAGGCACTGCCTACAAAATAGAAATGTCAACACCAGTAGCGTGAAATAGTTCTTAGACCCGGTGGGCTATATGTGCTGGTCCCTTGAGGATTGGGAGGAGGCGTTCGGGGGCTTTGGGTGTCGGAAATGGGTACAGTCTTTTCGAGGCTCCTCGCTTGCCCATGGAAGGCTACAGTCAGGCACACTACAAATGGCAGAAATACCCAGTGCAGTAGCGTGAAATAATCGCCGAGGCCGGTGGTCTATAGCCTTTGGTCATGAGGGTTGGGAGGCGTCGAGAAATGGGTGCAGTCTTTTGAGGGTCTCGTGTGCTTGATGGGAGGCTACAGTCAGAGGCACATGCCCTAAAATGGCAAGACATGCCAGTAGCCTTGTGCGTGAAATAATCGCCCGGGCGGTGGGCTATAGCCTTTGTTCCGCGAGGGTTGGGTAGGGGGTTCGGGGGGCTCTGGGCGTCGGAAATGGAGTCTGAGTCTTCGAGGTCCTCGTGTGCCCGATGGGAGACTACGGTCGAGGCACTGCCCTAAAATAGCAAGAAATGCCGAGCGCAGGAGAAATAGTCACTGAAGCGGTGGCCTATAGCCTTTGGTCCATGAGGTTTGGGAGGTGGTTTCGGGGGCTCAGTCGCCGGAAATGGAGTACAGTCTTCTGAGGGTCCTCGTTTGCCCAGTGGGAGGCTACGGTCGAGGCACATAAAATGGCAAGACATGCCAGTGGCCTTGTGCGTGAAATAATCGCCCAAGGCCATTGGGCTATAGCCTTTGGTCCGCGGGGGTTGGGGAGGGGTGTTCGGGGGATCTAGGTGTCGGAAATGGGTACAGTCTTTTCGAGAGTCCTCGGGTGCCCAGTGGGAGACTACGGTCAGAGGACTGCCCTAAAATGGCAGGAAATGCCCAGCGTGAAATAATCACTTGAGCCGGTGGCCTATAGCCTTTGGTCCCATGAGGGTTTGGGAGGTGGTTTGAGGGCTCTGGTCATGAGAATGGGTACAGTCTTCTGAGGGTCCTCGTTTGCCCAGTGGGAGGCTACGGTGAGGCACATACAAAATGGCAAGACATGCCAGTGGTAGCGTGAAATAGTCGCCGAGGCCGATGGGCTATAGCCTTTGTTCCGCGGGGGTTGGGGAGGGGTGTTCAGGGGCTCTGGGCGTCGGAAATGGGTACAGTCTTTTCGAGGGTCCTCGTGTGCCCAGTGGGAGACTACGGTCAGAGGACATAAAATACCAAGAAATGCCAGTGGCGGGAAATAGTCATGAAGCCCGGTGGCCTATAGCCTTTGGTCATGAGGTTTGGGGAGGTGGTTTGAGACTCACTGGTCGCCCGGAAATGGAGTCTGAGTCTTCTGAGGTCTCGCGTGCCAGTGGGAGACTACGGTCAGGCACATACAAAAATAGCAAGAAATGTCAACTGCCAGTAGCGTGAAATAAGTGGCCAAGGCGGTGGGCTATAGCCTTTGGTCCGCGGGGATTGGGAGGAGCGTTCGGGGGCTTTGGGTGTCGGAAATGGGTACAGTCTTTTCGAGGGTCCTCGCGTGCCCAGTGGAAGGCTCTGGTCAGGCACAAAATGGCGAGAAATACCAGTGATGCAGCGTGAAATAATCGCCGAGGCGGTGGTCTATAGCCTTTGGTCCCTTGAGGGGTTGGGGAGGCGTCGGAAATGGAGTACAGTCTTTTCGAGGGTCCTCGTGTGCCCAGTGGGAGGCTACGGTCAGAAGCGCGCACTAAAATGGCAAGACATGCCCAGCGGCGCAGCGCGTGAAATAGTCGCCGAGGCCGGTGGGCTATAGCCTTTGGTCCGCGGGGGTTGGGGAGGGGTGTTCGGGGGCTCTGGGCGTCGGAAATGGGTACAGTCTTTTCGAGGGTCCTCGTGTGCCCAGTGGGAGGCTACGGTCAGAGGCCTGCCCTAAAATGGCAAGAAATGCCCAGCGGCCTTGTGAAATAATCACTTCGGTGGCCTATAGCCTTTGGTCCGCGGGGTTTGGGGAGGTGGTTTCGGGGGCTCTGGTCATCGGAAATGGGTACAGTCTTTACGAGGGTCCTCGTTTGCCCAGTGGGAGGCTACGGTCGAGCACATACAAATAACGAAATGTCCAGGCCCAGTAGCGTGAAATAATCGCCGAGGCGGTGGGCTATAGCCTTTGGTCATGAGGATTCGGGAGGCGTTCGGGGCTCTGGGTGTCGGAAATGGAGTGCAGATCTTTTCGAGGTCCTCGCGTGCAGGTGGAAGAGCTACTGGTCAGGCACGCCCTAAAATGGCAGAAATACCCAATGATGCTGTGTGAGCGTGAAATAATCGTAGGGCGGTGGTCCTATAGCCAGTCCCAGCGGGGGTTGGGGAGGCGTCGGAAATGAGTCTGAGTCTTTTCGAGGGTCTTCGTGTGCCCAGGTGGGAGGCTACGGTCAGAGGCCTGCCTAAAATGAGTAAAAATTCCCTGGCGGTAGCGCGTGGGGAAATAATCACACTTAGGCCGGTGGGCTATAGCCTTTAGTCCATGAGGGTTGGGAGGGGTTTCGAGGGCTCTGGTCATGAAAATGGAGTCTGATATTCTGAGGGTCTCGTGTGTGATGGGAGGCTATGGTCAGGCGTGCCCTAAAATGGCAAAAATTCCCAGGGCGCGCGAAATAGTCACCGGGGCGGTGGGCTATAACTCTGGTCCTTGAGGGTTGGGGAGGTGTTTGAGGGGCTACAGTGCGTGAAAATGGGTCTGATCTTCGAGGGTCCTCGTGTGCCAGTGGGAGGCTATGGTCGAGGCACACTAAAATAAAAAATTCCCAGTAGCAGGCCGTGAAATAATCACAAGGCGGTGGGCTATAGCCTGTTCAGCGGGGTTGGGGAGGGGTGTTCGGGGGCTCACAGGCGTGGAAATGGGTCAGTCTTTTCGAGGGTCCTCGTGTGCCAAGTGGGAGACTACAGTCAGAGGCACATGCCTAAAATAGCAAGAAATGCCAATGGCCTGTGAGAAATAGTCACTTGAAGCGGTGGCCTATAGCCTTTTGGTCCCATGAGGGTTGGGGAGGTGGTTTGAGGCTCTGGTCGCCGGAAATGGGTGCAGTCTTCTGAGGGTCTCGTTTGCCCAGTGGGAGGCTACGGGCACGCCTAAAATGGCAAGAAATGTCCAGTGCCAGTAGCGTGAAATAATCGCCCAGGCGGTGGGCTATAGCCTGGTCATGAGGGATTGGGAGGGGCGTTCGGGGGCTCTGGGTGTCGGAAATGGAGTACAGTCTTTTCGAGGTCCTCGCGTGCCAGTGGAAGGCTACAGTCAGGCACTACTAAAATGGCGAGAAATACCAGTGTGCAGTGCGTGAAATAATCATGGGCCGGTGGTCTATAGCCTTTGGTCCCATGAGGGGTTGGGAGGCGTCGGAAATGGGTACAGTCTTTTCGAGGGTCTTATGTGCCCGATGGGAGGCTACGGTCAGGCACCTGCCTAAAATGGTAAAAAATTCCTAGCGGCAGCGCGTGAAATAATCACAGGCCGGTGGGCTATAGCCTTTGGTCCCATGAGGCTTGGGGAGGGTTTAGGGGGCTCGGTGCGTGAAAATGGGTACAATATTTTGAGGGTCCTCGTGTGCCAGATGGGAGGCTATTGTCAGGAAGCACTGCCCTAAAATGCTCAAGAAAATGTCCAGTGCCTTGTGCGTGAAATAATCATGGGGGCGGTGGGCTATAACCTTTGGTCCATGAGGGGTTGGGAGGCGTTCGGGGGCTACAGGTGTCGGAAATGGGTACAGCCTTTTCGAGGTCCCTGTGCCAGTGGGAGGCTACTCTGGTCAGGGCCTGCCTAAAATGGCATCGTAAATACCCAATGGCCAGCCGTAATAAAATAGTCACCGAGGCAGTGGGCTATATGCCTTTGGTCCATGAGGGGTTGGGGAGGCGTTCGGGGCTACAGGTGTGGAAATAGGTCAGTCATTTCTAGGGTCCTCGCGTGCAGATGGGAGGCTCTGATCGAGGCCTGCCTAAAATGGCAATAAATACTTATTGCCTTGTGTGATAGAAATAATCATGGCCGGTGGACTATAGCCTTTGGTCCATGAGGGTTGGCGAGGGGTTTGAGGGGCTCTGGTCGCCGAAAATGGAGTGCAGTATTCTGAGGGTCCTCGTGTGCCCAGTGGGAGGCTATGGTCAGGCGTGCCTAAAATGGCAAAAATTCAAGCAGTAGCGTGAAATAGTCACGGGGCGGTGGGCTATAGCCTGGTCCCTTGAGGTTGGGGAGGTGTTTGGGGCTCAGTGGTCGTGAAAATGGAGTACAGTCTTTTCGAGGTCTCGTGTGCCCAGTGGGAGGCTATGGTCAGAGGCACATGCCTAAAATGGCAAAAATTCCAATGGCGCGCGTGAAATATTCACGAGGCGGTGGGCTATAGCCTTTACTGGTCATGAGGGTTGGGGAGGGGGTTTCGGGGGCTCTGGTCATCGGAAATGGGTACAGTCTTTACGAGGGTCCTCGTTTGCCAAGTGGGAGGCTACGGTCAGAAGCCTGCCCTAAAATGCCAAGAAATGTCCAGCGGCGCAGCGCGTGAAATAGTCGCCGAGGCCGGTGGGCTATAGCCTTTGGTCCGCGGGGGTTGGGGAGGGGCGTTCGGGGGCTCTGGGTGTCGGAAATGGGTACAGTCTTTTCTAGGGTCCTCGCGTGCCCAGTGGGAGGCTACGGTCAGGGTCTGCCCTAAAATGGCAATAAATGCCCAGCGGCGCAGCGCGTGAAATAGTCATGAGGCAGTGGGCTATACCCTTTGGTCCGTGGGTTTGGGGTGGGGTTTTGGGGGGCTCTGGTCATCGAAAATGGGTACAGTATTTACGAGGGTCCTCGTGTGCCCAGTGGGAGGCTATGGTCAGAGGCCTGCCCTAAAATGGCAAAAAATTCCAGTGACAGCGCGTGAAATAATCCAAGGGGCGGTGGGCTATAACCTGGTCCTTGAGGGGTTGGGGAGGTGTTTGGGGGCTCAGTGCGTGAAAATGGGTCTGATCTTTTCGAGGGTCTCGTGTGCCCATTGGGAGGCTATGGTGAGGCCTGCCCTAAAATGGCAAAAATTCCAATGGCCGCGTGAAATAGTCAAGGGCGGTGGGCTATAGCCTTTGGTCCATGAGGTTGGGGAGGGTGTTTGAGGCTCACTGGTGCGTCAAAAATGGGCACGAGTCTTTTCGGCCGGTCCTCGTGTACCAGTGGGAGGCTACGATCAAGCCTGCCCAAAATGGCAATAAATGCCAGTGGCCTTGTGCGTGAAATAGTCGCCGAGGCCGGTGGGCTATAGCCTTTGGTCCGCGGGGGTTGGGGAGGGGTGTTCAGGGGCTCTGGGCGTCGGAAATGGGTACAGTCTTTTCGAGGGTCCTCGTGTGCCGAGTGGGAGACTACGGTCAGAAGCCTGCCCTAAAATGCCAAGAAATGCCCAGCGGCGCAGTGCGTGAAATAGTCACCGAGGCTGGTGAGCTATAGCCTTTGGTCCGCGGGGGTTGGGGAGGGGTTTAGGGGGCTCTGGTCTTCAGAAATGGGTACAGTCTTTTCGAGGGTCCTCGCGTGCCCAGTGGGAGGCTATGGTCAAGCACCTAAAATGGCAAGACATACCAGTGGCGCAGCGTGAAATAATCAGGGCGGTGGCCTATAGCCTTTGGTCAGCGGGGTTGGGAGGGTGTTCGGGGCCACAGGCGTCGGAAATGGAGTGCAGTCTTCTGAGGTCCTCCACATGCCCAGTGGGAGGCTACGGTCAGAAGCCTGCCCTAAAATGGCAAGACATGCCCAGCGGCGAAGCGCGTGAAATAGTCGCTGAGGCCGGTGGGCTATAGCCTTTAGTCCGCGGGGGTTGGGGAGGGGCGTTCGGGGGCTCTGGGCGTCGGAAATGGGTACAGTATTTTCGAGGGTCCTCGTGTGCCCAGTGGGAGGCTACGGTCAGAAGCCTGCCCTAAAATGCCAAGAAATGTCCAGCGTCGCAGCGCGTGAAATAGTCGCCGACGACGGTGGGCTATAGCCTTTGGTCCGCGGGGGTTGGGGAGGGGTGTTCGGGAGCTCTGGGTGTCGGAAATGGGTACAGTCTTTTCGAGGGTCCTCGCGTGCCCAGTGGGAGGCTACGGTCAGGGCCCGCCCTAAAATGGCAATAAATGCCTAGCGGCGCAGCGCGTGAAATAGTCACCGAGGCCGGTGGGCTATAGCCTTTGGTCCGCGGGGGTTGGGTAGGGGGTTTCGGGGGCTCTGGTCATCAGAAATGGGTACAGTCTTTTCGAGGGTCCTCGTGTGCCCAGTGGGAGGCTACGGTCAGCCTGCCTAAAATGGCAAGAAATGTCCAGTAGCGCGCGTGAAATAGTCGCCGAGGCGGGGGGGCTATTGCCTTTGGTCCGGGGGGGTTGGGGAGGGGTTTCGGGGGCTCACGGTGGGTGAAAATGGGTACAGTATTTTCGAGGTCTCGCGTGCCAGATGGGAGGCTACGGTCAGGCCCGCCCTAAAATGGCAATAAATGCCTAGCATAGCGGCCGCGTGAAATAGTCACCGAGGCGGTGGGCTATAGCCTTTAGTCCATGAGGGTTGGGTAGGGGTTTGGGGCTCTGGTCGCCAGAAATGGAGTGCAGTCTTCTGAGAGTCCTCGTGTGCCCAGTGGGAGGCTACGGTCAGAAGCCTGCCCTAAAATGGCAAGAAATGTCCAGCGGCGCAGCGCGTGAAATAGTCGCCGAGGCCGGTGGGCTATAGCCTTTGGTCCGCGGGGGTTGGGGAGGGGGTTTAGGGGGCTCTGGTCGTCGAAAATGGGTACAGTATTTTCGAGGGTCCTCGCGTGCCCAGTGGGAGGCTACGGTCAGGGCCCGCCCTAAAATGGCAATAAATGCCTAGCGGCGCAGCGCGTGAAATAGTCACCGAGGCCGGTGGGCTATAGCCTTTGGTCCGCGGGGGTTGGGGAGGGGGTTTCGGGGGCTCTGGTCATCAGAAATGGGTACAGTCTTTACGAGAGTCCTCGTGTGCCCAGTGGGAGGCTACGGTCAGAAGCCTGCCCTAAAATGGCAAGAAATGTCCAGCGGCGCAGCGCGTGAAATAGTCGCCGAGGCCGGTGGGCTATAGCCTTTGGTCCGCGGGGGTTGGGGAGGGGGTTTAGGGGGCTCTGGTCGTCGAAAATGGGTACAGTATTTTCGAGGATCCTCGTGTGCCCAGTGGGAGGCTACGGTCAGAAGCCTGCCCCAAAATGCCAAGAAATGTCCAGCGGCGCAGCGCGTGAAATAGTCGCCGAGGACGGTGGGCTATATCCTTTGGTCCGCGGGGGTTGGGGAAGGGCGTTCGGGGGCTCAGGGTGTCGGAAATGGGTACAGTCTTTTCGAGGGTCCTCGCGTGCCCAGTGGGAGGCTACGGCCAAGGCCTGCCCTAAAATGGCAATAAATGCCCAGCGGCGCAGCGCGTGAAATAGTCCCCGAGGCCGGTGGGCTATAGCCTTTGGTCCGCGGGGGTTGGGGAGGGGGTTTAGGGGCTCACAGTGGTGTGAAAATGGGTACAGTCTTTTCGACGGTCCTCGTGTGCCCAGTGGGAGGCTACGGTCAGCCTGCCTAAAATAACAAGAAATGTCCAAGCGGCCTTGTGCGTGAAATAATCAGCAGGCGGTGGGCTATAGCCTTTGGTCATGAGGGGTTGGGGAGGGTTTAGGGGCTCAGTGGTGAAAATGGGTACAGTATTTTCGAGGGTCCTCGCGTGATGGGAGGCTACGGTCGAGGCCCCGCCCAAATGGCAATAAATGCCTAGCGTAGCGGCGTGAAATAGTCCAAGGCGGTGGGCTATAGCCTTTGGTCCCATGAGGGGTTGGGTAGGGGTTTGGGGCTCTGGTCATGAAATGGGTGCAGTCTTCTGAGAGTCTCGTGTGCCCGGTGGGAGGCTACGGTCAGGCACATGCCCTAAAATGTGAAATGTCCAGTGGCGCGCGCGTGAAATAATCATGAGGCGGTGGGCTATAGCCTTTGGTCCTTGAGGTTGGGGAGGGTTTAGGGGGCTCACGGTGCGTGAAAATGGAGTACAGTATTTTCGAGGGTCCTCGCGTGCCAGTGGGAGGCTACTGGTCGGGGCCCGCCCTAAAATGGCAATAAATGCCTAGCGGTAGCGCGTGAAATAGTCACGGGCGGTGGGCTATAACTGGTCATGAGGTTGGGGAGGGGTTTGGGGCTCTGGTCGCCAGAAATGGAGTGCAGTCTTCTGAGAGTCTCGTGTGCCCAGTGGGAGGCTACGGTCAGAAGCACCCTAAAAGAAATGTCAGCGGCGCAGCGTGAAATAATCGCGAGGCGGTGGGCTATAGCCTTTGGTCAGCGGGGTTGGGAGGGGTTTAGGGGCTCACGGTGGTCGAAAATGGGTACAGTATTTTCGAGGATCCTCGTGTACCAGTGGGAGGCTACTGGTCAGAAGCACGCCCCAAAATGTAAGAAATGTCCAGCGCGCGTGAAATAATCATGAGGGCGGTGGGCTATATCCTTTGGTCATGAGGGTTGGGAAGAGGCGTTCGGGGCTCGGGGTGTCGGAAATGGAGTACAGTCTTTTCGAGGGTCCTCGTGTGCCCAGTGGGAGGCTACGGCCAAGGCCTGCCCTAAAATGGCAATAAATGCCAATGGCGCGCGTGAAATAGTCCCAAGGCGGTGGGCTATAGCCTTTGGTCCCATGAGGGTTGGGGAGGGTTTAGGGGGCTCACAGTGCGTCGAAAATGGGTGCAGTCTTTTCGGTCCTCGTGTGATGGGAGGCTCTACGGTGAAGCACTGCCCTAAAATGCCAAACCAGTGGCCGTGCGTGAAATAGTCGCCGAGGACGGTGGGCTATAGCCTTTGGTCCACGGGGGTTGGAGAGGGGCGTTCGGGGGCTCTGGGTGTCGGAAATGGGTACAGTCTTTTGTAGGGTCCTCGCGTGCCCAGTGGGAGGCTACGGTCAGGGCCTGCCCTAAAATGGCAATAAATTCCCTGCGGCGCAGCGCGTGAGATAGTCGCCGAGGCCGGTGGCTTATAGAGTTTGGTCCGCGGGGGTTGGGGAGGTGTTTGGGGGCTCACAGTGGTCGACAATGGAGTGAGTCTTTTCGAGGGTCCTCGTGTGCCCGATGGGAGGCTACAGTCGAGCTTGCCTAAAATGGCAAGAAATATCCAGTGTGGCAGCGTGAAATAATCACAAGGCCGGTGGGCTATAGCCTTTGGTCCTTGAGGGTTGGGGAGGGGTTTAGGGGCTCACAGTGGTTGAAAATGGAGTGCAGTCTCTTGAGGGCCCTCGTGTCCCAGTGGGAGGCTACGGTGAGCACGCCTAAAATGTAAGAAATGTCAGCGGCGCATGGCGTGAAATAATCGCCGAGGCGGTGGGCTATAACTTTGGTCCATGAGGTTGGGGTGGGGCGTTGGGGGGCTCAGTGTGTCGGAAATGGGTACAGTCTTTTCGAGGGACCTCGCGTGCCAGAGGAGGCTACTGGATCAGGGCCTTCCACAAAATGGCAATAAATGCCAGCGCAGCGTGTAATAATCGCCGAGGCGGTGGGCTATAGCCTTTAAATCCATGAGGTTGGGGGGGGTTTGGGGGGCCTCTGGTCATCGGAAATAGGTACAGTCTTTACGAGGGTCCTCGTGTGCCCAGTGAGAGGCTACGGTCAGAACCTGCCCTAAAATGCCAAGAAATGTCCAGCGGCACGGCCCGTGAAATAGTCGCCGAGGACGGTGGGCTATAGCCTTTGGTCCGCGGGGGTTGGGGAGGGCGTTCGGGGGCTCTGGGTGTCGGAAATGGGTACAGTCTTTACGAGGGTCCTCCTGTGCCCAGTGGGAGGCTACGGTCAGAAGCCTGCCCTAAAATGGCAAGACATGCCAATGGCCAGCGTGAAATAATCGAGGCGGTGGGCTATAGCCTTTAGTCCATGAGGGGTTGGGGGGGGCGTTCGGGGGCTCACAGGCGTCGGAAATGGGTACAGTATTTACGAGGGTCCTCGTGTTCCCAGTGGGAGGCTACGGTCAGAAGCCTGCCCTAAAATGCCAAGAAATGTCTAGCGGCGCAGCGCGTGAAATAGTCGCTGAGGACGGTGGGCTATAGCCTTTGGTCCGCGGGGGTTGGGGAGGGCCGTTCGGGAGCTCTGGGTGTCGGAAATGGGTACAGTCTTTTCGAGGGTCCTCACGTGCCCAGTGGGAGGCTACAGTCAGGGCCCGCCCTAAAATGGGAATAAATGCCCAGCGGCGCAGCGCGTGAAATAGTCACCGAGGCCGGTGGGCTATAGCCTTTGGTCATGAGGGGTTGGGAGGGTTTGGGGCTCTGGTCATCAGAAATGGAGTGCAGTCTTCTGAGAGTCCTCGTGTGCCCAGTGGGAGGCTACGGTCAAGCACGCCCTAAAATGGCAAGAAATGTCCGTGGTTGCGTGAAATAATCATGAGGCGGTGGGCTATAGCCTTTGGTCCTTGAGGGTTGGGGAGGGGTTTAGGGGCTCAGTCGTGAAAATGGGTGCAGTATTTTCGAGGGTCCTCGCGTGCCAGTGGGAGGCTACTGGTCAGGGCCCGCCTAAAATGGCAATAAATGCCTAGCAGGCGCGTGCGTGAAATAATCACCGAGGCGGTGGGCTATAGCTGGTCCCATGAGGGTTGGGGAGGGTTTGAGGGGCTCTGGTCATGAAATGGAGTGCAGTCTTCTGAGAGTCCTCGTGTGCCCAGTGGGAGGCTACGGTCGAAGCACGCCTAAAATAACAAGAAATGTCCAGTGGCGCGCGTGAAATAATCAGCCGAGGCCGGTGGGCTATAGCCTTTGGTCATGAGGTTGGGGAGGGTTTAGGGGGCTCACAGTGGTCGTGAAAATGGAGTGCAGTATTTTCGAGGATCCTCGTGTGCAGATGGGAGGCTACAGTCAGAAGCCTGCCCAAAATGCTCAAGAAATGTCAGCGCGTGAAAAAGTCGCCCAGGACGGATTGCTATATCCTTTTGTCCGCGGGGGTGGGGGAGGGGCGTTCGGGGGCGCGGGGTGGCGGAAATGGGTCCAGTCTTTTCGCTGGTCCTGGTGTGCCCATTGGGAGGATAGGTTCAAGGCCTGCCCTAAAATGGCAATAAATACCCTAGCGGCGCGTGAAATAGTCCCAAGGCGGTGGGCTATAGCCTTTGGTCATGAGGTTGGGGAGGGTTTAGGGGCTCACGGTAAATCGAAAATGGAGTACAGTCTTTTCGGCGGTCCTCGTGTGCCTTGATGGGAGGCTACTGATCAGAAGCACTGCCACTAAATATACCAATGCTGTGGCGCGTGAAATAATCGCCGAGACGGTGGGCCTATAGCCTTTGGTCCACAGGGGTTGGAGAAGAGGCGTTCGGGGCTCTGGGTGTCGGAAATGGAGTGCAGTCTTTGTAGGGTCCTCGCGTGCCCGGTGGGAGGCTCTGGTCGGGGCACTGCCCTAAAATGGCAATAAATGCCTGTAGCGCGGCCGTGAGATAATCGCCAGGGCGGTGGGGTCTGAGTTTGGTCCATGCAGGGGTTGGGGAGGTGTTTGGGGCTCACGGTGGTGAAAATGGGTGATCTTTAGGGGTCCTCGTGTGCCCGGTGGGAGGCTACTGGTCAAGCACTGCCCTAAAATGGCAAGAAATATCCAGCGTCGCAGCGCGTGAAATGATCCACGAGGCGGTGGGCTATAACCTTTAGTCCATGAGGGTTGGGGAGGGTTTAGGGGGCTACAGTGGGTTGAAAATGGAGTGCAGTCTCTTGAGGCCCTCGTGTCCCAGTGGGAGGCTACGGTCGAAGCACGCCTAAATACCAAGAAATGTCCAGCGGCGCAGCGCGTGAAATAGTCGCCGAGGACGGTGGGCTATAGCCTTTGGTCCGCGGGGGTTGGGGAGGGGCGTTCGGGGGCTCTGTGTGTCGGAAATGGGTACAGTCTTTTCGAGGGTCCTCGCGTGCCCAGAGGGAGGCTACGGTCAGGGCCTTCCCTAAAATGGCAATAAATGCCCAGCAGCGCAGCGCGTGTAATAGTCGACCAGGCGGTGAGGCTATAGCCTTCGTCATGAGGGTTGGGAGGGTTTCGGGGGCTCTGGTCATCGGAAATAGGTACAGTCTTTACGAGGGTCCTCGTGTGCCCAGTGAGAGGCTACGGTCAGAACCTGCCCTAAAATGCCAAGAAATGTCCAGCGGCACGGCCCGTGAAATAGTCGCCGAGGACGGTGGGCTATAGCCTTTGGTCCGCGGGGGTTGGGGAGGGCGTTCGGGGGCTCTGGGTGTCGGGAATGGAGTGCAGTCTTCTGAGGTCCTCCACATGATGGGAGGCTCTGATCAGAAACACACTAAAATGGCAAGACATGCCAGCGCGTGAAATAATCGTGAGGCGGTGGGCTATAGCCTTTAGTCCATGAGGGTTGGGGAGGGGCGTTCGGGGCTCTGGGCGTCGGAAATGGGTGCAGTATTTTTCGAGGTCCTCGTGTGCTTGATGGGAGGCTACAGTCAAGCCTGCCTAAAATGCCAAGAAATGTCCAGCGCAGCGCGTGAAATAATCGCGGCAGACGGTGGGCTATAGCCTTTGGTCCCTTGAGGGTTGGGGAGGGGCGTTCGGGGCTCTGGGTGTCGAGAAATGGGTACAGTCTTTTTCTAGGGTCCTCGCGTGCCCGGTGGGAGGCTACTGGTCGAGTCTGCACTAAAATGGCAATAAATGCCAGTATGGCGGCACGTGAAATAGTCGCCGAGGCGGTGGGCTATAACTAGTCCCTGGTCATGAGGTTGGGGAGGGGTTTGAGGCTCTGGTCGCCGAAAATGGGTACAGTATTCTGAGGTCCTCGTGTGCAGTGGGAGGCTATGGTCGAGGCCTGCCCTAAAATGGCAAAAAATTCCAATGGCCTTAGCGTGAAATAGTCACCAAGGGGCGGTGGGCTATAGCCCCTGGTCCATGCGGGGTTGGGGAGAGTGTTTGGGGGCTCACAGTGCGTGAAAATGGGTACATTCTTTTCGGCGGTCTCGTGTACCCAGTGGGAGGCTCAGTCGGTCAAGCCTGCCCGAAAATAACTGTCATGCCAGTAGCGCGTGAAATAATCATGGGGCGGTGGGCTATAGCCTTTGGTCCGCGGGGGTTGGGGAAGGGGTTTAGGGGGCTCTGGTCGTCGAAAATGGGTACAGTCTTTTCGACGGTCCTCATGTGCACTGTGGGAGGCTACGGTCAGAAGCCTCCCCTAAAATGCCAAGAAATGTCCAGCGGCGCAGCGCGTGAAATAGTCGCCGAGGACGGTGGGCTATAGCCTTTGGTCCGCGGGGGTTGGGGTGGGGGTTTGGGGGGCTCTGGTCATCGAAATGGGTGCAGTCTTCTGAGAGTCCTCGTGTGCCCGGTGGGAGGCTACGGTGAAGCCTGCCCTAAAATGGCAAGAAATGTCCAATGGCGCGCGTGAAATAATCGCCGAGGCGGTGGGCTATAGCCTTTGGTCAGCGAGGGTTGGGAGGGGTTTAGGGGCTCTGGTCGCCGAAAATGGAGTGCAGTATTTTCGAGGATCTCGTGTGATGGGAGGCTACGGTCAAGCCTGCCCCAAAATGTAAAAATGTCCAGCGCAGTGCGTGAAATAAGTCATGGGGCGGTGGGCTATAGACTATGGTCCGCGGGGGGTGGGGAGGGGGGTGCGGGGGCTCTGGGTGTCGGAAATGGGTACAGTCTTTTCGAGGCTCGGCGTGTGCCCCGTGGGAGGCTACGGTCAGGGGCCTGCCCTAAAATGGCAATAAATACCCAGCGGCGCAGCGCGTGAAATAAGTCCCAGGGCGGTGGGCTATAGCCTTTGGTCCATGAGGGTTGGGGAGGGGTTTAGGGGCTCAGTGCGTGAAAATGGGTGCAGTCTTTTCGGCGGTCCTCGTGTGCCAGATGGGAGGCTACGGTGAAGCCTGCCCTAAAATGTAAAGCCAGTGCGCAAGCGTGAAAATAGTCGAGGGCGGTGGGCTATAGCCTTTGGTCCCTGAGGGGTTGGAGAGAGAGGCGTTGGGGGTGCAGGTGTCGGGAAATAGATGAGTCTTTTGTAGGGTCTCGCGTGCCCGGTGGGAGGCTACAGTCGAGGCCTGCCCTAAAATGGCAATAAATGCCCAGTGTGCGTGAGATAGTCGCCGAGGCGGTGGGGTCTGAGTTTGGTCCCGGGGTTGGGGAGGTGTTTGGGGCTACAGTGGTGAAAATGGGTACAGTCTTTTCGAGGGTCCTCGTGTGCCCAGTGGGAGGCTACGGTCAGAAGCCTGCCCTAAAATGGCAAGAAATGTCCAGCGTGGCAGCGCGTGAAATAGTCACCGAGGCCGGTGGGCTATAGCCTTTGGTCCGCGGGGGTTGGGGAGGGGGTTTAGGGGGCTCTGGTCGTTGAAAATGGGTACAGTCTCTTCGAGGGCCCTCGTGTCCCCAGTGGGAGGCTACGGTCAGAAGCCTGCCCTAAAATGCCAAGAAATGTCCAGCGGCGCAGCGCGTGAAATAGTCGCCGAGGACGGTGGGCTATAGCCTTTGGTCCGCGGGGGTTGGGGAGGGGCGTTCGGGGGCTCTGTGTGTCGGAAATGGGTACAGTCTTTTCGAGGGTCCTCGCGTGCCCAGAGGGAGGCTACGGTCAGGGCCTTCCCTAAAATGGCAATAAATGCCCAGCAGCGCAGCGCGTGTAATAGTCGCCGAGGCCGGTAGGCTATAGCCTTTAAATCCTTGAGGTTGGGGAGGGTTTGGGGCTCTGGTCATGGAAATGGGTGCAGTCTTCTGAGGTCTCGCGTCCCAGTGGGAGAGCTACGTCGAGGGCCTGCCCTAAAATGGCAAGAAATGCCCAGCGGCGCAGCGCGTGAAATAGTTGCCGAGGCCGGTGGGCTATAGCCTTTGGTCCGCGGAGGTTGGGGAGGGGCGTCGGAAATGGGTACAGTCTTTTCGAGGGTCCTCGTGTGCCCCGTGGGAGGCTACGGTCAGAGGCCTGCCCTAAAATGCCAAGAAATGTCCAGCGGCGCAGCGCGGGAAATAGTCACCGAGGCCGGTGGGCTATAGCCTTTGGTCCGCGGGGGTTGGGGGGGCGGGTTCGGGGGCTCACAGGTGTCGGAAATGGGTACAGTCTTTTCGAGGTCCTCGCGTGAGTGGGAGGCTACAGTCAGGGGCCTGCCCTAAAATGGCAATAAATGCCAGCGCGTGTAATAATCATCCCGGGCGGTGGGCTATAGCCTTTCGTCCGAGGTTGGGGAGGGTTTGGGGCTCTGGTCGAAAATGGGTCTGATCTTTTCAGGGTCCTCGCGTCCCAGTGGGAGGCTTCTGTCGAGGGCCTGCCTAAAATGGCAAGAAATGCCAATGGCGCAGCGCGTGAAATAATTCTGCCAAGGCAGTGGGCTATAGCCTTTAGTCCGCGGAGGTTGGGGAGAAGCGTCGGGAAATGGTGCAGTCTTTTCGAGGGTCTCGTGTGCCAAGTGGGAGGCTACAGTCGAGGCACTACAAATGCCAAAATGTCAAGCGCTGTGAAATAATCCGCAAGGCAGTGGGCTACTGTGCCTTTAGTCATGAGGGGTTGGGGAGGGGTTTAGAGGGCTCACAGTGGTCGAAATGATACAGTCTTTTCGTGACGGTCCTCGTGTGCCAGATGGGAGGCTCGGTCAGAAGCACTGCCCTAAAATACAAGAAATGTCAATGGCCTTGTGCGTGAAATAATCATGGGGACGGTGGGCTATAGCCTTTGGTCCACGGGGGTTGGGGAGGGGTGTTCGGGGGCTCTGGGTGTCGGAAATGGGTACAGCCTTTTGTATGGTCCTCGCGTGCCCAGTGGGAGGCTACGGTCAGGGCCTGCCCTAAAATGGCAATAAATTCCCAGCGGCGCAGCGCGTGAGATAGTCGCCGAGGCCGGTGGGGTATAGAGTTTGGTCCGCGGGGGTTTGGGAGGTGTTTCGGGGGCTCTGGTCGTCGAAAATGGTAGTCTGATCTTTTCGAGGTCCTTGTGTCCCAGTGGGAGGCTTGATTGAAGCCTGCCTAAGATGGCGAAATTGCCCAGTGCGGCGTGAAATAGTCCCAAGGCGATTGGGCTATAGCCTTTGGTCCTTGAGGGGTTAGGGAGGGGTTTAGGGGGCTCACGGTGAGTGAAAATGGGTGCAAATCTTTTCGGCGGTCCTCGTGTTCCCAGGAGGCTACTGGTCAGCCTGCCCTAAAATGAGAAAAAATGTCCAGCGGCGCAGCGCGTGAAATTGTCACTGAGGCCGGTGGGCTATAGCCTTTGGTCCGAGGGGGTTGGGGATGGGCGTCGGAAATGGGTACATTCTTTTCGAGGGCCCTCATGTGCCCCATGGGAGGCTACGGTTAGAGGCCTGCCCTAAAATGACAAGAAATGCCAGCGGAGGCGCGTCAAATAAGTCAAGGCGGTGGGTTATAGCCTTTGGTCCATGAGGGGTTGGGAGGGGTTTCAGGGGCTCACAGTCGTCAGAAATAGGTACAGTCTTTTCGAGTTCCTCGTGTGCCCGATGGGAGGCTACGATCAAGCACGCCCTAAAATGAGAAGAAATGTCCAGCGGTAGCCGCGTGAAATAATCATGAGGCGGTGGGCTATAGCCTTTGGTCCCTTGAGGGTTAGGGAGGGGCGTCCGGCGGCTCAGGGTGTCGGAAATGGGTACAGTCATTTCGAGGGTCCTCGCGTGAGTGGGAGAGCTCTGGTCAGGGCCTGCCCTAAAAATGGCAAGAAATACCCAGTAGTGCGTGAAATAGTCACCGAGGCCGGTGGGCTATAGCCGTTGGTCCGCGGGGGTGTGTGGAGGGGTTTTGGGGGGCTCTGTTCTTATTAAATGGGTACAGTCTTTTCGAGGGTCCTCGCGTGCCCATTGGGAGGCTACGGTCAGGGCCTGCCCTAAAATGGCAATAAATACCGAGCGGCGCAGCGCGTGAAATAGTCGCCGAGGCCGGTGGGCTATAGCCTTTGGTCCGCGGGGGTTGGGAAGGGGGTTTCGGGGGCTCTGGTCATCGGAAATGGGTGCAGTCTTTACGAGGGTCCTCGTGTGCCCAGTGGGAGGCTACCGTCAGAAGCCTGCCCTAAAATGGCAAGAAATGTCCAGCGGCGCAGCGCGTGAAATAGTCGCCGAGGACGGTGGGCTATAGGCTTTGGTCCGCGGGGGTTGGGGAAGGGCGTTCGGGGGCTCTGGGTGTCGGAAATGGGTACAGTCTTTTCGAGGGTCCTCGCGTGCCCAGTGGGAGGCTTCGGTCAGGGCCTGCCTTTGGTCCGCGAGGGTTGGGGATGGGCGTCGGAAATGGGTACATTCTTTTCGAGGGTCCTCATGTGCCCCGTGGGAGGCTACGGTCAGAGGTCTGCCCTAAAATGACAAGAAATGCCCAGCGGCGCATCGCGTGAAATAGTCACCAAGGCCGGTGGGCTATAGCCTTTGGTCCGCGGGGGTTGGGGAGGGGGTTTCCGGGGCTCTGGTCGTCAGAAATGGGTACAGTCTTTTCGAGGGTCCTCGCGTGCCCATTGGGAGGCTACGGTCAGGGCCTGCCCTAAAATGGCAATAAATACCGAGCGGCGCAGCGCGTGAAATAGTCGCCGAGGCCGGTGGGCTATAGCCTTTGGCCGGGGGGGGTGGGGTGGGGGGTTGGGGGGGCTCTGGTCATCGGAAATGGGTGCAGTCTTTACGAGGGTCCTCGTGTGCCCAGTGGGAGGCTACCGTCAGAAGCCTGCCCTAAAATGGCAAGAAATGTCCATGGCCTTGTGCGTGAAATAATCGCCGAGGGACGGTGGGCTATAGGCTTTGGTCATGAGGGTTGGGAAGAGGCGTTCGGGGGCTCTGGGTGTCGGAAATGGGTACAGTCTTTTCGAGGGTCCTCGCGTGCCCAGTGGGAGGCTACGGTCAGGGCCTGCCTTTGGTCCGCGAGGGTTGGGGATGGGCGTCGGAAATGGGTACATTCTTTTCGAGGGTCCTCATGTGCCCCGTGGGAGGCTACGGTCAGAGGTCTGCCCTAAAATGACAAGAAATGCCCAGCGGCGCATCGCGTGAAATAGTCACCAAGGCCGGTGGGCTATAGCCTTTGGTCCGCGGGGGTTGGGGAGGGGGTTTCCGGGGCTCTGGTCGTCAGAAATGGGTACAGTCTTTTCGAGGTTCCTCGTGTGCCCAGTGGGAGGCTACGGTCAGAAGCCTGCCCTAAAATGGGAAGAAATGCCAAGCGGCGCAGTGCGTCAAATAGTCACCGAGTCCGGTGGGCTATAGCCTTTGGTCCGCGGGGGTTGGGGAAGGTGTTTCGGGTGCTCTGGTCGTCGAAAATGGGTACAGTCTTTTCGAGGGTCCTCGTGTGCCCAGTGGGAGGCTACGGTCAGAAGCCTGCCCTAAAATGGAAAAAAATGTCCAGCGGCGCAGCGCTTGAAACAGTCGCCGAGGCCGGCGGGCTATAGCTTTTGGTCCGAGGGGTTGGGAGGGGTTTCAGGGGCTCACGGTGCGTCGAGAAATGGAGTGCAGTCTCTTCGAGGTTCCTCGTGTGCCCAGTGGGAGGCTACGGTCAGAAGCCTGCCCTAAAATGGGAAGAAATGCCATGAGGCGCAGTCCGTCAAATAGTCACCGAGTCCGGTGGGCTATAGCCTTTGGTCCCATGAGGTTGGGAAGGTGTTTGGTGCTGCAGTGGTCGAAAATGGAGTGCAGTCTTTTCGAGGGTCCTCGTGTGCCCGATGGGAGGCTACTGATCGAGCCTGCTAAAATGGAAAAAAAATGTCCATGGCAGCTTGAAGCAGTCGCCGAGGCGGGCTATAACACAGTCCCATGAGGTTGGGGAGGGGCGTCGGAAATGGGTACAGTCTTTTCGAGGGTCCTCGCGTGCCCAGTGGGAGGCTACGGTCAGGGCCTGCCCTAAAATGGCAAGAAATGCCCAGCGGCGCAGCGCGTGAAATAGTCGCCGAGGCCGGTGGGCTATAGCCTTTGGTCCGCGGGGGCTGGGGAGGAGCGTCGGAAATGGGTGCAGTCTTTTCGAGGGTCCTCGTATGGCGCATGGGAGGCTACGATCAGAGACCTGCCCTAAAATGACTAGAAATGCATGGTAGCAGCGTGGAAATAGTCACCAGGGCGGTGGGCTATACTGAGTCCCGGGGGTTGGGGAGGGTTTGGGGGGCTCTGGTCGTTAGAAATCGGTACAGCCTTTTCGAGGGTCCTCGTGTGCCCAGTGGGAGGCTGATCAGTCCTGAAGCACTGCCTAAAATGGCAAGAAATGCCAAGCGGCTCCTCGCGTCAAATAGTCACCGAGGCCGGTGGGCTATAGCCTTTGGTCCCTTGAGGGGTTGGGAAGGTGTTTGGGGCTCACAGTCGTCGTAAATGGGTATTGTTTTTTCGAGGGTCCTCGTGTGCCAGTGGGAGGCTACGGTTAGAAGGATCCCCTAAAATGGCCACACATGCCAGTAGACAGCGTGAAATAATCATGAGGCAGGTGGGCTATGTGCTGGTCCATGAGGGTTGGGGAGGGTTTTAGGGGCTCACGGTGGTCGAAAATGGGTCTGATCTTCGAAGGTCCTCAGCGTGCCCGGTGGGAGGCTACGGTCGAGCACGCCCTAAAATGGCAAGACATGCCCAGGTGGCGGAGTTTGTCGAGCTCCTCGAAAACAAATCTTGATTCACACAAATAAAATTGTAGAAATGGTGAGACCGTGAATCCCTAGGGAACTATGTATTTAATTTCTCAAAGTTTAAAACAATTAATTTTCAAGAAAATCAAATTTTCAAGATTACGCCCAAAACGGATAACGGTTATTGTAAAACAGATGGCCGCTTATTTTACAGGAGATATCGGATGACGGATGTGGAAACGGAAGACCGGTTAAGGCTTGTGACACTTACGGATTTATTCGGACAACGGATAAGGATCAGGAAAACGAATTCTGTTTGGCTTGGTTACGGAAGCTAATCGGCAATCCGGTTATTGGAAACCCGGTGAACCGTTTTCGTTCTTCTCGGTTCGACTTGATTCGGCTAACGGTTGAAATCCGAAATCCGTTCTTGAGTTGAAGAATTACAGGCGCGATCCGGCTAACCGGTTGAGGAAAATCCGGAAGACCGAATGTTGCTTGTGGATCTGGAAAGATTCGGACAGCGATTCTTGAGATCAGGAAGACCGAATCGTCTTTGTGATGATTAAGGTGCGATCCGGTCAGCGGTTTGGTGAAATCGGTAGACGGTTGTGACTTGATGAAATTCTGGAGCTAATCGGCTTGCGGATGAGGAAAACCGGTGGGCCGGATTCTGACGAAGACTTTCTGGAGCTGATTCGGCTACCGGATGTGAGAAACGGTGGCAATTTCGTTCTTCTTGGTTCTGGTTCTATACTGTCAGCCGTTTTGGTGAAAACGGAAATCCGAATGTTTGAATTTAATGGTTTTTGAGAATTTGACGAAAATAAAATAAAATAAAATAAAATAAAACAAGATGTAAACTTAAATAAGGAAAAATCAATCTTACCAAGCTTCCAATCCAAGGGTGTCAATTCCATCCAATTGTAACTTTGATCATAGGCAAAAAATATAAATTACTCAATCCAAGAACTTAGTCTCTTAATGGAATCCATGAGTAATTATTCTCCTAATGTAAATAGACTCGAACAATCGCTAAATCTAAACTTATCACCAATTTAGCTGGGCATCATCGTTCCATATCAAATTAAGTGATAGCATTAAAATTGTGAGAATGACTAAAACAAGATCAATTAATTCAGATTACTCCAATTTAATCAATTTGTATTTTATTCCCTAGAGCCTATCATGCAAGCTATGTAATTGTAATCAATATACACACATGAGCCAACTCCTTGCTACTCAATTCAATCATTCATGACAATTCTGGATCCTGAAACTCAAGACTAGCGATAGAAAAATAAATATTGAATTAAGGCGTCAACTCAATCAATATAAATAATTCATAGACAATGAGAACGAAATAAAATTACTTGGATTGAAGAAATTCTAGTTAAGTTCAAAGCCTCACAAAATTACAATTGGGAATTTGATTACCTTGGATCGAATTAAAACCTTGGCCCACATGGTGGCAAAACAAAACAAAGATTGTTTTTTCAAAGAAAAACTAATTCGTCGAAAATTCTTGCTTCCTCACGTCCACTCCTCTCACAAGCTTGGATGTCCTTTTTATATTCTGCAGCTTTCACTTTTATTGCTAGCTTTCCTTTTCCTTGGGTTTCCTCTTTTGCTAGCTTTTCTAATCCTTCTTGCTTCTTCTCCTCTTTTAGGAAACCGTCTCCTTCGGTCAATGTCATTACGTTCAAGCGAATAAAGCCCTTATTATCCACTTTTTATCTTAATCTCCATGCTTTGGCTCTAGATCAAATCAAACATAATTTACAATTAGCACGATCAATCAAAATATGAGGAATTAAACTAAATATAATATGACTATTTATGACCTATCAAATTCCCCCCACACCTAAACCATGCTTGTCCTCAAGCATATCTCAAATCGATCATACCAATCCTCCCTTCCAAGAATACCAATAAAACTAAACACACATCAATGAGTCGAATCATAGTGACAATCTAGAGAATAAGCATTCATAGGATAGAATTTGTAAAAACACAAGCATCTCATCGATTCATCAAAATCAAATGCAGCAAGACTTAACACCCTCGCATGGTTTCGCTCAATGCTCTCAAAGTGTTTAGGGTGCGTGTTTTACTCTCAAAATCAAAGCATAGCATGTCATTACCATAAGCTTGCAAATGGATTAAATCTCCACCACTGCATATGAATATGATGCAAAAATCAAAGGGACTTTACAAGGGTTGAAATGGGGCTTTAGGTAAGGGTATGGTAGAAGGAAAAATGAAGGGTTTAACGATCAAGACAAAGAGTTAGTTACATGCATGATTATGATACCTCATAAAATAAACAAACATACTTCTAGAATGATGAAATTTATCCCCACATTTAAGCACTTAAAACACTTGGAGAAACAATTTGATAATTCAATTGCTTTTGCAAATAATTCTCCAATCATCCAATCAAGGGAATAATTTTCTCAATGGAATTTTTTTCTTTCTTCTTTTTCTTCCTTTTTTTTTTCGTTTTCGTTTTTTTTTTTTTTTTTCATGCAATTACTTCACTCTTGTCTTGATAGGGTAGAAAGAAAACAAGGATAACAAACAAGAAGGCTTGTGGTTAAATAATGTGTTAGAAACAAATGAAAGGGAAAAATAGGCTCAAAGGGGCTAACTAGGGGAAAATAAAAGGTGGGTCTTTTAGAGTTTAAGAATTGGTTAAACCTAATTGCCCTTATCACACTTGAGCATCAATTCAAAAATGTGGTCTCAACATATATTCAAAAGCAAGTTCTAGAACAAACACACTAAGTTCGATACACTCAACAAAAATAAAATGAGCAAAATGTAATAAGTTGCTCTTTGGCTCAAAAAGCTCACTAGGTGTCTATTTTGCATCAAGTCTTGTGCACTTTTCAATCAATGATTAATGTGACACTATCGAAATTTTAAAGAAAATACTATTCATGCTTACCTCTTTCATGCATTAAAACTCAAAACAAAGATGTACACAAGGTATTCAAGATATTGAGAAGACTTAAAGCACAAAATTTTTATTTTTAAGAACATTGCCAAAATCCTCCCACACCTAAATAATACATTGTCCTCGATGTATTGGCAAATAAATAGCTCACAAAAATAATGATAATGAAAAGTAAATGAGAAGGGAAGAAGAAACTCCCACGGATGTGGCGATGTGGACTCGAATGATCTAGGGGAGGGTTCAAGGAAAGCTGAAAAAGTGGGCGTGAGCACGGTTTATTGAGGTTAATCTTCTTCATCAAGAACATCTGAGGCTTAAAATAAAATCAAGCAGTAAAGAAAACTAAATATAATAAAGAAATGAAAATTCAAAAGCGAGAATAAAGAAAATATTTGGGTTGCCTCCCAAAAGCGCCTTTGTTTTATGTCTTTGGCTAGAACAAATTACGCATAAAGCGAATCAAGTATCGAATAATGAGGATGAGTGAAATTGACTCCGGTGATGCATGGAGCAATTTCACCCTCGTAATGAATTTTCAACCTATGGCGTTCACTTTAAAAATCTTGTCAGTCTAAGCTCTTAATCTCTCTTGCACCATGAAACACGTTAATAACAAACAAAGGACCGACCCATTGAGCGAAACTTACCGGTATGAGCTTGATCGAGTTATATAACAACACTTTTGACCAATCTCGAATTGCTTACGAACAAGCATGTTGTCGTGAAGCATCTTGGATTTCTCCTTGTAAATTCTTGAGTTCTCGTGGGCGTCTAACCTCAACTCCTCTAACTCTTGCAATTGCAATAATCTTGACATACCGGCCTTGTCTAAGTCCATATTACATCGCCCGCACCATGATAGGCCTTGTGCTCGATTTCCACGGTAAGTGACATGCTTTACCAAACACAATTCGGTGAGGAGACATACTATAGGAGTTTTATGCGCTGTCTGAAGCCCAAAGAGCATCATCTAAGCAGAAGGCTCAATCCTTTCTTCTGGATTCACCGTCTTTTCCAAAATAGACTTAACCTCTCGATTGGAGACTTGACAGCCATTGGTTTGAGGATGATGTCACGGTGGCAACTCGGTGATTCACTCCGTATTTCTTCATCACTTGACCGATCTATTGCGAAAATGTGTGCCTTGATCCTTAATAATTGCTCTTGGAATTCAAACCTAGCAAAATGTTAGTTTGACAAAACCTACAACTGACTTGAGAGTCGTCGGTTTGGTGGCTTTTGCTTCCACCATTTCGAAACATAATCCACCATGAAGAATATAAGAAAATCCATGAGATGATGGCAAAGGACCCGTAAAATCAATACCCCATACATCAAATATTTCACAAATAAAATTGGAACTTGAGGCATTTCGTTCTTGCGTGTTAGCAGCTCTACTTTTTGACATCTCTACTTAGCTTTTGCAAAATTGATATGCATCTTTAAATAAAGACTCCCAATATAAACCACTATCTAGAATTTTCCTAGCGGTCCGTCTAGGTCCAAAGTGTCCTCCACATGCATAATCATGGCAAAAGGTTAAGATAGATTGGAATTCATTTTCAGGCACACATCTCCTAATCACTTGATCCGCAATATTTCCATAGAAAGGTTTGTCGCAAACATAGTACTTAGACTCAATCTTAAGCTTAGCTTTCCTAGACGCACTAAGACTATTAGGTAGACTTCCTGTAACTAAATAATTTACTATATCAGCATACCAAGGAATCATACCTTTTAGTTGGAACAAATACTCACTTGGAAAGTCGTCATTGAGAGGTGTCTCATCTTCCTCCAGTATCAATCTACTCAAGTCATCATCAACAGAATTTTTCACTCCTTTTCGATCCTTTATCTTGAGTCAAACTCTTGGAAGTAAAATCCATCGAATTAGCCTTGGCTTGATTCCTTCTTGGCCAAAAGATACTTGGTGCATGGTCAGAATACACAATAACTAGAGCCAAGCACATAAGAGCAGAAATTTATCTAAAGCAAAAACAATTGACAAAAGCTCTTTCTCCGTTGTTGAATAATTGCACTGAGCAGGATTTAAAGTCCTTGAATCATAATAGATGGCATGGCTTTTCTTGTCAATCCGTTGGCCTTAAACCGCTCCCCCTGCATAATTGCTCGCATCGCACATGATTTCATAAGGCAAGTCCCATTGCGGTGGTTGAATGATTGGTAGTCAACAATAATTTGAGCATGTCAAACCTTTCTTTGCATTCCTTCCCAAATTCGAATTGGACTTCCTTTTGTAGCAAATTTGTTAAGGGCAAGGCGATTTTGGAGAAGTCCTTGATAAACCTGCGATAAAATCCTGCATGTCCAAGAAAAGAGCACTTCAACATTGGTGGGGTATGGTAAGTTGCAATTATATCCACTTTTGCCTTATCGACTTCAATACCCCTAGAAGAAATCACATGTCCTAGAACAATGCCTTGGGTGGCCATAAAATGACACTTTTCATAATTTAAAATCAAGTTAGTATCTATGCATCTTTTCAAAATCTTGGTTAAATTATCTAAGCACTCATCAAATGAATCCCCATATCTGGTGAAGTCATCCATAAACACTTGATGCACTCTCGATAAATTCGGAAAAATACTCATCATGCATCTTTGAAATGTACGGGCATTACATAGGCCGAAGGGCATTAAGCCTATGGGCATAAGTTTCAAATGGACAAGTAAATGTTGTGTTTTCTTGTTCGTCGTGTGCAATAGGAATTTGATAGAAACACGAAAATCCATCAAGAAAACAAAGAAAGACTTTCTTAATCTCTCTAGCATTTGGTCAATAAAGGTAAAGGAAAGTGATCTTTTCTAGTTACTTGGTTGAGCTTCCTAAAATCAATACACATTCTCCAACCATTTTGCTGCACGCGTGGAGTACAAGTTCATTATTCCCATTTTAACTACTGATTATTCAGTTTTCTTGGGAACCATGAATTGGACTTACCCGTTCAACTTTGTCGAGATTGGGTAGATTATACTGCATCGAGCAATTTGAGTTTCTTTCATCACCACCTCCATTTGGATTCAACCTCGCTGTGGCTCTCGTGATGGTTTAGTATCCTCTTGAGCAAGATCTATGCATGCAAATTGATGGACTAATTCCTTTTATGTGGTAAGGTCCATCCAATTGCCACCTTGTACTCCTTTAAGTTTCTCACGAACTTTCCTCTTGCTCCTTTGTGAGTCCTTTCGATATAATCACGGGCAATGTCTCCGCTTTCACTAAATACATGTATTTGAGGTGGTTTAAAGCTTTCAATTCAGTTTGGTGCGCACAATAGAAGGTAACATTTTGTCGGTGGTGAAATTTCAGCATTAGAGTTTATTGGCTCCAAATTTCCTTCTAAAGTGGGTTGTGCATCTAACTCTAGCTCATTCCAACATTTTCTTGGGTATAAATTTCCTGCAATAGAATCAAGCACATCAATTTGACAAAGAGAATGCATGTCGGTGGGTGTTTCCTGCGTCAAAAATATTAAACTTAACAATCTCTCCATCAAACTCGACGGAGAGTACCTCTCTACATCAATCTTTGTTTTGGCAGTTTTCATGAAAGGTCTTCCTAATAAGATTGAAGCTGATTTGGAAGAAGGATGACCTTCCATCTCTAAGATGTAAAAATCTACAGGAAATATAAGCTCATTAACTTGCACCAAAACGTCTTCTACAATCCCAAGGGGGTGAATATAAGAACGGTCAGCCAATTGAATAACAACACCAGTCGTTTGCAAGTCATTCAACTTTAAATCTTGGTAAACGGAATATGGCATGACATTAATTGAAGCTCCTAAATCTAGCATAGCATGCTCAATTTTCTTTTCACCAATCACACAAGGTAATGAAAACATACCTGGATCCTTGCATTTTTCTGGCATATTCTTTTGTAAAATTGCCGAAACATTCTTACTTACCTCAACCTTCCCCTTTGCTTTCATCTTCCTCTTGTTGGTACACAACTCTTTCAAGAACTTTGCATATTTGGGAATTTGCTTGATCGCATCCAACAAGGGGATGTTAATTTGCACTTTCCTGAATGTGTCCAGAATCTCCTTTCCTTGCTCATCTTCTTTGGGTTTAGCTAACCTGCTAGGAAAAGGAGGTGTAGGCGTGTAAGATGAAAGAGATAAAGGAGGATCGAATTTTACCCCACGCCTTGTTTTGGATGGAGCTTCTTCATCTTCATCTCCCTTGGCCATTTCAACGTCTTTAGGTGGAATCGACCCCGAAGGAATTTCTTTTCCGGCCGATGAAATTGCACTCTGATTCTCCTTGGGTTGATTTACGGTTTGTGAAGGTAACTTTCCAGAATTTTGAGCTTCTAACTTGCTAACGGATGTGGCTAATTGAGTGATTTGGTTGCCTAAACTCTGGATGCTTGTTCTTGTTTCCTGTTGAAATTGAAGAGTATTGGTAGCAAGATTTTTAACAATATCTTCCATAGACATACCTAAGTTTGGAGCTTGAGTCTGTGTAGGGATTGGAGGTGGTCTTGTAAAGTTCTGAGGAGGTGGCCTTTGTTGTCCTCCTTGGTTTCCATAGCTAAAGTTAGGATGATCCCTCCATCCAGGATTGTAGTGATTCGAATAGGGATCGTATTTCCTTTGAGCGTGACCAGGAAATTCATTTATAGCATTGGCTTCTTGTGTGGAGTCTTGTTGCAATGTGGGGCACATATCAGTAGGATGCCCATGAAGTGAGCATATCCCACACGCTTTCACCGTTTGCAGTTGCCCTACAGCCATTTGGCAGACAGCGATTAAATCAGAAATTTGATTTTTAAGGTCACTTACCTCGTTAACGTGCTTGATAGATCCTCCACCCGCTCTTGTACCAAATTGTTGAGAAGTTTCAGCCATGTTTGAAATCAATTGTTTGGCTGCTTCAGGTGTCTTGTTCACTAAAGCTCCACCACTTGCTGCATCAATCATACTCCTATCCATTGGCAACAATCCCTCATAGAAATATTGGATGAGGAGTTGATCCGAAATTTGATGGTGGGGAAAGCTAGCACATTATCGCTTGAATCGTTCCCAGTACTCGTACATCGTCTCCCCAGTGATTTGCGTGATGCCATAAATCTCCTTCCTAATACTAGCAGCTCGTGAAGCAGGAAAGAATTTTTCCAGAAATAGCCTCTTCATCTCATTCCATGTGGTGATAGAACCGGAAGGTAGATAATAGAGCCAATCTTTAGCTTGATCCTTCAAAGAGAATGGAAAGGCTCTAAGGTTGATTTGCTCCTCGGATACACCATGTGGCTTCATTCCAGAGCAAACAATGTGAAATTCTTTAAGATGCTTGTGAGGATCTTCACCTGCACAACCACGAAAAGAAGGAAGTAAATGAATCAAACCAGATTTTAATTCAAAATCATTAGCAATATTGGGAAAAGTAATGCATAAGGGTTGTTGATTCAAATCTGGTGCGGCGAGTTCTTTGAGAGTTAGGTCTGCCATCTCTTCTTTAGCTTCTGCAAAGATGGATGTACCACCAGTAGTTAAGTCTATCTGCTTGTTCTCAAGCGGCGTTTTCCTTCTCTAGTTTCTTTCCTCGATTGTGCGATGTCCTCTCGATTTCGAGGAATATCTTGCCAAATTAGTACCACAGGAGAGCAGTCATAAACTAAATCAAATAAATAATTAAAACAATGAGAAACTAAAAATAGTTCCCCGGCAACGGCGCCAATTTTGACGGAGTTTGTCGAAGCTCCTCAAAAACAAATACTGATTCACCTAAATAAAATTGTAGAAATGGTGAGACCGAATTGAATCCCAGGAACTATGTATTTAATTTCTCAAAGTTTAAAACAATTAATTTTCCAAGAAAAATCAAATTTTCAAGATTACTTAAAAGGATAACGGTTGTGTAAACAGTAAGCCGTTATTTTGGAGATATCCGGATGACGGATGTGAAACGGAAGACGGTTAAAATTGTGACATGTTTATTGGACAAGGATAAGGGATCAGGAAAAGAATTCTGTTTGGCTTGGTTGGAAAGCTAATCGGCAATCAGTTATTGGAAAGTGAACCGTTTTCGTTCTTCTCGGTTCGAGATTCGGCTAACGGTTGGAAATCAGGAAATCCGTTTTTGAGTTGAAGAATTCGCGATCCGGCTAACGGTTGAGAAAATCGGAAGACCGAATGTTGCTTCGGATCTGGAAAGATTCGGACAGCGGTCTTGAGATCGGGAAGACCGAATCGTCTTTGTGATGATTACGGTGCGATCCGGTCAGCGGTTTGGTGAAATCCGGATGTGATGGATGAGGAATAAAATAAAATAAAACAAGATGTAAACTTAAATAAGGAAAAATCAATCTTACCAACTTCCAATCAAGGGTGTCAATTCCATCCAATTGTAACTTTGATCATAGGCCAAAATATAAATTACTCAATCCAAGAACTTGGTCTACTTAATCGGATCCATGAAAAGTAATTATTCTCTAATGTAAATAGACTCAAACAATCGCTAAATCAAACTTATCACCAATTTAAGCTGGGCATCATGGTTTCCATATCAAATTAAGTGATAGCATTAAGAATTGTGAGAATGACTAAAACAAGATCAATTAATTCAGATTACTCCAATTTAATCAATTTGTATTTTTATTCCCCTAGAGCCTATCATGCAAGCTATGTAATTGCGGCCGTCAATATACACACACATGAGCCAACTCCTTGCTACTCAATTCAATCATTCATGACAATTACGGATCACAAACTCAAGACTAGCGATAGAAAAATAAATATTGAATTAAGGCGTCAACTCAATCAATATAAATAATTCATAGACAATGAGAACAAGAAATAAAAATTACTTGGATTGAAGAAATTCTAGTTAAGTTCAAAGCCTCACAAAATTACAACTGGAATTTGATTACCCTTGGATCGGAATTAAAACCTTAGCCACACATGGTGGCAAAACAAAACAAAAGATTGTTTTTTTTCAAAGAAAAACTAATTGCAGCCGAAAATTCTTGCTTCCTCACGTCCCACTCCCTCCTAAGCTTGGATGTCCTTTTATATTCACACGCCCTTTGCTTTCCTTTTATTGCTAGCTTTCCTTTTTCCTTGCAGTTTCCTCTTTTGCTAGCTTTTCTAATCCTTCTTGGCTTCTTCTCCTCTTAATGCTAGGAAACCGTCTCCTTCAAATAGCGGTCAGCCCGTTCAAGCCCAAATAAAGCCCTTATTATCCACTTTTATCTTAATCTCCATGCTTTGGCTCCTAGATCAAATCAAACATAATTTACACAAATTAACGAGATCATCAAAATATGAAATTAAACTAAATATAATATGACTATTTATAACTATCACCCAGTAGCGCGTGAAAAATAGTCACCGAGGCGGTGGGCTATAGCTTTAAATCCATGAGGTTGGGGAGGGTTTAAGGGCTCTTGTCGTCGGAAATGGGTCTGATCTTTTCGAGGGTCCTCGCGTGCCAGTGGGAGGCAGCAGTGAAGCACATACTAAAATGACAAGAAATGTCAGTCCGTGCGCGTGTAATAGTCGCCGGGCGGTGGGCTATAGCCTTTGGTCCATGAGGGTTGGGGAGGCGTCGGAAATGGAGTGCAGTATTTTCGAGGGTCCTCGTGTACCCGTGGGAGGCTACTGATCAGATGCACACTAAAATGACAAGAAATACCCAGTGAGCGTGAAATAGTCAAGGCGGGTGGGCTATAGCCTTTGGTGCGGGGTTGGGAAGGTGTTTGAGGCTCAGTCGTCGAAAATGGGTACAGTCATTTGAGGGTCCTCGTGTGCCCGTGGGAGGCTACAGTCAAGCACACTAAAATTACAAGAAATGCCAGTGACGTGGCCCAGAGTGAAATAGTCAAGAGGCCGGTGGGCGCTATAGCTTTGTCATGGGGTTTAGGTGGCTCAGTGCGTCGGAAATGGGTACAATCTTTTGAAGATCCTCGCGTGCCAGTGGGAGGCTACGGTCGAAGCACCTAAAATGTGCAAGACATGCCAGTATGGCGTGAAATAGTCACCGAGGCCGGTGGGCTATAGCTTTCGTCCGCGGGGGTTGGGGAGGGGGTTTAAGGGGCTCTTGTCGTCGGAAATGGGTACAGTCTTTTCGAGGGTCCTCGCGTGCCCAGTGGGAGGCTACGGTCAGAAGCCTGCCCTAAAATGACAAGAAATGTCCAGCGGCGCAGTGCGTGAAATAGTCGCCGAGGCCGGTGGGCTATAGCCTTTGGTCCGCGGGGATTGGGGAGGGGCGTTCGGGGGCTCTGGGTGTCGGAAATGGGTACAGCCTTTTCGAGGGTCCTCGCGTGCCCAGTGGGAGGCTACGGTCAGGGTCTGCCCTAAAATGGCAAGAAATGCCAATGGCCTTGTGCGTGAAATACTCACGAGGCGGTGGGCTATACTGGTCCAGAGGGGTTGGGGAGGGTTTCGGGGGCTTTGGTCGTCGAAAATGGGTACAGTCTTTTCGAGGGCGCTCGTGTGCTTGATGGGAGGCTACGGTCGAAGCACACACTAAAATGTAAGAAAAAGCCCAGTGGGCGCGTGAAATAATGTAGGCTGGTGGGCTATAGCTTTTGGTCCCGGGGTTGGGAGGGAGTTCTGGGGCTCGATGATCGTCGGAAATGGGTACAACCTTTTGAGGTCCTCGCGTGCCAGTGGGAGGCTACGTCGAGGCACACTAAAATAGCAAGTAATGCCATGCCAGTAGCGCGGCAATAATCAAGGCAGTGGGCTATAGCCTTTGGTCCATGAGGGTTGGGGATGGGGTTTGAGGGCTCTGGTCGCCGAAAATGGAGTGAGTCTTCTGAGGTCCTCGTGTCCCCGATGGGAGGCTACGGTCAGAAGCACGCCTAAAATGCGGCTGTGCGCATCAAATAATCATCGCCAAAGCCGGTGGGCTATAGCCTTTGGTCCACGGGGGTTGGGGAGGGGGTTTAGGGGGCTCTGGTCATCGAAAATGGGGACAGTCATTTCAAGGGTCCTCGTGTGCCCAGTGGGAGGCTACGGTCGAAGCACAGCCTAAAATTACAAGAAATGCCAGTGTGTGCGTGAAATAGTCACCGAGGCCGGTGGGCTATAACTTTGGTCCAGGGGTTGGGGAGGGGTTTAGGGGCTCACGGTCGTGAAAATGGGTACAGTCATTTCGAGGGTCCTCGTGTGCTTGATGGGAGGCTACTGTCAGGCACACTCTAAATTGCAAGAAATGCCAGTGGCGTGCGTGAAATAGTCACCGAGGCCGGTGGGCTATAGCTTTTGGTCCGCGGGGGTTGGGGAGGGGGTTTAGGGGGCTCTGGTCGTCGGAAATGGGTACAGTCATTTCGAGGGTCCTCGCGTGCCCAGTGGGAGGCTACGGTGAGAAGCCTGCCCTAAAATGGCAAGACATGCCCAGCGGCGCAGCGCGTGAAATAGTCACCGAGGCCGGTGTGCTATAGCCTTTGGTCCGCGGGGGTTGGGGATGGGGTTTCGGGGGCTCTGGTCATCGAAAATGGGTACAGTCTTTACGAGGGTCCTCGCGTGCCCAGTCGGAGGCTACGGTCAGGGCCTGCCACAAATGGTAGAAATGCCAGCCCAGTAGCGTGAAGTGTCACAAGGGCGGTGGGCTATAATACTAGTCCATGAGGGTTGGGGATGGGGTTTAGGGGGCTCTGGTCGTGGAAATGGAGTACAGTCTTTTCGGGCCCTCGTGTGCCAGTTGGAGGCTACAGTCGAGGAAGCACTACAAAATGGCAAGAAATGCCCAGTGTGCGCGTGAAATTATCCAAGGCGGTGGGCTATAACTGGTCCATGAGGGTTGGGGATGGGGTTTAGGGGCTCTGGTCGTCGCAAATTGGGTACAGTCTTTTGGGCCCTCGTGTGCCCATTGGAGGCTACGGTCGAAGCACACACTAAAATGGCAAGAAATGCCAGTGGCGTGCGTGAAATAGTCACCGAGGTGGGCTATAACTTTAGTCCTTGAGGTTGGGGAGGGTTTAAGGGCTCTTGTCGTCGGAAATGGGTACAGTCATTTGAGGTCCTCGCGTGCCCAGTGGGAGGCTACGGTCGAGCACACTAAAATGGCAACAGAAATGCCATGGCGCAGTAGCGTGAAATAATGTAGGGCTGGTGGGCTATAGCTTTTGGTCAGCGGGAGTTGGGGAGGGAGTTTACGGGGCTCTGATCGTCGGAAATGGGTACAGCCTTTTCGAGGGTCCTCGCGTGCTTGATGGGAGGCTCGTCGAGGCACACTAAAATTGCAAGAAATGCCAGTGGCTGTGCGTGAAATAAGTCAAGGCGGTGGGCTATAATGCTGGTCCCTTGAGGTTGGGGAGGGGTTTAGGGGGCTCAGTCGTCGGAAATGGGTACAATCTTTTCGAGGTCCTCGCGTGCCAGTGGGAGGCTACGGTCAGAAGCACTTGCCCTAAAATAGGAAGCCAATGCGCAGCGCATCAAATAATCATGAGGCGGTGGGCTATAGCCTTTGGTCCAGGGGGGTTGGGGAGGGGGTTTCGGGGGCTCTGGTCATCGAAAATGGGTACAGTCATTTCGAGGGTCCTCGCGTCCCCAGTGGGAGGCTACGGTCGAGCACACTAAAATTACAAGAAATGCCAGTGGCGGCGCGTGAAATAGTCAAGGGCGGGGGACTATAGCCTTTGGTCCGCGGGGGTTGGGGAGGGGTTTAGGGGGCTCTGGTGGTCGAAAATGGGTACAGTCATTTCGAGGGTCCTCGTGTGCCCAGTGGGAGGCTGTCAGGCACTGCTCTAAAGTGGAAGAAATACCCAGTGGTGGCCGTGAAATAGTCATAGGCGGTGGGCTATAGCTTTGGTCCATGAGGGTTGGGGAGGGGTTTAGGTGGCTCAGTCGTGAATGGGTACAATCTTTTGAAGGTCCTCGCGTGCCCAGTGGGAGGCTGCGATTAGAAGCACACTAAAATGGCAAGACATGCCAATGGCCTTGTGCGTGAAATAGTCATGCGGTGTGCTATAGTCTTTGGTCCGCGGGGGTTGGGGAGGGGCGTTCGGGGAATCTGGGTGTCGAAAATGGGTACAGTCTTTTCGAGGGTCCTCGCGTGCCAGATCGGAGGCTACTGATCGGGGCACTGCTAAAATGGTAAGAAATGCCCAGTGACCCGGTAGCGTGAAAGTGTCACAGGGCGGTGGGCTATACTGGTCCCATGAGGGGTTGGGGATGGGGTTTAGGGGCTCAGTGGTGGTGAAATGGGTGCAGTCTTTTCGCGGGCCCTCGTGTGCAGTGGATGAGGCTGGTCGAGCTTTGTCCTAAAATTACAAGAAATGCCAGTGTGGCCGCGTGAAATAGTCAAGGCGGTGGGCTATAGCCTTTGGTCCCATGAGGGTTGGGGAGGGGTTTAGGGGCTCACAGTGGGTCGAAAGTGGGTACAGTCATTTGAGGGTCCTCGTGTGCCAGTGGGAGGCTACGGTCAGAAGCACTGCTCTAAAATTACAAGAAATGCCAGCAGGCGCACGTGAAATAGTCATAGGGCGGTGGGCTATAGCTTTGGTCCTTGAGGGGTTGGGGAGGGGTTTAGGTGGCTCAGTGCGTGAAATGGGTACAATCTTTTGAAGGTCCTCGCGTGCCAGTGGGAGGATCTGGTCGAAGCACCTAAAATGGCAAGAAATGTCACAGTAGCGTGAAATAATCGCGGGCGGTGGGCTATAGCCTTTGGTCATGAGGGTTGGGAGGCGTTCGGAGCTCTGTGTAGGAAATGGGTACAGTCCTTTCGAGCTCGCGTGCCAGTGGGAGGCTCTGGTCGGGGCACCTGCCTAAAATGGCAAGAAATGCCAGCCAGGCGTGCGCGTGAAATAGTCACCGAGGCCGGTGGGCTATAGCCTTTGGTCCGCGGGGGTTGGGGAGGGGGTTTAGGGGGCTCTGGTCGTCGAAAATGGGTACAGTCATTTCGAGGGTCCTCGTGTGCCCAGTGGGAGGCTACGGTCAGAAGCCTGCCCTAAAATTGCAAGAAATGCCCAGCGGCGCAGCGCGTGAAATAGTCGCCGAGGCCGGTGGGCTATAGCCTTTGGTCCGCGGGGGTTGGGGAGGGGCGTTCGGGGGCTCTGGGTGTCGGAAATGGGTACAGTCTTTTCTAGCTCTCGTGCCCAGTGGGAGGCTATGGTCAGGGCCTGCCCTAAAATGGCAAGAAATGCCCAGCGGCGCAGCGCGTGAAATTGTCACCGAGGCCGGTGGGCTATAGCCTTTGGTCCGCGGGGGTTGGGGAGGGGGTTTAGGGGGCTCTGGTCGTCGGAAATGGGTACAGTCTTTCGAGGCCCTCGTGTGAGTGGGAGGCTACGGTCAGAAGCCAGCCCTAAAATGGCAATAAATGCCCAGCATGCGTGAAATAGTCACAGGCGGTGGGCTATAGCTTTACAGTCCTTGAGGGTTGGGGAGGGGATTTAGGGGGCTCTTGTCGTCGGAAATGGGTACAGTCTTTTCGAGGGACCTCGCGTGCCCAGTGGGAGGCTACGGTTAGAAGCCTGCCCTAAAATGGCAAGACATGCCCAGCGGCGCAGCACGTGAAATAGTCACCGAGGCCGGTGGGCTATAGCCAGTCCTTGAGGGGTTGGGGAGGGGTTTAGGGGGCTCTTGTCGTGGAAATGGGTACAGTCTTTTGAGGGTCTCGCGTGATGGGAGGCTACGGTCGAAGCCTGCCCTAAAATAGCAAGACATGCCCATGCCAGTAGCACGTGAAATAATCGCGAGGCGGTGGGTTATAGCCTTTGGTCAGCGGGGTTGGGAGGCGTTCGGGGCTTTGGTCGTCGGAAATGGTTCTGATCTTTTCGAGGTCCTCGTGTACCAGTGGGAGGCTACGTCGAGGCCTGCCCTAAAATAAGCAAGAAGTGCCAATGGCCGCGTCAAAAAGTCGCCGAGGCCGGTGGGCTATAGCCTTTGGTCCGCGGGGGTTGGGGAGGGGCGTTCGGGGGCTCTCTGTGTCGGAAATGGGTACAGTCTTTTCTAGCTCGCGTGCCCAGTGGGAGGCTATGGTCAGGGCCTGCCCTAAAATGGCAAGAAATGCCAATGGTAGCGTGAAATAGTCACCGAGGCGGTGGGCTATAGCCTTTGGTCATGAGGGGTTGGGAGAGGGTTTAGGGGGCTCACAGTGGTCGAAAATGGGTGCAGTCTTTTGAGGGCCCTCGTATGCCCAGTGGGAGGCTACAGTCAGAAGCCAGCCTAAAATGGCAAGCAATGACCATAGGAGCAGCGCGTGAAATCGTCGCCGTGGCCGGTGGGCGATAGCACAGTCATGAGGGGTTGGGGAGGGATTTAGGGGCTCTTGTCGTGGAAATGGAGTGCAGTCTTTTCGAGGGTCCTCGCGTACCCGAGGGGAGGCTACGGTTGAAAGCCTGCCTAAAATGCAAGACATGCCAGCGCAGCACGTGAAATAATCGCATGGCGGTGGGCTATAGCTTTTGGTCCATGAGGGTTGAGGCGTTTGAGCTCACAGTCGTCGAGAAATGAGTACAGTCTTTCGAGGGTCTCGTGTGCCCGTTGGAGGCTACGGTCAAGCACTGCCTAAAATGTGAGACATGCCAGTGGCGGAGCGTGAAATAGTCACAAGGGCGGTGGGCTATAGCCTTTAGTCCATGAGGTTGGGGAGGGGGTTTCGGGGGCTCTGTTTGTCAGAAATGGGTACAGTCTTTTCGAGGGTCCTCGTGTGCCCAGTGGGAGGCTCTGGTCGAGCCTGCCCTAAAATAAGACATGCCAGTAGCGCAAGCGTGAAATAATCATGAGGCCGGTTGGCTATAGCCTTTGGTCCGCGGGGGTTGGGGAGGGGCGTTCGGGGGCTCTGGGCATCCGAAATGGGTACATACTTTTCGAGGGTCCTCGTGTACCCAGTGGGAGGCTACGGTCAGAGGCCTGCCCTAAAATGGCAAGAAAAGCCCAGCGGCGCACCATGAAATAGTCAGAGGCAGTGGGCTATAAGCCTTTGGTCATGAGGTTGGGGAGCGGGTTTCGGGGGCTCTGTTTGTCAGAAATGGGTACGGTCTTTTCGAGGGTCCTCGTGTGCCCAGTGGGAGGCTACGGTCAGAAGCCTGCCCTAAAATGGCAAGACATGCCCAGCGGCGCAGCGCGTGAAATAGTCGCCGAGGCCGGTGGGCTATAGCCTTTGGTCCGCGGGGGTTGGGGAGGGGCGTTCGGGTGCTCTGGGTGTCCGAAATGGGTACAGTCTTTTCGAGGGTCCTTGTGTGCCCAGTGGGAGGCTACGGTCAGAAGCCTGCCCTAAAATGGCAAGACATGCCCAATGACGTGTGAAATAATAGGCAGTGGGCTATAGCTTTTAGTCCCATGAGGTTGGGGCGTTTGAGGGCTCAGTCGTCAGAAATGAGTACAGTCTTTTCGAGGGTCTCGTGTGCCCGTTGGAGGCTCTGTCGAAGCACACTAAAATGGCAAGACATGCCAGGCGGAGCCGCGTGAAATAGTCACAAGGCGGTGGGCTATAGCTGGTCCTTGAGGGTTGGGAGGGGTTTGAGGGCTCTGTTTGTCAGAAATGGAGTGCAGTCTTTTCGAGGTCCTCGTGTGCCCAGTGGGAGGCTACGGTCAAGCCTACCTAAAATGGCAAGACATGCCCAAGCCTTGGCGTGAAATAGTCATGAGGCGGTGGGCTATAGCCTTTGGTCCATGAGGATTGGGAGGGCGTTCGGGGCTCTGGGCATCGAAATGGGTACATACTTTGAGGTCCTCGTGTACCCGGTGGGAGGCTACGGTCAGAGGCCTGCCTAAAATGGCAAGAAAAAGCCAGCGCACATGAAATAGTCATGAGGCAGTGGGCTATAGCCTTTGGTCCATGAGGTTGGGAGGCGGTTTGAGGCTATGGTGGAAATGGGTACATTCTTTTGAGGGTCCTCGTGTGCCCGTGGGAGGCTACGGTCGAAGCACACTAAAATGGCAAGACATGCCCAGCGGGCGCGTGAAATAGTCAAGGCGGTGGGCTATAGCCTTTGGTCATGAGGGTTGGGGAGGGGTTTGAGGCTTTGGTGCGTCAGAAATGGGTACGTTCTTTTCGAGGTCCTAGTGTGCCCGTGGGAGGCTCTGGTCAAGCACTGTCCTAAAATGGCAAGAAATGTCAGTGGCGACACGGAAATAATATGAGGCGGTGGGTATAGCCTTTGGTCCCTTGAGGTTGGGAGGGTTTCGGGGCTCTGGCCGTGGAAATGGGTTCAGTCTTCTGAGGGTTCTCGTGTGCCCGATGGGAGATTCTGAGTTAGAAGCCTGCCCCAAAATGGCAAGAAATGTCAAGCGCACTTGAAATAAGTCGTCGAGGCGGTGGGCTATAGCCTTTGTCTGCGGGGTTGGGGAGGGCGTCGGAAATGGGTCTTTTGAGGGTCCTCGTGTGCCCGTGGGAGGCTACTGGTCAGAGCCTGCCCTAAAATGACAAAAAATACCCAGTGGCGCAGGAAATAATCCATGAGGCGGTGGGCTATAGCCTTTGGTCCATGAGGGGTTGGGAGGCGTTTGGGGGCTCACGGTGAGTGAAATGGGTACATTCTTTTTTAGGCTCCTCATGTGTCGAGTGGGAGGCTACGGTCAGAAGCCTGCCCTAAAATGGCAAGACATGCCCAGCGGCGCAGTGCGTGAAATAGTCACCGAGGTCGGTGGGCTATAGCCTTTGGTCCGCGGTGCTTGGGGAGGGGTGTTTGGGGGCTCTGGGTGTCGGAAATGGGTACAGTCTTTTCGAGGGTCCTCGTGTGCCCAGTGGGAGGCTACGTTCAGAGGCCTGTCCTAAAATAACAAGAAATGCCCAGCGGCGCAGCGTGAAATAGTCAAGGGCGGTGGGCTATAGCCTTTGGTCATGAGGGTTGGGGAGGGGTTTGGGGCTCTGGTCGTCAGAAATGGGTACGGTCTTTTCGAGGGTCCTCGTGTGCCCAGTGAGAGGCTACGGTCAGAAGCCTGCCTAAAATGTGAGAAATTCCCAGCGGCGTGGCGTCAAATAATCAAGGCGGTGGGCTATACCTTTGGTCCCATGAGGGGTTGGGAAAGGTTTTTGAGGCTCACGGTTGTGAGTAAATGGGTACAGTCTTTTCGAGGGTCCTCGTGTGCCCAGTGGGAGGCTATGGTCAGAAGCCTGCGCTAAAATGGCAAGACATACCCAGTGGCGTGAAATAGTCATGGGGCGGTGGGCTATAGCCTTTGGTCCGCGGGGGTTGGGGAGGCGAGTTCGGGGGCTCTGGGCTTCCGAAATGGGTACAGTCTTTTCGAGGGTCCTCGTGTACCCAGTGGGAGGCTACGGTCAGAGGGCTGCCCTAAAATGGCAAGAAATACCCAGCTGCGCAGCACGGGAAATAGTCACCGAGGCCGGTGGGCTATGTGCTGGTCATGAGGGTTGGGGGGGGGGTTTGGGGGGCTCTGGTCGTCGTAAATGGGTACAATCTTTTCGAGGGTCCTCATGTCCCCAGTGGGAGGCTACGGTCAGAGGCCTGCCCTAAAATGGCAAAAAATGCCAGTGGCCTTGTGCGTGAAATAGTCACAAGGGCGGTGGGCTATAGCCTTTGGTCATGAGGTTGGGGAGGGGTTTAGGGGCTCTTGTCGTCGTGAAAATGGGTACAGTCTTTTTGAGGGTCCTCGTGTGCCGAGTGGGAGGCTACGGACAGAAGCCTGCCCTAAAATGGCAAGAAATGCCCAGCGGCGCAGCGCGGGAAATAGTCACCGAGGCCGATGGGCTATAGCCTTTGGTCCACGGGGGTTGGGGAGGGGGTTTAGGAGGCTCTGGTCGTCGAAAAATGGGTACAGTCTTTTTGAGGGTCCTCGTGTGCCCAGTGGGAGGCTATGGTCAGAATCTTGCTTTAAAATGGCAAGAAATACCCAGCGGCTCAGCGCGTGAAATAGTCACCAAGGCCGGTGGGCTATAGCCTTTGGTCCGCAGGGTTTGGCGAGGGGCGTTCGGGGACTCTGGGCGTCGGAAATGGGTACAGTCTTTTCAAGGGTCCTCGTGTGCCCAGTGGGAGGCTACGATCAGAAGCCTGCCCTAAAATAACAAGAAATGCCAGTGACACAGTAGCGTGAAATAATCATGGAGGCGGTGGGCTATACTAGTCCAGGGGTTGGGAGGGGTTTGGGGGCTCTGGTCGTCAGAAATGGGTACAGTCTTTTCGAGGGTCCTCATGTGCCCAGTGGGAGACTACTGATCGAGCCTGCCCTAAAATGGCAAGACATGCCCAGTGACACGCAGTAAATAGTCACTGAGGCAGGTGGGTATAGCCTTTGGCCCCAGAGGAGTTGGGAGGGTTTCGGGGCTCTGGCCGTCGGAAATGGGTCTGATCTTCTGAGGGTCCTCGTGTGCCCAGATGGGAGATTCTGATTAGAAGCCTGCCCAAAATGGCAAGAAATGTCCAGTGGCGCGTGAAATAGTCGTCGAGGCCGGTGGGCTATAGCCTTTGTCTGCGGGGGTTGGGAGGGGCGTCGGGAAATGGGTACAGTCTTTTGAGGGTCCTCGTGTGCCCGTGGGAGATCTGATTAAAGCCTGCCCCAAAATGGCAAGAAATGTCCAGCGGCGCGCGTGAAATAATCGTCGAGGCGGTGGGCTATAGCCTTTTTGTCTGCGGGGTTGGGGAGGCGTCGTGGAATTGGGTGCAGTCTTTTCGAGGGTCCTCGTGTGCCCGTGGGAGGCTCTGATCAGAGGCCTGCCCTAAAATGACAAAAATACCAGCGCATGGCGCGTGAAATAATCCAAGGCAGTGGGCTATAGTCCTTGAGGGTTGGGGGTTCAGGGGCTCAGTGCGTCAGGAGATGGGTCTGGTCTTTTCGAGGGTCCTCGTGTGCCCGAGTGGGAGGCTACTGGTCAGAAGCACCTAAAATGGCAAGAAATACCCAGTGGCGTGGCGCGTCAAATAGTGATGCCTTTGGTCATGAGGGTTGGGGAAGGTGTTTCGGGGGCTCTGGTCGTCAGAAATGGGTACAGTCTTTTCGAGGGTCCTCGTGTGCCCAGTGGGAGGCTACGGTTAGAAGCCTACCCTAAAATGGCAAGACATGCAGCCAGTAGCGTGAAATAGTCATGAGCACGGTGGGCTATAGCATTTGGTCCACAGGGGGTTGGGAGGGTTTGGGGCTCAGTGGGTCGGAGGTGGTACAGTCTTTTCGAGGGTCCTCATGTCCCAGTGGGAGGCTCTGGTCAGAAGCCTGCCTAAAATAATAAAAATGCCCAGCGTCGCAGCACGTGAAATAGTCACCGAGGCCGGTGGGCTATAGCCATTGGTCCGTGGGGGTTGGGGAGGGGGTTTAGGAGGCTCTGGTCGTCGAAAATGGGTACAGTCTTTTCGAGGGTCCTCGTGTTCCCAGTGGGAGGCTATGGTCAGAATCCTGCTTTAAAATGGCAAGAAATACCCAGCGGCGCAGCGCTTGAAATAGTCACCGAGGCCGGTGGGCTATAGCATTTGGTCCGCGGGGGTTGGGGAGGGGTGTTCGGGGGCTCTGGGCGTCGGAAATGGGTACAGTCTTTTCGAGGGTCCTCGTGTGCCCCGTGGGAGGCTATGGTCAGAAGCCTGCCCTAAAATGGCAAGACATGCCCAGCGGCGCGGCGCGTGAAATAGTCTCCGAGGCCGGTGGGCTATAGCCTTTGGTCCGCGGGGGTTGGGGAGGGTCGGGGCTCTGGGCGTCGAAATGGGTCTGATCTTTTCGAGGGTCCTTGCGTGCCCAGTGGGAGGCTACGGTCAGAAGCCTGCCTTAAAATGGCAAGACATGCCCAGTGGCGCAGCGCGTGAAATAGTCGCCGAGGCCGGTTGGCTATAACCTTTGGTCCGCGGGGGTTGGCGAGGGGCGTTCGGGGGCTCTGGGCGTCGGAAATGGGTACAGTCTTTTCAAGGGTCCTCGCGTGCCCAGTGGGAGGCTACGATCAGAAGTCTGCCCTAAAATGGCAAGACATGCCAGTGGCGCACGTGAAATAATCAAGGGCGGTGGGCTATAGCCTTTGGTCCCATGATGGTTGGGAGGAAGTTACGGTGCTCTGGGCGTCGGAAATGGGTACAGGCTTTCGAGGGTCCTCGTGTGCCCAGTGGGAGGATCTGATCAGAGGCCTGCCTAAAATGGCAAGAAATGCCAGTGACACGGAAAATAGTCAGAGGCCGGTGGGTATAGCCTTTGGTCCATGAGGGGTTGGGGAGGGGTTTGGGGCTCACAGTGGTGAGGAAATGGTCACAGTCTTTACGAGGGTCCTCATGTGCCCAGTGGGAGATTACGGTTAGAAGCCTGCCCTAAAATGGGTACAGTCTTTTCGAGGGTCCTCGCGTGCCCAGTGGGAGGCTACGGTCAGGGCCTGCCCTAAAATGGCAAGAAATGCCCAGCGGCGCAGCGCGTGAAATAGTCGCCGAGGCCGGTGGGCTATAGCCTTTGGTCCTCGGGGGTTGGGGAGGGGCGTCGGAAATGGGTACAGTCTTTTCGAGGGTCCTCGTGTGCCCCGTGGGAGGCTACGGTCAGAGGCCTGCCCTAAAATGACAAGAAAAGCCCAGCGGCGTAGCGCGTCAAATAGTCGCCGAGGCCGGTGGGCTATAGCCTTTTGTCCGTGGGGGTTGGGGAGGGGGTTTCGTGGGCTCTGGTCGTCAGAAATGGGTACAGTCTTTTCGAGGGTCCTCATGTGCCCAGTCGGAGGCTCTGATCGAGCACACTAAAATAGCAAGACATGCCAGTGTGACACGGGAAATAGTCAGAGGCGGTGGGTATAGCCTTTGGTCCATGAGGAGTTGGGGAGGGTTTCAGGGGCTCTGGTCGTCGGAAATGGAGTGCAGTCTTGAGGGTCTCGTGTGCCCATTGGGAGGCTACTGATCAGCACTGCCTACAAATGGCAAGACATGCCAATGACTGCGCATGAAATAGTCATGAGGCGGTGGGCTATAGCCTTTGGTCCCATGAGGGTTGGGAGGGTTTCGGGGTCTCTGGGCGTCGGAAATGGTTACAGTCTTATATAGGGACCTCAAGTGCCCAGAGGGAGGCTACGGTCAGAAGCCTGGCCTAAAATAGCAAGAAATGCCAATGTGATGCGTGAAATAGTCGCCAAGGCGGTGGGCTATAGCCTTTGGTCCCACGGGGTTGGGGAGGGGTTTGAGGGCTCACAGTGAGTGAAATGGGTACAGTCTTTTCGAGGTCCTCGTGTGCCCATGGGAGGCTCTGATCGAGCCTGCCCTAAAATGGCAAGACATGCCCAAAGGCGCAGCGTGGAATTAATGGAGGCGGTGGGCTATAGCCTTTGGTCCCATGAGGGGTTGGGGAGGCGTTCGGGGTCTATGGTGCGTCGGAAATGGGTACAGTCTTCTGAGGGGTCCTCGTGTGCCCGGTGGGAGGCTACGGTCAAGCACTGCCCTAAAATGGCAAGAAATGTCCAATGGCATGGGCGTGAAATAATCGTCGAGGCGGTGGCCTAGAGCCTTTGGTCCATGAGGAGTTCGGAGGGAATTTCTGGGGCCACAGTCGTCGGAAATGGAGTACAGTCTTTTCGAGGTCCTCGTGTGCCCAGTGGGAGGCTCTGATCAAGCCTGCCCTAAAATAACAAGAAATGCCAATGGCCAGCGTGAAATAATCGAGGCGGTGGGCTATAATGCTGGTCCACAGGGGTTGGGGAGGGGTTTAGGGGCTCAGTGCGTCGAGAATGGGTACAGTCTTTTCGAGGGTCCTCGGGTGCCCGATCGGAGGCTATGGTCAGAATCACCTTTAAAATGGCAAGAAATACCCAGTAGCGCGCGTGAAATAGTCACAAGGGCTGGTGGGCTATAGCCTTTGGTCATGAGGGTTGGGGAGGGAGTTTAGGGGCTCTGGTCGCCGGAAATGGTGCAGTCTTTTGAGGTCCTTGCGTGCCAGTGGGAGGCTCTGATCAGGCTTTGCCTTAAAATGGCAAGACATGCCAGTGGCGCACTGAAATAATCATGGGGCAGTGGGCTATAGCCTTTGGTCCATGAGGTTGGGGAGGAGTTTAGGGCTCTGGTCATGAAATGGGTGCAGTCTTTTCGAGGGTCTCGTGTGCCCTTGATGGGAGGCTACGTTGAGCACTGCTAAAATGGCAAGAAATGTCCAGCGGCGCAGCGCGTGAAATAGTCGCCGAGGCCGGTGGCCTAGAGCCTTTGGTCCGCGGGGGTTGGGGAGGGAAGTTCTGGGGCTCTGGGCGTCGGAAATGGGTACAGTCTTTTCGAGGGTCCTCGTGTGCCCCGTGGGAGGCTACGGTCAGAGGCCTGCCCTAAAATTACAAGAAATGCCCAGCGGCGCAGCGCGTGAAATAGTCACCGAGGCCGGTTGGCTATAGCCGTTGGTCCACGGGGGTTGGGGAGGGTGTTTAGGGGGCTCTGGTCGTCGAGAATGGGTACAGTCTTTTCGAGGGTCCTCGGGTGCCCAGTGGGAGGCTATGGTCAGAATCCTGCTTTAAAATGGCAAGAAATACCCAGTGTGGCGCGTGAAATAATCCAAGGGCGGTGGGCTACAGCTGGTCCCTTGAGGGTTGGGGAGGAGTTTAGGGGCTCTGGTCGCCGGAAATGGAGTACGGTCTTTTGAGGTCCTTGCGTGCCTTGATGGGAGGCTCTGGTCAGAAGCACACCTTAAAATGGCAAGACATGCCATGGCCGTGCGTGAAATAATCGCCGGCGGTGGGCTATAGCCTTTTTATCCATGAGGCTGGGGAGGCGTTCGGGGCTCAGGCGTCGGAGAAATGGGTACAGTCTTTTCGAGGGTCCTCATGTGCCCAGTGGAAGGCTACGGTCAGGCACTGCCTAAAATGTCAAGAAATACCAGTGGCTGACACAGGAAATAGTCACTTGAGGCGGTGGGCTATAGCCTTTGGTCCATGAGGATTGGGGAGGCGGGTTTGAGGGGCTCAGTGGTCGGAAATGGAGTGCAGTCTTCTGAGTGTCCTCGTGTGCCCAGTGGGAGGCTACAGTCAAGCACTGCCTAAAATGGCAAGAAATATCCAGTGGCAGCTCGTGAAATAGTCATGAGGCAGGTGGCCTAGAGCCTTTGGTCCTTGAGGGTTGGGAGGAAGTTACAGGGCTCTGGGCGTCGGGAAATGGGTACAGTCTTTTCGAGGTCTCGTGTGCCCGTGGGAGGCTACGGTCGAGGCCTGCCCTAAAATGACAAGAAATGCCAGGCGGCGCGCTGAAATAATCATAGGGCAGTGGGCTATAGCCTGGTCCGAGGGGTTGGGAGGGTTTGGTGCTCTGGTGCGTCGAAATGGAGTGCAGTCTTTTGAGGGTCCTCGTGTGCCCAGTGGGGGCTATGGTCAAGCCTGCCTAAAATGGCAAGAAATGCCAGTGGCGTGGCGTCAAATAATCGCCGTGGCGGTGGGCTATAAGCCTTTGGTCCATGAGTTGGGAAGGTGTTTGAGGGGTCTCACAGTCGTCAAATATGTGTACAGTCTTTTCGAGGGTCCTCGGGTGCCCGGTGGGAGGCTACGGTCAGGAGGCACTGCCTAAATTGGCAAGAAATGCCAGTGGCAGCACGGAAATAGTCACTTGAGGCGGTGGGCTATAGCCTAGTCAGCGGGGGTTGGGGAGGGGTTTGAGGGCTCTGGTCGTGGAAATGAGTCAGTCTTCTGAGGGGTCGTCGTGTGCCCAGTGGGAGGCTACGGTCGAAGCCTGCCCTAAAATAGCAAGACATGCCAGTAGCACGTGAAATAATCGCCAAGGCGGTGGGCTATAGCCTTTGGTCAGAGGGGTTGGGAGGCGTTCGGGTCTGCAGGCGTCGGAAATGGGTACAGTCTTTTCGAGGTCTCGTGTGCCCAGATGGGAGGCTACGGTCAGACACACCTAAAATGGCAAGAAATGCCAAGTGACACAGGAAATAGTCACTTGAGGCGGTGGGCTATAGCCTTTGGTCATGGGGTTGGGGAGGGTTTAGGGGCTCTGAGTCGTGAGAAATGGAGTGCAGTCTTCTGAGGGTCCTCGTGTGCCCGAGTGGGAGGCTACGGTCAGAAGCTGCCTAAAATAACAAGAAATGCCAATGTAGCACGTGAAATAATCCATGAGGCAGTGGGCTATAGCCTTTGGTCCACAGGGGTTGGGAGGGGTTTGAGGGGGCTCACAGTCGTCGGAAATGGGGAAAGTCTTTTCGAGGGGCCTCGTGTGCTTGATGGGAGGCTCGGTCGAGCACACTAAAATGGCAAGACATGCCAATGGTAGCGCGTGAAATAATCAGGCGGTGGGCTATAGCCTTTGGTCCATGAGGGGTTGGGAGGGCATTCGGGTCTCAGCGTGGAAATGAGTACGATCTTTTCGAGGGTCCTCGTGTGCCCGGTGGGAGGCTACAGTCGAAGCACATGCCTAAAATGGCAAGAAATGCCAGTGACACGGAAATAGTCAACGAGGCGGTGGGCTATAGCCTTTGGTCAGGGGTTGGGAGGGTTTGGGGGCCTCTGGGCGTCGGAAATGGGTACAGTCTTTTCGAGGGTCCTCGTGTGCCCAGTGGGAGGCTACGGTCAGAAGCCTGCCCTAAAATAGCAAGAAATGCCCAGCGGCGCAGTGGGAGGCTATGGTAAGAATCCTGCTTTAAAATGGCAAGAAATACCCAGTAGTGTGCGTGAAATAATCACAGGCGGTGGGCTATAGCCTTTGGTCCATGAGGGTTGAGGAGGGGTTTAGGGGCTCTGGTCGCCGGAAATGGGTACAGTCTTTTCGAGGTCCTTGCGTGCCAGTGGGGGCTACTGGTGAGCTTGCCACAAAATGTCAAGAAATACCAGCAGCGAACACAGGAAATAGTCAATGAGGCAGTGGGCTAGCCTTTGGTCCTTGAGATTGGGGAGGGGTTTGCAGAGGCTCCTGAGTAAATGAAATGGAGTCACAGTCTTCTGAGGGTCCTCGTGTTCCCGATGGGAGGCTACGATTGACACATACAAATAACAGAAATGTTCAGTGGCCCAGGTGAAATAGTCATGAGGACCCGGTGGCCTAGAGCCTTTGGTCATGAGGGGTTGGGAGGAAGTTGAGACTCTGGGCGTCGGAAATGGAGTCTGATCTTCGAGGGTCCTCGTGTCTTGTGATGGGGCTACGGTCAAAAGCCTGCCTAAAATGGCAAAAGAAATGCTTAGCGTGGCGCGTCAAATAGTCAGCATGAGGCCGATGGGATATAGCCCCTTGGTCCATGAGGGGTTGGGAAAGGTGTTTGAGGTCTCTCGGTCGTAGGAAATGGGTACAGTCTTTTCGAGGTCCTCGTGTGCTTGATGGGAGGCTCTGATGACACATACAAATAACAAGACATGCCAATGGCCAGCGCGTGAAATAATCATGGGGCAGTGGGCTATAACCTTTGGTCATGAGGGGTTGGAGAAGGCGTTCGGGGTCTCTGGCGTCGAAATGGGTACAGTCTTTCGGTCCTCGTGTGCCCAGTGGGAGGTTCTTGATCGAGGCACACCCTAAAATGGCAAGAAATGCCAGTGGCAACTTGCAGAATAGTCAGGGCGGTGGGCTATAGCCTTCGTCCATGCGGGGTTGGGAGGGTTTCGGGGGCTCTGGTCGTCGAGAATGGGTATAGTCTTCTGAGGGTCCTCATGTGCCCAGTGGGAGGCAGCAGTCAAGCCTACTAAAATAGCAAGAAATGCCAGTGGCATGGCGCGTGAAATAATCAGCCAGGCGGTGGGCTATAACCTGGTCCACGGGGTTGGGGAGGGGGGTTTGAGGCTCAGTGGTCGTGGAAATGGGTACAGTCTTTGAAGGTCTCGTGTGCCCGGTGGGAGGCTACGGTCAGAAGGCTGCCCTAAAATGGCAAGACATGCCAGTGCAGCGCGTGAAATAGTCACAAGGGCGGTGGGCTATAGCTGGTCCTTGAGGTTGGGAGGAGGGAGATTCGGGGTCTCGAGTACGTCGGAGTTGGGTACAGTCTTTTCGAGGGTCCTCGTGTACCCAGTGGGAGGCTACGGTCAGAGGCATGCCCTAAAATGGAAAGAAATGCCATGGCGCACAGGAAATACTCACTTGAGGCAGGTGGGCTATAGCCTTTGGTCCAGCCGGGGTTGGGAGGGGTTTGAGGGCTCTGGTCGTTGGAAATGGAGTACAGTCTTCTGAGGAGGTCATCGTGTGCCCAGTGGGAGGCTACGGTCAAGCCTGCCCTAAAATAACAGAAATGTCCAGCCTTGTAGCGTGAAATAATCGTCGAGGCGGTGGCCTAGAGCCTTTGGTCCATGAGGATTGGGGAGGGAGTTACAGGGCACCTGGTGCGTAGGAAATGAGTGTACAGTCTTTTAGGGGTCTCGTGTGCCCGGTGGGAGGCTGATCAGAAGCCTGCCCTAAAATAACAAGAAATGCCAGTAGCATGGCCGTGGAAATAATCATGCAAGGCGGTGGGCTGTGCTTTGGTCCAGGGGTTGGGGAGGGGTTTGAGGGGCTCTGGTCGTCGGAAATGGGTGCAGTCATTTCGAAGGTCCCTCGTGTGCTTGATGGGAGGCTGGGTCAGAATCACCCTAAAATGGCAAGACATGCCAGTGGCGCAGCGTGAAATAGTCAGAGGCGGTGGGCTATGGCCTTTGGCCCGCGGGGTTGGGGATGGGGATTCGGGGGCTCACAGTGCGTCGGAAATGGGAGTCTTTTCGAGGGTCCTCGTGTGTGCCCGATGGGAGGCTACGGTCAAGCACTGCCACAAAATGTGAAATGCCAGTAATCATAATCATATATATAGTCATGGGGCCGGTGGGCTATATAGCCTCACAGTCCTTGAGGGTTGGGAAGGTGTTTTGGGGCTCAGTCGTAGGAAATGGGTACAGTCTTTTCGAGGTCCTCGTGTGCCCGGTGGGAGGCTGATCAGGAGGCACGCTAAATGGCAAAAATGCCAGTGACACGGAAATAATCATGAGGCCGGTGGGCTATGGCCATGCTGGTCCATGGGGTTGGGAGGCGTTTGGGGCTACAGTGCGTCCAGGAAATGGGTGCAGTTTTACGGAGGTCTCGTGTGCCAGGTGGGAGGCTACGGTCAGAAGCCTGGCCTAAAATGGCAAGAAATGTCAGCAGTGGCGCGTGAAATTCGTCGAGGCGGTGGCCTAGAGCCTTTAGTCCCGGGGTTGGGAAGGAAGTTCTGGTGCCACAGTCGTAGAGAAATAGTCTGAGTCTTTACAAAGGGTCCTCGTGTGCCCGGTGGGAGGCTACAGATCGAAGCCTGCCTAAAATAACAAAGAAATGCCAGTGGCGCAGCGCGCGTGAAATAATCATGAGGCGGTGAGCTATAACGCCTTTGGTCCACAGGGGTTGGGGAGGGGTTTGGGGGCTCACAGTGCGTCGGAAATGGGTGCAGTCTTTTCGAAGGTCCTCGTGTGCCCAGTGGGAGGCTCTGGTCAAGCACACCACAAAATGGCAAGAAATGCCCAGTTGTGACATGGGAAATAATCGCTTGGCAGTGGGCTATAACTGGTCATGAGGTTGGGGATGGGGTTTGGGGCTCTGAGTCGTCGGAAATGGGTACAGTCTTCTGAGGGTCCTCGTGTGCCCGGTGGGAGGCTACGGTCAGGCTTTGCCCTAAAATGGCAAGACATGCCATGGCAGCGTGGATTAGTCATGGCCGGTGGGCTATAGCCTTTGGTCCTTGAGGGGTTGGGAGGGGTTCAGGGGCTCTGGTCATTGGAAATGGGTATAGTCTTTAGGAGGGTACTCGTGTGCCCAGTGGGAGGCTCTGATCGAAGCACACTTAAAATGGCAAGACATGCCAGTGAAGCATGGCGTGAAATAGTCAGGGCCGGTGGGCTATAGCTGGTCCCACAGGGGTTAGGGAGGGTCGTTCGGGGTCTCACAGTGGGTGAGTGGGTACTGAGTCTTTTCGAGGGTCCTCGTGTGCCAGTGGGAGGCTACAGTCCAGAGCCTGCCCTAAAATGGCAAGAAATGCCAGTGGCGCAGCACGGAAATAGTCAGGCGGTGGGCTAGCCTTTAGTCATGGCGGGTTGGGGAGGCGTTTGGGGCTCTGGTCGTCGGAATGAGTGCAGTCTTCTGAGGTCCTCGTGTGCCCGGTGGGAGGCTACAGGTCGAAGCCTGCCCTAAATGAGAAATGTCAAGCAATGACGCGTGGCGCGTGAATGAAGTCGTCGAGGCAGTCGCCTAGAGCCTTTGGTCAGGGGGTTGGGAGGAAGTTACAGGGCCACAGTGCGTGAAATGGGTCAGTCTTTTCGAGGGTCCTCGTGTGCCCGATGGGAGGTTCTGATCAAGCCTGCCACTAAAATACAAGAATGCTTGGCCATTGCGTGAAATAATCATGAGGGCGGTGGGCTATAGCCTGGTCCACAGGGGTTGGGGAGGGGTTTGGGGGCTCTGGTGCGTGAAATGGGTGCAGTCTTTTCGAAGGTCCTCGTGTGCCCGGTGGGAGCTCTGGTCAGAAGCACACATAAATAATGGCAAGACATGCCAGTGCAGCGCGTGAAGTGTCAGCGGGCGGTGGGCTAGCTATAGCCTTTGGTCCCACAGGGGTTGGGAGGGTTTGAGGGCTCTGAGTCGTCGGGAAATGGTACAGTCTTGTCGAAGGTCCTCGTGTGCCAGGTGGGAGGCTACGGTCGAGCCTGCCCTAAAATGGCAAGACATGCCAATGGCATGGCCAGCGCGTGAAATAATCGCAAGGCAGTGGGCTATAACCTTTAGTCCCTTGAGGGGTTGGGAGGTCGTTCAGGGTCTCTAGTCGTCGGAAGTGGGTACAGTCTTTTCGAGGGTCCTCGTGTGCCCAGTGGGAGGCCTGATCAGGCACTGCCCTAAAATGGCAAGAAATGCCAGTGACGCAGCATGGGAAATAGTCAACTGAGGCGGTGGGCTATAGCCTGCTGGTCCATGCGGGGTTGGGGATGGGGTTTGGGGCTCACTGGTCGTGAAATGGGTGCAGGTCTTCTGAGGGTCCTCGTGTGCCCGATTGGGGAGGCTCTGATCGAGGCTGCCACTAAAATGGCAAGACATGCCAGTGACAAGCGTGGAATTAGTCAGCGAGGCCGGTGGGCTATAACTGGTCCTTGAGGGGTTGGGGAGGGGTTTGGGGCTCAGTGGTGATGGTGACAGTCTGAGGGTCTCGTGTGCCCGGTGGGAGGCTACGGTCAGGCACACCTACAAATAATAAAAATGCCCAGCGCAACCACGAAATAGTCAAGGCGGTGGGCTATAGCCTTTGGTCCGGGGGTTGGGAGGGGTTTGAGGCTCTGGTCGTCGGAATTGGAGTACAGTCTTTCCAGGGTCTCGTGTGCCCGGTGGGAGGCTACGGTCGAGAGGCACTAAAATGGCAAGAAATGCCAGTGACGCACAGGAAATAGTCAGGTAGGTGGGCTATAGCCTTTGGTCCACGGGGTTGGGAGGGTTTGGGGGCTCAGTGCGTCCGGAAATGGGTGCAGTCTATTCGAAGGTCCTCGTGTGCCCAGGTGGGAGGCTCTGGTCAGAGCTGCCCTAAAATGGCAAGACATGCCAGTAGTGCGTGAAATAGTCGAGGCAGTGGTGGGCTATAGCCTTTGGTCCAGGGGTTAGGGAGGAAGTCGTTCGGGGTCTCTTGTCGTCGGAATTAGGTACAGTCTTTTCGAGGTCCTCGTGTGCCAGTGGGAGGCTACGGTCAGGCACATGCCCTAAAATGGCAAAAATGCCAATGACATGGGAAATAGTCTTGAGGCGGTGGGCTATAGCCTTTGGTCCTTGAGGGGTTGGGGATGGGGTTTGAGGGCTCAGTGCGTCGGAAATGGAGTACAGTCTTCTGAGGTCTCGTGTGCCCGATGGGAGGCTACGGTCGAGCACCCTAAAATAGCAAGACATGCCAGTGGCGGCGTGAATAGTCGCCGAGGCGGTGGGCTATAGCCTTTGGTCAGCGGGGTTGGGGAGGGGTTTAGGGGCTACGGTCGTCGGAAATGGAGTACAGTCTTCTGAGGGTCCTCGTGTGCCCGGTGGGAGGCTCTGAGTCGAAGCACATGCCCTAAAATGGCAAGAAATGCCCACCGTGCGCAGCCACAGGAAATAGTCACTTGAGGCGGTGGGCTATAGCCTTTGGTCGGGGGTTGGGAGGGGTTTGGGGGCTCACAGTGCGTCGTGAATTGGGTCTGGAGTCTTTTCAGGGTCTCGTGTTGCCCAGGTGGGAGGCTCTGAGTCGAGGCCTGCCCTAAAAATGGCAAGAAATGCCAGTGGCGCAACAGGGGAAATAGTCAAGAGGCGGTGGGCTATAGTGCTGGTCCACAGGGGTTGGGAGGGGTTTGGGAGCTCTGGTCGTCGGAAATGGGTGCAGTCTTTTGAAGGTCCTCGTGTGCCCAGTGGGAGGCCTACAGTCAGAAGGCTGCCCTAAAATAGCAAGACATGCCAATGGCAGTAGCGTGAAATAATCAAGGCCGGTGGGCTATAGCCTTTGGTCCCATGAGGGGTTGGGGGAGGGTCGTTGAGGTCTCAGTCGTCGAATTGGGTACAGTCTTTTGAGGGTCCTCGTGTGCCCGATGGGAGGCTACGGTCAGAGGCACTGCCCTAAAATGGCGAGGAAATGCCAGTGACAGCACGGAAATAGTCACTTGAGACGGTGGGCTATAGCCTCAGTCAGCAGGTTGGGAGAGGCGTTTGAGGGGCTCAGTGCGTCGGGAAAAAGGTACAGTCTTTCACGGAGGTCCTCGTGTGCCCGGTGGGAGGCTACGATCAGCGCACTAAAATGGCAAGAAATGTCCGGCTGTGGCGTGAAATAGTAATCGAGGCGGTGGCCTAGAGCCTTTTGGTCATGAGGGGTTGGGAAGGAAGTTCTGGTGCCACAGTGGTAGGAAATAGGTACAGTCTTTACAAGGGTCTCGTGTGCAGTGGGAGGCTACGATCAAGCCTGCCAAAAATAGCAAGAAATGCCAGCGCAGCGCGTGAAATAAGTCACCAGGGCAGGTGGGCTGTAGCTGGTCCCACAGGGGGTTGGGGAGGGGTTTGAGGGCTCAGTGGGTCGGAAATGGGTGCAGTCTTTTGAAGGTCCTCGTGTGCCCAGTGGGAGGCTGATCAGGCTAAAATGTAAGACATGCCAGTGGCGTAGTGAAGTGTCAGAGGCGGTGGGCTATAGCCTTTGGTCCACAGGGGTTGGGGAGGGTTTAGGGGGCTCTGGTCGTCAATGGGTACAAGTCTTTTCGAAGGTCCTCGTGTGCCAGTGGGAGGCTACTGTCAGGAAGGCTGCCCTAAAATGGCAAGACATGCCAGTGGCCTTGTGCGTGAAATAATCATGAGGCGGTGGGCTATAGCCTTTGGTCACAGGGGTTGGGAGGGTTTGGGGCTCACAGTGGTAAAATCGTACAGTCTTTTCGAAGGTCCTCGTGTGCCAGTGGGAGGCTACGGTCGAGAGGCACCGCCATAAAATGGCAAGAAATGCCAATGGCAACAGGAAATATTCACTTGAGGCGGTGGGCTATAGCCTTTGGTCCAGGGGTTGGGAGGGGTTTGGGGGCTCTGGAAATGGGTACAGTCTTTTGAAGGTCCTCGTGTGCCCAGTGGGAGGCTCTGATCGAAGCACACTAAAATAGCAAAGACATGCCAGTAGCGCATGTGCGCGTGAGAGTGTCATGGGAGGCGGTGGGCTATAGCCTTTGGTCCACAGGGGTTCGGGGGCTCTGATCGTGGAAATGGGTACAGTCTTTTCAAAGGTCCTCGTGTGCCCTTGGGTGGGAGGCTACGGTCAGAAGCACACTAAAATGTGAGACATGCCCAGTGAGCGTAGCGTGAAATAGTCGAGGGCACATGGGCTATAGCCTTTGGTCCTTGAGGGGTTGGGAGGAGGGTCGTTAAAGGGTCTCACAGTCGTCGAAATTGGAGTCTGAGTCTTTTGAGGGTCCTCGTGTGCCCGAGTGGGAGGCTACAGTCGAGGCCTGCCCTAAAATAGCAAGAAATGCCAATGACGCAACAGGAAATAGTCACTTGAGGCGGTGGGCTATAGCCTTTGGTCCTTGGGTTGGGAGGCGTTTGAGGGGCTCAGTCGTCGAAATGGAGTACAGTCTTCTGGAGGTCCTCGTGTGCCTTGATGGGAGGCTACGGTCAGAAGCCTGCCTAAAATAACGAAATGTCCAGCGCATAGCGTGGCGTGAAATAGTCGTCGAGGCGGTGGCCTAGAGCCTTTGGTCCCATGAGGGGTTGGGAGGGAAGTTACAGGGCCACAGTCGTGGGAAATGGGTGCAGTCTTTTCGAGGTCCTCGTGTACTTGATGGGAGGTTCTGATCAGAAGCCTGCCCTAAAATAGCAAGAAATGCCTTGTGTGGCGGTGAAATAATCATGGGGCGGTGGGCTATAGCCTTTAGTCCACGGGGTTGGGGAGGGGGTTTCAAGGGCTCTGGTCGTCGGAAATGGGTACAGTCTTTTCGAAGGTCCTCGTGTGCCCAGTGGGAGGCTACTGATCGAGCACGCCCTAAAATGGCAAGACATGGCCAGTAGCGTGAAATTCTCATGAGGCAGTGGGCTATGTGCTGGTCCCAGGGGTTGGGGAGGGGTTTGAGGGGCTCACAGTCGTCAGAAATGGGTACAGTCTTGTCGAAGGTCCTCGTGTGCCCGGTGGGAGGCTCACAGTCAGAAGCACACCCTAAAATAACAAGACATGCCAATGGCCAGCGTGAAATAATCAGCAAGGCAGTGGGCTATAGCCTTTGGTCATGAGGGTTGGGGAGGGGGATTCGGGGTCTCTGGTCGTCGAAATTGGGTACAGTCTTTTCGAGGGTCCTCGTGTGCCCAGTGGGAGGCTACGGTCAGAGGCCTGCCCTAAAATGGCAAGAAATGCCAGTGTGACATGGGAAATAGTCACTTGAGGCGGTGGGCTATAGCCTTTGGTCCCTTGAGGGGTTGGGGATGGGGTTTGGGGCTCAGTGGTCGGAAATGGGTCAGTCTTTCTGAGGGTCCTCGTGTGCCAGTGGGAGGCTCTGACGAAGCCTGCCGAAAATGGCAAGAAATGTCATGGCGCTCACGTGAAATAGTTGCAGCCTTGATGGGCTATACTGGTCCCATGAGGTTCGGGAGGCGTTTGGGAGCTCTGGGGGGAAATGGGTACAATCTTTTGAGGGTCCTAGTGTGCCCAGTGGGAGGCTCTGATTGAGGCACATGCCTAAAATGGCAAGAAATGCCAGCCAGCTTGGCGTGAAATAGTCACCAGGGCGGTGGGCTATAACATTTAGTCCATGAGGGTTGGGGAGGGGTTTAGCGGGCTCACGGTCGTCGGAAATGGAGTGCAGTCTTTTGAGGTCCTCACATGCCCGGTGGGTGGCTCTGATCAGAAGCACATGCCTAAAATGGCAAGAAATGCCAGTGGTATGCGTGAAGTGTCGCTGGGGCGGTGGGCTATAGCCTTTAAATCATGGGTGTTGGGGAGAGGGTTTCGGGGGCTCTGGGCGTCGGAAATGGGTACAGTCTTTTCAAAGGTCCTCGTGTGCCTAGTGGGAGGCTCTGATCAGAACCACCTAAAATAGCAAGAAATGCCAGTAGCGCAGCGCGTGAAATAATCGCCAAAGGCAGTGGACTATAGCCTTTAGTCCACAGGAGTTGGGGAAGGGGTTTCAGGGCTCACAGTCGTCGAGAAATGGTTCTGATCTTTTCGCGGGTGCTCGTGTACCCAATGGGTGGCTACGGTCGATGCCATACAAAATGGCAAGACATGCCAGTGTGGTGATGAAGTGTCATGGGGCCGGTGGGCTATAGCCTTTGGTCCACGGGGGTTTCGGGGGCTCTGGTCGTCGGAAATGGGTACAGTCTTTTCAAAGGTCCTCGTGTGCCCAGTGGGAGGCTACGGTCAGAAGCCTGCCCTAAAATGGCAAGACATGCCAGTGAGCGGTAGCGTGAAATAGTCAGCGGGCACATGGGCTATAGCCTTTGGTCCTTGAGGGTTGGGAGGGTCGTTCGGGGTCTCACAGTGGTAAGTGGGTGGTACAGTCTTTTGAGGGTCCTCGTGTGATGGGAGGCTACTGTCAGAGGCCTGCCTAAAAATGGCAAAAATGCCAATGGCGCAACACGGAAATAATCACTTGAGGCAGTGGGCTATAGCCTTTGGTCATGCAGTTGGGAGGCGTTTGAGGGCTCTGGTCGTCGGAAATGGGTACAGTCTTCTGGAGGTCCTCGTGTGCCCAGTGGGAGGCTACGATCAAGCCTGCCCTAAAATAACAAAAATGTCAGTGACGCTTGTGCGTGAAATAATCGTCGAGGCGGTGGCCTAGAGCCTTTGGTCCATGAGGGTTGGGGAGGAAGTTACAGGGCCACAGTGGTCGGAAATGGGTACAGTCTTTTCGAGGTCTCGTGTGTGATGGGAGGTTCTGATCAAGCCTGCCTAAAATAGCAAGAAATGCCAATGAGCGTGAAATAATCCATGGGCGGTGGGCTATGTGCTGGTCCACAGGGGGTTGGGGAGGGGTTTCAAGGGCTCAGTGGTCGGAAATGGGTGCAGTCTTTTGAAGGTCCTCGTGTGCCAGTGGGAGGCTACGGTCAGGCCTGCCCTAAAATGGCAAGACATGCCAGTGGCGCAGCGTGAAATCTCATGGGGCGGTGGGCTATAGCCTGGTCCACAGGGGTTGGGGAGGGGTTTGAGCTCTGAGTGCGTCGAAATGGGTAAAGTCGTTTCGAAGGTCCTCGTGTGCCCAGTGGGAGGCTACGGTCAGTAGCCTGCCCTAAAATGGCAAGACATGCCAGTATGGCGCAGCGCGTGAAATAATCATCGAGGCAGTGGGCTATAGCCTTTGGTCCCATGAGGGTTGGGGAGGTCGTTCGGGGACTCTTGTCGTCGTAATTGGGTACAGTCTATTCGAGGGGTCCTCGTGTGCCCAGTGGGAGGCTCGGTGAGCCTGCCTAAAATGGCAAGAAATGCCAGTGGTGACATGGGAAATAATCAGCAGAGGCGGTGGGCTATGTGCTGGTCAGCGGGGTTGGGGATGGGGTTTGAGGGGCTCAGTGCGTCGGGAAATGGGTACAGTCTTCTGAGGGTCTCGTGTGCCCAGTGGGAGGCTGACGAAGCCTGCCGAAAAATGGCAAGAAAATGTCAGTGGCGCGTGAAATAGTTCGGCCTTGGTGGGCTATAACTGGTCCACAGGGGTTCGGGAGGGGCGTTTGGGGCTCTGGGGCCCAGGAAATGGGTACAATCTTTTGAGGTCCTAGTGTGCCCGATGGGAGAACTCTGATTGAGGCCCTAAAATGGCAAGAAATGCCAGTGGCCAGCGCGTGAAATAGTCACCAAGGGCGGTGGGCTACTAACATCTGGTCATGAGGGTTGGGGAGGGTTTCGCGGGCTCACAGTGGTCGGAAATGGGTGCAGTCTTTTGAGGTCCTCATGCCCAGGTGGGTGGCTCTGATCAGAAGCCTGCCCTAAAATGAAATGCCAGTGACGCGTGGCTAGCGAGTGTCGGCCCAGGGCGATGGGGCTGGGAGGCCATTAGGCGGGTGTTGGGAGAGGGTTTCGGGGCTCTGGGCGTGGAAATGGGTGCAGTCTTTTCGAGGGTCCTCGTGTGCCTGGTGGGACTCTGATCAGAACCACTGCCCTAAAATAAGCAAGAAATACCCAGCTGTGCGTGAAATAATCATGCAAGGGCAGGTGGACTATAGCCTTTGGTCCCACAGGAGTTAGGGGAGGGTTTCAGGGGGCTCACAGTGGGTGATCCAGAAATGGTTACAGATCTTTTGGCGGGTGCTCGTGTACCCAATGGGTGGCTACAGGTCGGAAGCCTGCCCTAAAATGTGCAAGACATGCCAGTGTAGCGTGGTGAAATAGATCCTGGTAGGTGGGCTATAGCCTTTGGTCCGGGGGGGTTGGGGAGGGTGTTTCTGGGGCTCTGGTCGTCGGAAATGGGTATAGTCTTTTCGAGGGTCCTCGTGTGCCAAGTGGGAGGCTACGGTCAGAGGCCTACCCTAAAATGGGAAGAAATGCCCAGCGGCGCAGCGCGTGAAATAGTCACCGAGGCCGGTGGGCTATAGCCTGGTCATGAGGTTGGGAGGAGTGTTTGAGGGGCTCACGGTAAATCAGAAATGGGTGATCTTTTGAGGGCCCTCGTGTGCCCAATGGGAGGCTGATCAGAGGCCTGCCCTAAAATGGCAAGAAATTCCCAGTGGCGCAGCCGCGTGAAATAATCATGGGGCGGTGGGCTATAGCCTTTGGTCATGGTGTTGGGAGGGGTTTCGGGGCTCTGGGCGTCGGGAAATGGGTACAGTCTTCGAGGGTCCTCGTGTGAGTGGGAGGCTCTGATCAGAACCCTGCCCTAAAATAGCAAGAAATGCCAATGGTAGCGTGAAATAGTCATGGGGGCTGGTGGGCTATAGCCTTTGGTCCATGAGGTTGGGGATGGCGTTCGGGGAGCTCTGGGCGTCGGAAATGGGTACAGTCTTTTGAGGGGTCCTCGTGTGTGCCCAGTGGGAGGCTACAGTCAGGCCACCTAAAATGGCAAAATGCCTAAGCAGCGCATGGCGTGGAAATAATCATAGGGGCGGTTGGCTATACCACTTTGGTCCTTGAGGGAGGGAGGGGCATTTTGGGAGCTCTGGGGCTGGGAAATGGGTACAATCTTTTCGAGGGTCCTAGTGTGCCCAGTGGGAGGCTACAGTTAGAGGCACGCCCTAAAATGGCAAGACATGCCAATGGCCAGCGTAGTGAAAGTGTCAGCATGAGCGGTGGGCTATAGTGCTTTGGTCCACGGGGGTTGGGGAGGGTTTGGGGCTCTGGTGCGTCGAAAATGGGTACAGTCTTTGAAGGTCCTCGTGTGCCCAGTGGGAGGCTCTACGGTCGGAAGGCTGCCTAAAATGGCAAGACATGCCAATGGTAGTGCGTGAAATAATCATGGGGCGGTGGGCTATAAGCTTTGGTCCACAGGGGTTGGGGAGGGGTTTGAGGGCTCACAGTGGGTGAAATGGGTATAGTCTTTTCGAAGGTCCTCGTGTGCCAAGTGGGAGTCTTCTGTCTGAGGCCTGACCTAAAATGGAAAGAAATGCCAATGCCAACACAGGAAATAGTCATGAGGCGGTGGGCTATAGTGCTGGTCCCGCAGGGGTTGGGAGGGTTTGAGGGCTCTGGTGGTGGGAAATGGGTACAGTCTTTTCGAAGGTCTCGTGTGCCCAGTGGGAGGCTCTGGTCAGGCTGCCCTAAAATGGCAAGACATGCCAGTGACACAGTAGCGTGAAATAGTCATGGGGCGGTGGGCTATAGCCTTTAGTCCATGAGGGGTTGGGAGGGTCGTTCGGGGTCTCACAGTGCGTCGAATTGGGTGCAGTCTTTTGAGGGTCTCGTGTGCCCGGTGGGAGGCTACGGTCAGGCACTGCCTAAAATGGCAAGAAATGCCAGTAGCGCAACACAGGAAATAGTCCAGGGCGGTGGGCTATAGCCTTTGGTCATGAGGGGTTGGGAGGCGTTTGGGGGCTCAGTCGTCGAGAAATGGGTACAGTCTTCTGAAAGGTCCTCGTGTGCCCAGTGGGAGGCTGCGGTCAAAAGCCTGCCCTAAAATGGCAAGAAATGTCCAGCGGCGCAGCGCGTGAAATAGTCGGCGAGGCGGTGGCCTAGAGCCTTTAGTCCTTGAGGTTGGGAGGGAAGTTCTACAGGGCCACAGTGGTAGGAAATGGGTACAGTCTTTTGAAGGTCCTCGTGTGATGGGAGGCTCTGATCGAGCCTGCCCTAAAATAACAAGACATGCCAGTGGCGTAGCGTGAAAGTGTCGCGGACGGTGGGCTATAACCTTTGGTCCACAGGGGTTTGAGCTCTCAGTCGTCGGAAATGGGTACAGTCTTTTGAAGGTCCTCGTGTGCCCAGGAGGGAGGCTACTGATCAGAAGGCTGCCCTAAAATGGCAAGACATGCCAGTGACGCGTGAAATAGTTCTTAGGGCCCGTGGGCTATAGCCTGGTCCATGAGGGTTGGGAGAGGTGGATTCGGGGTCTCTTGTCGTCGGAATTGGGTACAGTCTTTTCGAGGGTCCTCGTGTGCCCAGTGGGAGGCTACGGTCAGAGGCCTGCCCTAAAATGGCAAGAAATGCCCTGGCGACCACAGGAAATAGTCACTTGAGGCGGTGGGCTATAGCCTTTGGTCATGAGGGGTTGGGGAGGCGTTTGGGGGCTCAGTGGTCGGAAATGGGTACAGTCTTCTGAAGGTCTCGTGTGCCCAGGTGGGAGAGCTACTGGTCAAAAAGCCTGCCCTAAAATGGCAAGAAATGTCCAGCGCAGTAGCGTGAAATAATCGTCGAGGCCGGTGGCCTAGAGCCTTTAGTCATGAGGGGTTGGGGAGGAAGTTACAGGGCCTGAGTGCGTGGAAATGGGTACAGTCTTTTCGAGGGTCTCGTGTGCCCAGTGGGAGGCTCTGATCAGAAGCCTGCCCTAAAATAACAAGAAATGCCAATGGCGCGTGCGTGAAATAATCATGAGGCGGTGGGCTATATAGCCTTTGGTCCATGAGGTTGGGAGGGTTTGAGGCTCTGGTCATTGGAAATGGGTATAGTCTTTAGGAGGGTCCTCGTGTGCCCAGTGGGAGGCTACGGTCAGAAGCCTGCCCTAAAATGGCAAAAAATGCCAGTGTGACACAGGAAATAGTCACGGAGGCACATGGGCTATAGCCTTTGGTCCCATGAGGGGTTGGGAGGGGTTTGGGGCTCAGTGGTCGTCGGAAATGGGTATATTCTTTAGGAGGGTCCTCGTGTGCCCGGTGGGAGGCTACGGTCAGGAAGCTTGCCTAAAATGGCAAGAAATGCCAATGACGTGGCAGCGTCGAATAATCGCCGAGGCGGTGGGCTATAGCCTTTGGTCCATGAGGGTTTGGGAAGGTGTTTGAGGGATCTGGTCGTCGGAAATGGGTACAGTCTTTTCGACGGTCCTCGTGTGCCCGATGGGAGGCTACAGTCAGGAGGCTGCCACAAATGGAAAGAAATGCCAATGTGACACAGGAAATAGTCACAGGCGGTGGGCTATAGCCTTTAAATCCCGGGGGTTGGGAGGGGTTTGGGGCTCGGTGGTCGGAAATGGGTACAGTCTTCTGAGTGTCCTCGTGTGGTGGGAGGCTACGGTCAGCCTGCCTAAAATAACAAGAAATGCCAGTATGGCAGCGGAAATAATCGCCGAGGCGGTGGGCTATGTGCTGGTCCACAGGGGTTGGGAGGAGGCGTTCGGGGGCTAGGCATCTGAAATGGGTACAGTCTTTTCGAGGGTCCTCGTGTGCCCGTGGGAGGCTACGGACAGATCACTGCCCAAAAAAGGAAACAATTCCACAGCGGCGCAGCACGGGAAATAGTCAATGAGGCCGGTGGGCTATAGCCTTTAAATCCATGAGGGGTTGGGAGGGGTTTGGGGGCTCACAGTGGGTCGGAAATGGGTATAGTCTTCTGAGGTCCTCACATGCCAGTGGGAGGCTACGGTCAGAAGCACATACAAAATAACAAGAAATGCCAGTGGCCAGCGTGCGTGAAATAATCATGGGCCGGTGGGCTATAGCCTGGTCAGTCATGAGGGTTGGGAGGCGTTCAGGTCTCTGGGCATCGGAAATGGGTACAGTCTTTTCAAGGCTCCTCGTGTGCCCAGTGGGAGGCTGCGGTCAGAGGCACATAAAATGGCAAGAAATGCCAGTAGCGACAGGAAATAGTCCACAGGCGGTGGGCTATAGCCTTTAGATCCATGAGGGGTTGGGAGGGGTTTGGGGGCTCAGTGCGTCGGAAATGGGTATAGTCTTCTGAGGGTCCTCATGTGATGGGAGGCTACTGGTCAGAAGCACACCTAAAATAACAGAAATGCCAGTAGCAGCGCGTGAAATAATCATGGGGCGGTGGGCTATAGCCTTTAGTCATGAGGGTTGGGAGTGGCGTTCGGGTCTCTGGGCGTCGGAAAAGGGAGTCTTTTCGAGGTCCTCGTGTGCTTGATGGGAGGCTACTGATCGAGCACCCTAAAATGGCAATACATGCCAGTGTGCGTGAAATAATCGCCAAGGCCGAGGCTATAGCCTTTGGTCATGAGGGGTTGGGAGGGCGTTCGGGGTCTCACTGGGCGTCGGAAATGGGTACTGATCTTTTGAGGGTCCTCGTGTGCCCAGTGGGAGGCTGCGGTCGAGGCACATACTAAAATAACAAGAAATGCCAGTAGCGCGCACAGGAAATAGTCACTTGAGGCGGTGGGCTATAGCCTTTCGTCCATGAGGGGTTGGGAGGGTTTGGGGCCTCAGTGCGTCGGAAATGGAGTACAGTCTTCTGAGGGTCCTCGTGTGATGGGAGGCTACGGTCGAAGCCTGCCTAAAATAGCAAGAAATACCAGTGGCATGTGCGTGAAATAATCATGGGGCCCGTGGGCTATAGCCTTTGGTCCAGGGGTTGGGAGGGTTTCAGGGGCCACAGTGCGTGGAAATGGGTACAGTCTTTTCGAGGGTCTCGTGTGCCCAGTGGGAGGCTACTGATCAGGCTGCCGAAAATAGCAAGACATGCCAGTGGGCGCAGCGTGAAATAATCATGGGGCGGTGAGCTATAGCCTTTGGTCCTTGAGGGTTGGGGAGGGGTTTGGGGGCTCACAGTGGTCGGAAATGGGTATAGTCTTCTGAGGGTCCTCATGTGCCCGATGGGAGGCTCTGATTCAGAAGCACATGCCCTAAAATAACAAGAAATGCCAGTAGCGCGCGTGAAATAATCATGAGGCGGTGGGCTATATAGTCCTTTGAGGGTTGGGGCGGGGCGTTCGGGTGCTCTGTGCGTCAGAAATGGGTACAGTCTTTCGAGGGTCCTCGTGTGCCCAGTGGGAAGCTGCGGTCAGGCACATAAAATGGCAAGAAATGCCAGTGACACGGAAATAGTCCTTGAGGCCGGTGGGCTATAGCCTTTCGTCCATGAGGGGTTGGGGAGGGGTTTGGGGCTCAGTGCGTGAGTGGGTATAGTCTTCTGAGGGTCCTCATGTGCCCAGTGGGAGGCTCTGATCAGAAGCACTGCCTAAAATAACAAGAAATGCCAGTGGCAGCGTGAAATAATCGCGAGGCGGTGGGCTATAGCCTTTGGTCATGAGGGGTTGGGAGGGGCGTTCAGGGTCTCAGGCGTCGGAAATGGGTACAGTCTTTCGAGGGTCCTCGTGTGTGATGGGAGGCTCTGGTCAGAAGCACTGCCCTAAAATGGCAAGACATGCCTAGCGGCGCAGCGTGAAATAGTCGCCGAGGCCGGGGGCTATAGCCTTTGGTCCGCGCGGGTTGGGGAGGCGTTCGGGGTCTCTGGGCGTCGGAAATGGGTACAGTCTTTTCGAGGGTCCTCGTGTGCCCAGTGGGAGGCTGCAGGATCGAGGCCTGCCCTAAAATGGCAAGAAATGCCAATGTGCACAGGAAATAGTCTTTGAGGCCGGTGGGCTATAGCCTTTAAATCCCGGGGGGTTGGGAGGGGTTTGAGGGCTCTGGTCGTGGGAAATGAGTGTACAGGCCTTACGGGTCCTCGTGTGCCCAGTGGGAGGCTACGGTCAAGCCTGCCCTAAAATAACAGAAATACCAATGGCCAGTGCGTGAAATAATCATGAGGCCCGTGGGCTATAGCCTTTGGTCCACAGGGGTTGGGAGGGTTTGAGGGGCCACAGTGGTCGGAAATGGGTACAGTCTTTTCGAGGGTCCTCGTGTGAGTGGGAGGCTACTGATCAAGCACATGCCCTAAAATGTGAGACATGGCCTTGTGCGCGTGAAATAATCATGGGGCAGTGAGCTATAGCCTTTGGTCCACAGGGTTGGGGATGGGGTTTGAGGGCTCACAGTCGTGGGAAATGGGTACAGTCTTTTCGAGGGTCCTCGTGTGCCCGGTGGGAGGCTACGGTCGAAGCACCCTAAAATGAAATAAATGCCAGTGGCCTTGACACGGAAATAGTCACTTGAGGCGGTGGGCTATAGCCTGTGGTCCGGGGGTTGGGAGGGGTTTCGGGGCTCACAGTCGGCGGAAATGGGTACAGTCTTCTGAGGGTCCTCGTGTGTGCCCGGTGGGAGGCTACAGTCAGGAAGCCTGCCCTAAAATAAAGACATGCCAGTGGCGCAGCGCGTGAATTAATCAGCCCAAGGCGGTGGGCTATGTGCTGGTCCATGAGGGTTGGGAGGGGTTTGAGGCTCACAGTGGGGAAATGGGTACAGTCTTCTGAGGCGTCCTCGTGTGCCCATGGGAGGCTACTGGTCGAGCACATGCCTAAAATAACAGAAATACCAGTGCAGCGCGTGAAATAGTCGCCGAGGCCGGTGGGCTATAGCCTTTGGTCCGCGGGGGTTGGGGAGGGGCGTTCCGGGTCTCTGGGCGTCGGAAATGGGTACAGTCTTTTCGAGGGTCCTCGTGTGCCCAGTGGGAGGCTACGGTCAGAAGCCTGCCCTAAAATGGCAATACATGCCCAGCGGCGCAGCGCGTGAAATAGTCGCCGAGGCCGGTGGGCTATAGCCTTTGGTCCGCGGGGGTTGGGGAGGGGCGTTCGGGGTCTCTGGGCGTCGGAAATGGGTACAGTCTTTTCGAGGGTCCTCGTGTGCCCAGTGGGAGGCTGCGGTCAGAGGCCTGCCCTAAAATGGCAAGAAATGCCCAGCGGCGCAGCACGGGAAATAGTCACTGAGGCCGGTGGGCTATAGCCGTTATCATGAGGGTTGGGAGGAGGTTTGAGGGGCTCACAGTGGTCGAGAAATGGGTATAGTCTTTAAGAGGGTCCTCATGTGCCCAGTGGGAGGCTACGGTCGAGCCTGCCCTAAAATAACAGAAATACCAGTATGTGGCGTGAAATAATCATGGAGGCGGTGGGCTATAGCCTTTGGTCCATGAGGGTTGGGAGGCGTTCGGGTCTCAGGCGTCGGAAATGAGTCTGATCTTTTCGAGGTCCTCGTGTGCCCGGTGGGAGGCTACGGTCAAGCCTGCCCTAAAATGGCAAGAAATGCCAGTGGCAGCGTGAAATAATCATGAGGCCGTGGGATATAGCCTTTGGTCCGGGGGGGTTGGGGTGGGGGTTTGGGGGGCTCTGGTCGTCGGAAATGGGTACAGTCTTTACGGAGGTCCTCGTGTGCCCAGTGGGAGGCTACGGTCAGAAGCCTGCCCTAAAATGGCAAGACATGCCCAGCGGCGCAGCGCGTGAAATAGTCGCCGAGGCCGGTGGGCTATAGCCTTTGGTCCGCGGGGGTTGGGGAGGGGGTTTATGGGGCTCTGGTCGTCGGAAATGGGTACAGTCTTTTCGAGGGTCCTCGTGTGCCCAGTGGGAGGCTACGGTCAGAAGCCTGCCCTAAAATGGCAAGACATGCCCAGCGGCGCAGCGCATGAAATAGTCATGAGGCAGTGAGCTATAGCCTTTGGTCCACGGGGTTGGGGATGGGGTTTCGGGGCCTATGGTCGTCGGAAATGGGTACAGTCTTTACGAGGGTCCTCGTGTGCCCAGTGGGAGGCTACGGTCAGAAGCCTGCCCTAAAATGGCAAGACATGCCTAGCGGCCTTGTGCGTGAATTAATCATGAGGCCGGTGGGCTATAGCCTTTGGTCCGCGGGGGTTGGGGAGGGGCTTTCCGGGTCTCTGGGCGTCGGAAATGGGTACAGTCTTTTCGAGGGTCCTCGTGTGCCCAGTGGGAGGCTACGGTCAGAAGCCTGCCCTAAAATGGCAAGAAATGCCCAGCCAGTATGGCGTGAAATAATCATGGGGCCGTGGGCTATAGTCTTTGGTCCGCGGGGGTTGGGAGGGGTTTGGGGCTCACAGTCGTGGGAAATGGGTACAGTCTTTTCGAGGGTCCTCGTGTGCGCAGTTGGAGGCTACGGTCAGAGTCCTGCCCTAAAATGGCAAGAAATGCCCATCGGCGCAGTGCGGGAAATAGTCACTGAGGCCAGTGGGCTATAGCCTTTGGTCCGCGGGGGTTGGGGAGGGGGTTTCGGGGGCTCTGGTCGTCGGAAATGGGTACAGTCTTTTCGAGGGTCCTCGTGTGCCCAGTGGGAGGCTACGGTCAGAAGCCTGCCCTAAAATGGCAAGACATGCCCAGCTGCGCAGCGCGTGAAATAGTCACCGAGGCCGGTGGGCTATAGCCTTTGGTCCGCGGGGGTTGGGGAGGGGGTTTCTGGGGCCTATGGTCGTCGGGAAATGGGTACAGTCTTCTGAGGTCCTCGTGTGCCCATGGGAGGCTACGGTCGAAGCACTGCCTAAAATGAACATGCCAGTGCCAGCGTATGAATTAATCATGAGGCGGTGGGCTATAGCCTTTGGTCCATGAGGGGTTGGGAGGGGTTTGGGGGCTCAGTGGTGGGAAATGGGTACAGTCTTCTGAGGGTCCTCGTGTGCCAGTGGGAGGCTCTGTCGAAGCCTGCCTAAAATGTAAGACATGCCAGTATGGCGCACAGCGTGAATTAAGTCATGAGGCGGTGGGCTATAGCCTTTGGTCATGAGGGGTTGGGAGGCGTTGAGGTCTCTGGTCGTCGGGAATTGGGTACAGTCTTTTCGAGGGTCATGCGTGCCAGGTGGGAGGCTACAGTCAGAGGCCTGCCCTAAAATGGCCGAAATGCCAATGGCGCAACACGGGAAATAATCATGAGGCAGTGGGCTATAGCCTTTGGTCCACAGGGGGTTGGGAGGGGCGTTCGGGTCTCAGGCGTCTGAAATGGGTACAGTCTTTTCGAGGTCCTCGTGTGCCCGATGGGAGGCTACGGTCAGAAGCACTGCCTAAAATAAAAAATGCCAGTGGCGCAGTCACGTGAAATAGTCATGGCAGTGGGCTATAGACTTTGGTCCCAGGGGTTGGGGATGGGGTTTGAGGGGGCTCACGGTCGTGGGAAATAAGTCTGATCTTCTGAGGGTCCTCATGTGCCCGATGGGAGAGCTCTACGGTGAAGCCTGCCTAAAATAACAAGAAATGCCAGTGACATAGCGTGAAATAATCAGAGGCGGTGGGCTATAGCCTTTGGTCCCTTGAGGGGTTGGGGAGGGGTTTGGGGCTCGATCGTCGGAAATAGGTACAGTCTTCTGAGGGTCCTCATGTGCCCGATGGGAGGCTACGGTCGAGCACCTGCCTAAAATAACAAGAAATGCCAGTGGCCTTGTGCGTGAAATAATCATGAGGCAGTGGGCTATAAACTTTGGTCCTTGAGGGGTTGGGGAGGCGTTCGGGTCTGGGCGTCTGAAATCGTCTGATCTTTTCGAGGGTCCTCGAGTGCCCCGTGGGAGGCTACGGTCAGAAGCCTGCCCTAAAATGGCAAGAAATGCCAGTAGCGCAGGAAATAGTCATGAGGCAGGTGGGCTATAGCCTTTGGTCATGAGGGGTTGGGGAGGGTTTGAGGGCTCTGGTCAGCGGAAATGGAGTACTGAGTCTTCTGAGGGTCTCGTGTGCCCGATGGGAGGCTACGGTCGAAGCACATGCCTAAAATAACAAGAAATGCCAGTGGCAGCGTGAAATACTCATGGAGGCCGTGGGCTATAGCCTTTGGTCCACGGGGGTTGGGGAGGGGTTTGAGGGGCTCAGTCGTCGAGAAATGGGTACAGTCTTTTCGAGGTCCTCGTGTGCCAGTGGGAGGCTACTGGTCGAGCACACTAAAATGGCAAGACATGCCAATGGCGCGTGCGTGAAATAGTCGCCGAGGCAGTGGGCTATAGCCTTTGGTCCCGCAGGGGTTGGGGATGGGGGTTCAGGGGCTCTGGTCTTGAGAAATGGGTACAGTCTTTTCGAGGTCTCGTGTGCCCAGTGGGAGGCTACTGGTCGAAGCACATGCCTAAAATGGAAAGAAATGCCAGTGACGGCACGAAATAGTCAGAGGCGGTGGGCTATAGCCTTTGGTCCATGGGGTTGGGAGGGTTTGGGGCTCAGTCGGCGGAAATGGGTACAGTCTTCTGAGGGTCCTCGTGTGCCCAGTGGGAGGCTACGGTCGAAGCCTGCCTAAAATGGCAAGACATGCCCAGTGTGCAGCGCGTGGAATTAAGTCACGAGGCAGTGGGCTATATCCTTTGGTCATGAGGGTTGGGGAGGGTTTGAGGGGCTCACAGTGGTCGTCGGAAATAGTTCTGATCTTCTGGAGGTCCTCGTGTGCCCGGTGGGAGGCTACGGTCAGAAGCTTGCCTAAAATGGCAAGAAATGCCAGTGGCAACACAGGAAATAGTCACTTGAGGCGGTGGGCTATATCCTTTGGTCATGAGGTTGGGGAGGGTTTGGGGCTCACTGGTGTCGGAAATAGTTCTGATCTTCTGGAGGTCCTCGTGTGCCCAGTGGGAGGCTACGGTCAGAAGCTTGCCCTAAAATGGCAAGAAATGTCCAGCGGCGCAGCGCGTGAAATAGTCGTCGAGGCCGGTGGCCTAGAGCCTTTGGTCCACGGGGTTGGGGATGGGGTTTCGGGGGCTCTGGTCGTCGGAAATAGGTACAGTCTTTTCGAGGGTCCTCGTGTGCCCAGTGGGAGGCTACGGTCAGAAGCCTGCCCTAAAATGGCAAGACATGCCCAGCGGCGCAGCGCGTGAATTAGTCACTGAGGCCGGTGGGCTATATCCTTTGGTCCACGGGGTTGGGGATGGGGTTTCGGGGGCTCTGGTCGTCGGAAATGGGTACAGTCATTTCGAGGGTCCTCGTGTGCCCAGTGGGAGGCTACGGTCAGACGCCTGCCCTAAAATGGCAAGAAATGCCAGTGGCACACGGGAAATAAATCACTTGAGGCGGTGGGCTATATCCTTTGGTCCATGGGGTTGGGGAGGGGTTTAGGGGGCTCACAGTGGTCGTAGGAAATAGTTCTGATCTTCTGGAGGTCTCGTGTACTTGATGGGAAGCTACAGTCAGAAGCTTGCCTAAAATGGCAAAAGAAATGTCAGTGGCGTGAAATAATCGTCGGTAGGTGGCCTAGAGCCTTTAGTCCACCAGGGGTTGGGGATGGGGTTTAGGGGCTCACAGTCGTGGAAATAAGTACAGTCTTTTGAGGGTCCTCGTGTGCCAGTGGGAGGCTACGGTCAGAAGCACGCCCTCAAAATGGCAAGAAATGCCAGCCATGGCGCACACGGGAAATAGTCAGCGAAGGCGGTGGGCTATAGCTGGTCCGCCCGGGGGTTGGGGAGGGGTTTCGGGGCTCCTCAGTGGGTGGAAATGGAGTACAGATCTTCTGAGGGTCCTCGTGTGCCCGGTGGAGGCCTCACGGTCAGGCTTGCCCTAAAATAACAAAGAAATGCCCAGTGGCGCAGCGCGTGAAATAATCATGGGGCCGTGGGCTATAGCCTTTGGTCCACGGGGGTTGGGGACGGGGGTTCGAGGGGCTCACAGTCGTGGAAATGGAGTACAGTCTTCTGAGGGTCCTCGTGTGCCCGGTGGGAGGCTACGGTCAGGCTTGCCCTAAAATGGCAAGACATGCCAGTGCAGCGCGTGAATTAATCGCCAAGGCGATTGGGCTATAACCTTTGGCCCATGAGGTTGGGAGGGGTTTGAGGGCTCAGTCGTGGAAATGGAGGTACAGTCTTTTCGAGGGTGCTCGTGTACTTGATGGGAGGCTACGGTCAAGCTTGCCTAAAATGGCAAGACATGCTTAGCCAGTGGCCTTGTGCGTGAAATAATCATGAGGCGGTGGGCTATATGGTCCACAGGGGTTGGGATGGGGTTTGAGGGCTCACAGGTCGTCGGAAATGGGTACAGTCTTTTCGAGGGTCCTCGTGTGATTGGGAGGCTCTGGTCGAGGCACTGCCTAAAATGGCAAGAAATGCCAGTGGTGTGACACAGGGAAATAGTCAGAGGCCGGTAGGCTATAGCCGGGGGTCCGCGGGGATTGGGGAGGGGTTTGAGGGCTCACGGTGGGCGGAAATGGTTACAGTCTTCTGAGGAGGTCTCGTGTGCCCAGGTGGGAGGCTACTGATCGAGCTTGCCCTAAAATGGCAAGAAATGTCCAGCGGCGCAGCGCGTGAAATAGTCGTCGAGGCAGGTGGCCTAGAGCCTTTGGTCCACGGGGTTGGGGATGGGGTTTCGGGGGCTCTAGTCGTCGGAAATAGGTACAGTCTTTTCGAGGGTCCTCGTGTGCCCAGTGGGAGGCTACGGTCAGAAGCCTGCCCTCAAATGGAAAGAAATGCTTGTGAGCGCAACACGGAAATAGTCAGGCGGTGGGCTATAGCCTTTAGTCGGGGGGTTGGGGAGGGTTTCGGGGCTCACAGTCGTGAGAAATGGGTGCAGTCTTCTGAGGGTCTCGTGTGCCCGGTGGGAGGCTACGGTCGAGCACTGCCCTAAAATAGCAAGAAATGCCAGTGCCAGTAGCGGTCGTGAAATACTCGCATGAGGCCGTGGGCTATAAGCCTTTGGTCCACAGGGGTTGGGGAGGGTTTGGGGCTCAGTCGGCGGAAATGGGTACAGTCTTCTGAGGTTCCTCGTGTGCCCGGTCAGGAGGCTACGGTCAGGCTTTTATACTAAAATGTGAGACATGCCCATTGTTGTGGTAGCGTGGATTAGTCAGCCAAGAGTGGGTGGGCTATATGCCTTTGGTCGGGGGTGGGGGTGGGGGTTGCGGGGGCTCTGGTCGTCGGAAATGGGTGCAGTCTTTAAGAGGGTCCTCGTGTGCCCAGTGGGAGGCTACTGATCGAGCTTGCACTAAATTACAAGACATGCCAGTGGCCTTGTGCGTGAAATAATCCTTGAGGCAGTGGGCTATAGCCTGGTCCACAGGGTTGGGGATGGGGTTTGAGGGCTCTGGTCGCCGGAAATGGGTGCAGTCTTTCGAGGGTCCTCGTGTGCCAGTGGGAGGCTCTGGTCAGGAGGCACATGCCCTAAAATGGCAAGAAATGCCAGCAGGCGCGCCAGGAAATAGTCCTTGAGGCGGTGGGCTATAGCCTTTGGTCCTTGAGGGGTTGGGGAGGGGTTTAGGGGCTCCGGTCGTGGGAAATGGTTCAGTATTCTGGAGGTCCTCGTGTGCCAGTGGGAGGCTACGGTCAGAAGCACTGCCCTAAAATGTGAAAATGTCCAGCGGTGCAGCGCGTGAAATAGTCGTCGAGGCGGTGGCCTAGAGCCTTTAGTCCTTGAGGGGTTGGGAGGAAGTTCTGGGGCCTGGTATTGAGTAAATGGGTACAGTCTTTTCGAGGGTCTCGTGTGCCCAGTGGGAGGCTACTGATCGAAGCCTGCCCTAAAATAACAAAAATGCCAGCGCAGCGCGTGAAATAATCATGAGGCGGTGGGCTATAGCCTTTGGTCCACAGGGGTTGGGGAGGGGTTTGAGGGGCTCACAGTGGTCGGAAATGGGTACAGTCTTTGAAGGTCCTCGTGTGCCCGATGGGAGGCTACGGTCAGCACTTGCCCTAAAATGTGAGACATGACCAGCGGCGCGCGTGAAATAATCATAGGCAGTGGGCTATAGCCTTTGGTCCACGGGGTTGGGGATGGGGTTTGGGGCTCACGGTCGTCGGGAAATAGGTACAGTCTTTTCGAGGGTCTCGTGTGCCCGATGGGAGGCTACGGTCAAGCACGCCCTCAGATAACAAGAAATGCCAGCGGCGCAACACGGAAATAGTCACTTGAGGCGGTGGGCTATAGCCTTTGGTCCGGGGGTTGGGAGGGGTTTCGGGGCTCACAGTCGTGAGGAAATGGGTGCAGTCTTCTGAGGTCTCGTGTGCCCAGTGGGAGGCTACAGACGAGCCTGCCTAAAATAACAAAAATGCCAGTGGCCAGCGCGTGAAATAATCGCCGAGGCCGTGGGCTATAGCCTTTGGTCCACAGGGGTTGGGAGGGTTTGGGGGCTCAGTCGGCGGAAATGGGTGCAGTCTTCTGAGGGTCCTCGTGTGCCCAGTGGGAGGCTACTGGTCAGAAGCTTGCCCTAAAATGGCAAGACATGCCAGTGCGCGTGAATTAGTCATGAGGCGGTGGGCTATAGCCTTTGGTCCATGAGGGGTTGGGAGGGGTTTGGGGCTCACAGTCGTCGGAAATGGGTACAGTCTTCTGAGGGTCCTCGTGTGCCAGAGTGGGAGGCTACGGTCGGAAGCACTGCCTAAAATTACAAGACATGCCAGTGACAGCGTGAATTAATCATGAGGCGGTGGGCTATAGTCTTTGGTCCAGCGGGGGTTGGGAGGGTTTGGGGGCTCAGTCGGCGAAATGGGTACAGTATTCTGAGGGTCCTCGTGTGCCCAGTGGGAGGCTACGGTCGCAAGCCTGCCCTAAAATAACAAGAAATGCCAGTATGTGCGTGAAATAATCATAGGGCCGTGAGCTATAGCCTTTGGTCCGCGGGGTTGGGGGTGGGGTTTGGGGGGCTCTGGTCGTCGGAAATGGGTACAGTCTTTACGAGGGTCCTCGTGTGCCCAGTGGGAGGCTACTGGTCGAAGCACTGCCCTAAAATAGCAAGACATGCCAGTATGCGCATCGCGTGAAATAGTCGTCGAGGCGGTGGGCTATAGCCTGGTCACAGGGGTTGGGGAGGGGCGTTACTGGGGCTCTGGGCGTGGGAAATGGGTACAGCCTTTTCGAGGTTCCTCGTGTGCCAGTGGCAGGCCTACGGTCGAAGCACTGCCTAAAATAAGATATGCCATGGCGCATCGCGTGAAATAAGCGCCAGGCGGTGGTCTATAGCCTTTGGTCCTTGAGGGTTGGGGAGGGTTCGGGGTTACGGTCGTGGAAATGGGTACAGTCTTTTCCGGTGTCCTCATGTGTGCCCGATGGGAGGCTACGGTCAGGAAGCACATGCCTGAAATGGCAAGAATATGCCAATGACGCATCGCGTGAAATAGTCATTGAGGCCGGTGGTCTATAGCCTTTAAATCCCATGAGGGGTTGGGGAGGGGCTCGGGGTTACTGGTCATCGAAATGGAGTACAGTCTTTTCAAGGGTCCTCGTGTGCCCAGAGGGAGGCTACGGTCAGAAGCACATACTAAAATGGCAAGATAATAGCGCGCATCGCGTGAAATAGTCGCCGAGGGCGGTGGGCTATAGCTGGTCCATGGGGTTGGGAGGGGCGTTACGGGGCTCTGGGCGTCGGAAATGGGTACAGCCATTTCGGGGTCGTCGTGTGCTTGATGGCGAGCTACGGTCAAGCCTGCCCTAAAAATGGAATATGCCAGTGGCCATCGCGTGAAATAAGCCGAGGCGGTGGTCTATAGCCTTTGTTCAGCGGGGTTGGGGAGGGGTTCGGGGATTACAGTCGGCGGAAATGGGTACAGTCTTTTCGAGGGTCCTCGTGTGCCCAGTGGGAGGCCTCTGATCGAAGCCTGCCTAAAATGGCAAAAGATATGTAGCGGGCGCATCGCGTGAAATAAGCGCAGGGCGGTGGTCTATAACCTTTGGTCCCATGAGGGGTTGGGGAGGGGTTCGGGGATTACGGTCGCCGGAAATAGGTACAGTCTTTTCGAGGGTCCTCGTGTGTACTTGATGGGAGGCTACGGTGAAGCACTGCCCTAAAATAACATGATATGCCAGTGCGCCTTCAGCGTGAAATAAGCGCGAGGCGGTGGTCTATAGCCTTTGGTCCAGCGGGGTTGGGAGGGGTTCGGGGCTCTGGGTGTCAGTAATGGGTACAGTCTTTCCGAGGGTCCTCGTGTGCCAGTGGGAGGCTACTGATCGAGGCACATGCCCTAAAATGGCAAGAAATGCCAGCGCAGCACGGAAATAGTCACGAGGCGGTGGGCTATAGCCTTTAGTCCTTGGGGTTGGGGAGGGTTTCAGGGGCTCAGTCGTGAAATGGGTACAGTCTTCTGAGGGTCCTCGTGTGACCACTGGGAGGCTACTGATCGAAGCCCTAAAATTGCAAGACATGCCCAGCGGCGCAGCGTGAATTAGTCGCCGAGGCCGGTGGGCTATAGCCTTTGGTCCGCGGGGGTTGGGGAGGGGGTTTCGGGGGCTCTGGTCGTCGGAAATGGGTACAGTCTTTTCGAGGGTCCTCGTGTGCCCAGTGGGAGGCTACGGTCAGAAGCCTGCCCTAAAATGGCAAGACAAGCCCAGCGGCGCAGCGCGTGAAATAGTCGCCGAGGCCGGTGGGCTATAGCCTTTGGTCCACGGGGTTGGGGATAAGGTTTCGGGGGCTCTGGTCTTCAGAAATGGGTACAGTCTTTTCGAGTGTCCTCGTGTGCCCAGTGGGAGGCTACGGTCAGAAGCCTGCCCTAAAATGGAAAGAAATGCCCAGCGGCGCAGCACCAGAAATAGTCACTGAGGCCGGTGGGCTATAGCCTTTGGTCCGCCGGGGTTGGGGAGGGGGTTTCGGGGGCTCTGGTCGACGGAAATGGGTACAGTCTTTACGAGGGTCCTCGTGTGCCCAGTGGGAGGCTACGGTCAGAAGCCTGCCCTAAAATGGCAAGACATGCCCAGCGGCGCAGCGCGTGAATTAGTCGCCGAGGCCGGTGGGCTATAGCCTTTGGTCCGCGGGGGTTGGGGAGCGGCGTTCGGGGTCTCTGGTCGTCAGAAATGGGTACAGTCTTTACGAGGGTCCTCGTGTGCCCAGTGGGAGGTTACGGTCAGAAGCTTGCCCTAAAATGGCAAGACATGCCCAGCGGCGCAGCGCGTGAATTAGTCGCCGAGGCCGGTGGGCTATAGTCTTTGGTCCGCGGGGGTTGGGGAGGGGCGTTCCGGGTCTCTGGGTGTCGGAAATGGGTACAGTCTTTTCGAGGGTCCTCGTGTGCCCAGTATGAGGCTACGGTCAGAAGCCTGCCCTAAAATGGAAAGAAATGCCAGTGACGCACGGAAATAGTCAGGGCGGTGGGCTATAGCCTTTAGTCCGGGGGTTGGGAGGGGTTTGGGGCTCTGGTCGGGGAAATGGGTACAGTCTTCTGAGGGTCTCGTGTGCCCGGTGGGAGGCTACGGTCGAAGCACTGCCTAAAATGGCAAGACATGCCAGTGCCAGCGTGAATTAATCAGGGCGGTGGGCTATAGCCTTTGGACAGCGCCGGTTGGGGAGGGGCGTTCGGGGTCTCAGTCGTCGGGTGGGTATAGTCTTTTCGAGGTCCTCGTGTGCCCGGTGGGAGGCTACTGGTCAGAGGCCTGCCTAAAATGGCAAGAAATGCCATGGCGCAACAGGAAATAGTCATGAGGCGGTGGGCTATAGCCTTTGGTCCATGAGGTTGGGAGGGTTTAGGGGCTCAGTGGTCGGAAATGGTTCTGAGTCTTCTGGAGGTCCTCGTGTGCCCAGTGGGAGGCTACGGTCGAGCACATACTAAAAAATGTAAGAAATGTCCAGCGGCCTTGTGCGTGAAATAATCGTCGAGGCGGTGGCCTAGAGCCTTTGGTCCATGAGGGTTGGGGAGGGAAGTTCTGGGGCCACAGTGGTGGAAATGGAGTACAGTCTTTTCGAGGGTCCTCGTGTGAGTGGGAGGCTACTGATCGAAGCACTGCCCTAAAATAACAAAATGCTTAGCCATGCGCGTGAAATAGTCATGAGGCGGTGGGCTATAGCCTTTGGTCCACAGGGGTTGGGGAGGGGTTTGGGGGCTCAGTGCGTCGGAAATGGGTACAGTCTTTTGAAGGTCTCGTGTGCCCAGTGGGAGGCTCTGATCAGAAGCCTGCCCTAAAATGGCAAGACATGCCAGTGGCCAGCGTGAAATAATCAGGGCAGTGGGCTATAGCCTTTGTTCCACGGGGTTGGGGATGGGGTTTCGGGGGCTCTGGTCGTCGGAAATAGGTACAGTCTTTTGAAGGGTCCTCGTGTGCCCAGTGGGAGGCTACGGTCAAGCACGCCTCAAATGTGAAAATGCCAGTGACGGAAAATAGTCATGAGGCTGGTGGGCTATGTGCCTTTGGTCCAGGGGTTGGGGAGGGGTTTGAGGGCTCTGGTCGTCGGAAATGGGTGCAGTCTTTTCGAAGGTCATCGTGTGCTTGATGGGAGGCTACGGTCGAAGCCTGCCTAAAATGGCATGAAATGCCAATGACAATCGTCAAATAGTCAGCAGGCGGTGGGCTATAGCCTGGTCCATGGGGGTTGGGGAAGGTGTTTGAGGGGCTCAGTCGTGGGAAATGGGTACAGTCTTTTCGAGGTCCTCGTGTGCCCAGTGGGAGGCTACGGTCGAGGCACTGCCTAAAATGGCAAGAAATGCCAGTGTGCAAGGAAATAGTCACTTGAGGCGGTGGGCTATAGCCTTTGGTCCGTGGGTTGGGGAGGGGTTTGAGGGGCTCTGGTGCGTCGGAATCAGTACAGTCTTCTGAGGGTCCTCGTGTGCCCGGTGGGAGGCTACGGTCAAGCACATGCCCTAAAATGGCAAGACATGCCAGTGGCCGTGCGTGAATTAATCGCCAAGGCAGGTGGGCTATATTGCTGGTCCGAGGGGTTGGGGAGGGTTTGGGGCTCTGGTCGTCGGAAATGGGTCAGTCTTCTGAGGGTCCTCGTGTGCCCGGTGGGAGGCTACGGTCGAGCCTGCCTAAAATGGCAAGAAATGCCAGTGGCGCACGGAAATAGTCACTTGAGGCCGGTGGGCTATAGCCTTTGGTCCACAGGGGTTGGGGAGGGTTTGGGGCTCAGTGGTCGGAAATGGGTACAGTCTTTTGAAGGTCTCGTGTGCCCAGTGGGAGGCTGATCAGGCTTGCCCTAAAATGGCAAGACATGCCAGTGTGCAGCGTGAAATAATCGCCGAGGCGGTGGGCTATAGCCTTTGGTCCCGTGGGTTGGGAAGGTATTTGAGGCTCACGGTCGTCGAAATGGGTACAAACTTTTCGAGGTCTCGTGTGATGGGAGGCTACGGTCGAGGCCTGCCCTAAAATGGCAAGAAATGCCAGTGGCGCAACACGGAAATAGTCACTTGAGGCGGTGGGCTATAGCCTTTGGTCATGAGGGGTTGGGAGGGGTTTGAGGGCTCACAGTCGTCGGAAATGAGTGCAGTCTTTACAAGGGTCCTCGTGTGCCCAGTGGGAGGCTACTGATCGAGCACATGCCCTAAAATAACAAGACATGCCTAGCGGCAAGCGTGGAATTAATCAGGCGGTGGGCTAGCCTTTGGTCGCATGAGGGTTGGGGAGGCGTTGAGGTCTCTGGTCGTCGGAATTGGGTACAGTCTTTTGAGGTCTCGTGTGCAGTGGGAGGCTACGGTCGAGAGCCTGCCCTAAAATGGCAGAAATGCCAGTGGCGCAACACGGAAATAATCACTGAGGCGGTGGGCTATAGCCTTTAGTCCCATGAGGGTTGGGGAATGGGTTTAGGGGCTCAGTGGTCGTGGAAATGGGTACAGTCTTTACAAGGGTCCTCGTGTGCCCGGTGGGAGGCTACAGTCAGAATCACTGCCCTAAAATAGCAAGACATGCCCTAAGCGGCGTGCGTGGAATTCATGGGGCGGTGGGCTATAGCCTTTGGTCCCATGAGGGTTGGGGAGGCGTTCGGGGTCTCACTGGTCGTCGGGAATTAGGGTACAGTCTTTTCGAGGGTTCTCGTGTGCCCAGATGGGAGGCTACTGGTCAGAGGCCTGCCCTAAAATGAGAAATGCCAGCGCGCACAGAAATAGTCACTTGAGGCGGGGGGCTTTTGCCTTTGGTCGGGGGGGGTTGGGGGGGGTTTTAGGGGGCTCTGGTCGTCGGAGAATCGGTCAGTCTTCTGAGGGTCCTCGTGTGCCCAGTGGGAGGCTACGGTCGAGCACTACAAAATAAGACATGCCCAATGGCCAGCGTATGAATTAATCATAGAGGCGGTGGGCTATAGCCTTTGGTCGAGGGGTTGGGGAGGGGTTTGGGGCTCAGTGGTAGGAAATGGGGTCTTCTGAGGGTCCTCGTGTGCCCAGTGGGAGGCTACGGTCAGAAGCCTGCCCTAAAATGGCAAGAAATGCCCAGCGGCGCAGCACGGGAAATAGTCACTGAGGCCGGTGGGCTATAGCCTTTGGTCCACGGGGGTTGGGGAGGGGGTTTCGGGGGCTCTGGTCGTCGGAAATGGGTACAGTCTTTTCGAAGGTCCTCGTGTGCCCAGTGGGAGGCTACGGTCAGAAGCCTGCCCTAAAATGGCAAGACATGCCAATGGCCTTGGCGTGAAATAGTCATGGGGCGGTGGGCTATAACCTTTGGTCCAGGGGTTGGGAGAGGCGTTCGGGGTCTCATGCATGGAAAGGGGTACTGTCTTTACGAGGGTCATTGTGTGACCAGTGGGAGGCTCTGAGTCGGAGGCCTGCCCTAAAATGGCAGAAATACCAATGGCCGTGCAACACGGAAATAGTCACAGGCGGTGGGCTATCGCTTTGGGTCCGGGGGGTTGGGGAGGGGGTTTCGGGGGCTCTGGTCGTCGGAAATGGGTATAGTCTTTAGGAGGGTCCTCGTGTGCCCAGTGGGAGGCTACGGTCAGAAGCCTGCCCTAAAATGGCAAGAAATGCCCAGCGGCGTAGCCCGTCAAATAGTCGCCGAGGCCGGTGGGCTATAGCCTTTGGTCCGCGTGGGTTGGGGAAGGTATTTCGGGGGCTCTGGTCGTCGGAAATGGGTACAAACTTTTCGAGGGTCCTCGTGTGCCCAGTGGGAGGCTACGGTCAGAGGCCTGCCCTAAAATGGCAAGAAATGCCCAGCGGCGCAGCACGGGAAATAGTCACTGAGGCCGGTGGGCTATAGCCTTTGGTCCGCGGGGGTTGCGGAGGGGGTTTCGGGGGCTCTGGTCGTCGGAAATGGGTACAGTCTTTACAAGGGTCCTCGTGTGCCCAGTGGGAGGCTACGGTCAGAAGCCTGCCCTAAAATAGCAAGACATGCCTAGCGGCGCAGCGCGTGAATTAGTCGCCGAGGCCGGTGGGCTATAGCCTTTGGTCCGCGGGGGTTGGGGAGGGGCGTTCGGGGTCTCTGGTCGTCGGAATTGGGTACAGTCTTTTCGAGGGTCCTCGTGTGCCCAGTGGGAGGCTACGGTCAGAGGCCTGCCCTAAAATGGCAAGAAATGCCCAGCGGCGCAGCACGGGAAATAGTCACTGAGGCCGGTGGGCTATAGCCTTTGGTCCGCGGGGGTTGGGGAATGGGTTTCGGGGGCTCTGGTCGTCGGAAATGGGTACAGTCTTTACAAGGGTCCTCGTGTGCCCAGTGGGAGGCTACGGTCAGAATCCTGCCCTAAAATAGCAAGACATGCCTAGCGGCGCAGCGCGTGAATTAGTCGCCGAGGCCGGTGGGCTATAGCCTTTGGTCCGCGGGGGTTGGGGAGGGGCGTTCGGGGTCTCTGGTCGTCGGAATTGGGTACAGTCTTTTCGAGGGTCCTCGTGTGCCCAGTGGGAGGCTACGGTCAGAGGCCTGCCCTAAAATGGCAAGAAATGCCAATGCGCAACACGAAATAGTCACTTGAGGCGGTGGGCTATGTGCCTGGTCCATGAGGGGTTGGGGAATGGGTTTGAGGGGCTCACAGTGCGTCAGAAATGGGTACAGTCTTTACGAAGGTCCTCGTGTGCCCAGTGGGAGGCTGCGGTCAAAAGCCTGCCCTAAAATGGCAAGAAATGTCCAGCGGCGCAGCGCGTGAAATAGTCGTCGAGGCCGGTGGCCTAGAGCCTTTGGTCCGCGGGGGTTGGGGAGGGAAGTTCTGGGGCCCTGGTCGTCGGAAATGGGTACAGTCTTTTCGAGGGTCCTCGTGTCCCCAGTGGGAGGCTACGATCAGAAGCCTGCCCTAAAATAGCAAGAAATGCCCAGCGGCGCAGCGCGTGAAATAGTCGCCGAGGCCGGTGGGCTATAGCCTTTGGTCCGCGGGGGTTGGGGAGGGGGTTTCGGGGGCTCTGGTCGTCGGAAATGGGTACAGTCTTTTCGAGGGTCCTCGTGTGCCCAGTGGGAGGCTATGGTCAGAAGCCTGCCCTAAAATGGCAAGACATGCCCAGCGGCGCAGCGCGTGAAATAGTTGCCGAGGCCGGTGGGCTATAGCCTTTGGTCCACGGGGGTTGGGGAGGGGCTTTCGGGGTCTCTGGGCATCGGAAATGGGTACAGTATTTTCGAGGGTCCTCGTGTGCCTAGTGGGAGGCTACGGTCAGAAGCCTGCCCTAAAATGGAAAGAAATGTCCAGCGGCGCAGCGCGTAACAGGAACTAGTCACAGGCAGGTGGGCTATAGCCTTTGGTCGGCGGGGGTTGGGAATGGGGGTTTCGGGGCTCCGGTGGGTCGGAAATGGGTATAGTCTTTAGGAGGGTCCTCGCGTGCCCAGTGGGAGGCTACGGTCAGAAGCACGCCCTAAATTGGCAAGAAATGCCAGTGACGTGGCGTCAAATAATCGTGAGGCAGTGGGCTATAGCCTTTGGTTGTGAGGGGTTGGGAAAGGTGTTTGAGGGGCTCTGGTCGTGGAAATGGGTACAGTCTTTTGAAGGTCCTCGTGTGCCCAGTGGGAGGCTCTGGTCAGAGCACTGCCCTAAAATGGCAAGACATGCCCTGGCAGCCGCGTGAAATAATCATGAGGCGGTGGGCTATAGCCTTTGGTCCCACAGGGGTTGGGGAGGGTTTGAGGGGCTCACAGTCGTGGAAATGGGTACAGTCTTTTGAAGGTCTCGTGTGCCCAGTGGAAGGCTATGGTCAGAAGCACGCCCTAAAATGGCAAGACATGCCAGTAGCGCGTGAAATAATCATGAGGCGGTGGGCTATGTGCTGGTCCGCGGGGGTTGGGCCGGGGGGTTCGGGGGTTCTGGGCATCGGAATTGGGTACAGTCTCTTCGAGGGTCCTCGTGTGCCCAGTGGGAGGCTACGGTCAGAGGCCTGCCTAAAATACCAAGAAATACCAGAACGCAGCACTGGAAATAGTCACGGAGGTCGGTGGGCTATAGCCTGGTCGTGAGGGGTTGGGAGGGGTTTGGGGCTCAGTGGTGGGAAATGGGTATAGTCTTTAGGAGGGTCCTCGTGTGCCCGGTGGGAGGCTACAGTCAAGCACTGCCCTAAAATAACAAGAAATGCCAGTGGCCAGCGTCAAATAATCAGGGCGGTGGGCTATAGCCTTTGGTTCATGAGGGTTGGGGAAGGTGTTTGAGGGCTCAGTGCGTCGGAAATGGGTACAGTCTTTTCGAGGGTCCTCGTGTGTGCCCGATGGGAGGCTACGGTCGAGGCCTGCCCTAAAATGGCAAGAAATGCCAGTGGCAGCACAGGAAATAATCAGGCGGTGGGCTATGTGCTGGTCCCATGAGGGGTTGGGGAGGGGGTTTCGGGGGCTCTGGTCATCGGAAATGGGTACAGTCTTTACGAGGGTCCTCGTGTGCCCAGGGGGAGGCTACGGTCAGAAGCCTGCCCTAAAATGGCAAGAAATGCCCAGCGGCGTAGCGCGTCAAATAGTCGCTGAGGCCGGTGGCCTAGAGCCTTTTGTCCGCGGGGGTTGGGGAGGGCGTTCGGGGTCTCTGGGCATCGGAAATGGGTACAGTCTTTATGAGGGTCCTCGTGGACCCAGTCGGAGGCTACGGTCAGAAGCCTGCCCTAAAATGGCAAGAAATGTCCAGCGGCGCAGCTCGTGAAATAGTCGCCGAGGCCGGTGGGCTATAGCCTTTGGCCCTCGGGGGTTGGGAAGGGGCGTTCGGGGGCTCTGGAGTCGGAAATGGGTACAGTCTTTTCGAGGGTCCTCGCGTGCCCAGTGGGAGGCTACGGTCAGGGCCTGCCCTAAAATGCCAAGAAATGCCCAGCGGCGCAGCGCGTGAAATAGTCGTCGAGGCCGGTGGGCTATAGCCTTTGGTCTGCGGGGGTTGGGGAGGGGCGTCGGAAATGGGTAAAGTCTTTTCGAGGGTCCTCGTGTGCCCCGTGGGAGGCTACGGTCAGAGCCCTGCCCTACAATAACAAGAAATGCCCAGCGGCGCAGCGCGTGAAATAGTCACCGAGGCCGGTGGGCTATAGCCTTTGGTCCGCGGTGGTTGGGTAGGGGGTTTCGGGGGTTCTGGTCGTCAGAAATGGGTACGGTCTTTTCGAGGGTCCTCGTGTGCCCAGTGGGAGGCTACGGTCAGAAGCCTGCCCTAAAATGGCAAGAAATGCCCAGCGGCGTAGCGCGTCAAATAGTCGCCGAGGCCGGTGGGCTATAGCCTTTTGTCCACGGGGGTTGGGGAAGGTGTTTCGGGGGCTCTGGTCGTCGGAAATGGGTACAGTCTTTTCGAGGGTCCTCGTTTGCCCTGTGGGAGGCTACGGTCAGAGGCCTGCCCTAAAATGGCAAGAAATACCCAGCGGCGCAGCGCGTGAAATAGTCGCCGAGGCCGGTGGGCTATAGCCTTTGGTCCGCGGGGGTTGGGGAGGGGCGTTCGGGGTCTCTGGGCATCGGAATTCGGTAAAGTCTTTTCGAGGGTCCTCGTGTGCCCAGTGGGAGGCTACGGTCAGAGGCCTGCCCTAAAATGGCAAGAAATGCCCAGTATGGCAACAGGAAATAGTCACGGAGGCACAGCAGCCTAGAGCCTTTGGTCCATGAGGGGTTGGGGGAGGGTTTGAGGCTCTTTTAAGTCGGAATTGGGTACAGCCTATCTGAGGGTCCTCGTGTGCCCAGTGGGAGGCTACGGTCAGAGCACTGCCCTAAAATGGCAAGAAATGTCAGCCAGCGCGTGAAATAAGTCATGAGGCAGTGGGCTATAGCCTTTGGTCGGGTGTTGAGGGGCTCTGGATTCGGAAATGGGTAAAGTCTTTTGAGGTCCTCGCGTGCCCAGTGGGAGGCTCTGGTCAGGAGCCTGCCCTAAAATGGCAAGAAATGCCAGCGCCGCGTGAAATAATCGCCGAGGCGGTGCTATAGCCTTTGGTCTGAGGGTTGGGGAGGCGTCGGAAATGGGTAAAGTCTTTTGAGGGTCCTCGTGTGCCCGTGGGAGGCTACGGTCAGAGGCCTGCCCTAAAATGGCAAGAAATGCCAGTAGCGCAACACGGAAATAGTCACGGAGGCGGTGGGCTATAGCCTTTGGTCCGTGGGTGTTGGGAGGGTTTGAGGGCTCAGTGGTCGGAAATGGAGTACAGTCTTCTGAGGGTCTCGTGTGCCCAGTGGGAGGCTACGGTCAGAAGCCTGCCTAAAATAACAAGAAAGCCAGTGGCGTAGCGTCAAATAATCATGAGGCGGTGGGCTATAGCCTTTGGTCATGAGGGTTGGGGAAGGTGTTTGGGGGCTCTGGTCGTGGAAATGGATCTGATCTTTTGAGGGTCTTCGCGTGCCCAGTGGGAGGCTACTGGTCAGGGCCTGCCCTAAAATGGCAAGAAATGCCAATGACCCAGTAGCGTAGAGTGTCATGAGGCGGTGGTCTATAGCCTTTGGTTGCGGGGTTGGGAGGGGTTCGGGGTTCTAGTAGTCGAGAAATGGGTGCAGTCTTTTCGAGGTCCTCGTGTGCCCAGTGGGAGGCTACGGTCAGCCTGCCCTAAAATGGAAAGAAATGCTCAGCGCGTGGCCGCGTCAAATAATCGCCGAGGCGGTGGGTTATAGCCTTTGGTCATGCGGGGTTGGGAAAGGTGTTTGAGGCTCTGGGCATTGGAAATGGGTACAGTCTTTTCGAGGGTCCTCGTGTGCCCAGTGGGAGGCTACGGTCAGAAGCCTGCCCTAAAATGGCAAGAAATGTCCAGCGGCGCAGCGCGTGAAATAGTCGCCGAGGCCGGTGGCCTAGAGCCTTTGGTCCGCGGGTTTGGGGAGGGGCGTTCGGGGGCTCTGGGTGTCTGAAATGGGTAGAGTCTTTTTGAGGGTCCTTGTGTGCCCAGTGGGAGGCTACGGTCTGAAGCCTGCCCTAAAATGGCAAGAAATGCCAGCGTGCGCGCGTGAAATAGTCGGGAGGCGGTGGGCTAAAAGCCTTTGGTCCTTGAGGGTTGGGGAGGAAGTTTGGGGCTCACAGGCGTCGGAAATGGGTACATTCTTTTTTGCGGTCCTCGTGTGCCCAGTGGGAGGCTAAGGTCAGAAGCCTGCCCTAAAATGGCAAGAAATGCCAGTGTCGCGTGAAATAGTCATGAGGCGGTGGTCTATAGCCTTTAGTTCATGAGGGTTGGGAGGGGGTTCGGGGTTCTGAGTCAGAAATGGGTACAGTCTTTTGAGTGTCCTCGTGTACATGATGGGAGGCTCTGATCAGAGCCTGCGCTAAAATGGCAAGAAATGCCATGGCGTGGGAAATATTCACAGGCGGTGGGCTTTAGCCTTTGGTCATGAGGGGTTGGGGGCGTTCGGGGCTCAGGCGTGGAAATGGGTACAGTCTTTCAAGGGTCCAAGTGTGCCCGGTGGGAGGCTCTGATCCAGGCCTGGCCTAAAATGGCAAGAAATGCCAAGCGGTAGCGTGCGTGAAATGGTCGAGGCGGTGGGCTATAGCCTTTGGTCCCTTGAGGGTTGGGAGGAAGTTTTGGGGCTCTGGGCGTCGGAAATGGGTACAGTCTTTTCGAGGTCTCGTGTGCCCAGTGGGAGGCTCGGTCAGAAGCCTGCCTAAAATGTGCAAGAAATGCCAATGACGCATAGCGTGAAAGTGTCGCCGAGGCAGTGGGCTATAGCCTTTGGTCGAGGGGTTTGGGAGGAAGTTACAGGGCTCTGGGTGTCGAAAATGGGTACAGTCTTTTGAGGTCCTCGTGTGCTTGATGGGAGACTACGGTCAGGAAGCACTGCCCTAAAATGGCAAGAAATGCCAGTGGCGCATAAGCGTGAAAATTGTCAGAGGCGGTGGGCTATAGCCTTTGGTCCATGAGGGTTGGGAGGAAGTTACAGGGGCTCTGGGCATGGAAATGGGTACAGTCTTTTCGAGGGTCCTCGTGTGCCCAGTGGGAGGCTACTGGTCAGCACTGCCCTAAAATGGCAAGAAATGCCAGTAGCGCATGGCGTGAAATGTCAGCGGCGGTGGGCTATAATGGTCCATGAGGGGTTGGGAGGGAAGTTAGGGCTCTGGGCATGGAAATGAAGTACTGATCTTTGAGGGTCCTCGTGTGCCCAGTGGGAGGATTCTGATCGGACTGCCCTAAAATGTCAAGAAATCCCAGTAGCGCGTGAAATAGTCACAGGGCGGTGGGCTATAACTGGCCCATGAGGGTTGGGGGCGTTCGGGGGCTCTGGGTGTCGGGAAATGGGTACAGTCTTTTGAGGTCCTTGTGTGCCCAGGTGGGAGGCTACGGTCAGAAGCCTGCTAAAATGGCAAGAAATGCCAAGCGGTAGCGCATGGCGTGAAATGGTCGTGAGGCAGTGGGCTATAGCCTTTGGTTGTGAGGGGTTGGGGAGGGGGTTCGGGGGTTACAGGTAGTCGAAATGGGTACAGTCTTTTCGAGTGTCTCGTGTGATGGGAGGCTACGGTCAGGCCTGCGCTAAAATGGCAAGAAATGCCAGTGAGTTGGGGAGGAGGTTCAGTCGGAGGGCGCCTAAAATGTCAAGAAATCCCAGTGGCGTGAAATAGTCACGAGGCGGTGGGCTATGTGCTAGTCCCTTGAGGGGTTGGGGCGTTCGGGGGCTCTGGGTGTCGGAAATGGGTACAGTCTTTCGAGGCTCCTTGTGTGCCCAGTGGGAGGCTCTGATCAGAGGCACACTAAAATGGCAAGAAATGCCACCAGGCGTGTAGCGTGAAATAGTCACGGGCGGTGGGCTATAGCCTTTGGTCCATGAGGGTTGGGAGGGGTTTGGGGCTCTGGTCGTGGAAATAGGTACTGAGTCTTTTCGAGGGTCCTCGTGTGCCCAGTGGGAGGCTACGGTCAGTACCGTGCCGAAAATGGCAATAAATGCCAATGGCCTTGTCAGCGTGAAATGTCGAGGCCGGTGGTCTTTGGCCTTTGGTTCGGGGGGGTTGGGGGGGGGGGTTCGGGGGTTCTGGTAGTCAGAAATGGGTACAGTCTTTTCGAGTGTCCTCGTGTGCCCAGTAGGAGGCTCTGTCCAGACTGCGCTAAAATGGCAAGAAATGCCAGTATGGCCGCGTGAAATAGTCACCAAGGCGGTGGGCTATAGCCTTTGGTCCGCGGAGGTTGGGGAGGGAAGTTCTGGGGCTCAGGCATGAGGAAATGGGTGCAGTCTTTTCAGGGTCTCGTGTGATGGGAGGCTACTGATTGAGGCACTGCCTAAAATGGCAAGAAATGCCCACAGCGTAGCGTGGAAATAGTCACAGGCGGTGGGCTATAGCCTTTGGTCTACAGGGGGTGGTGAGGGGGGTTCTGGGGCTCTGGGTGTCACAAATGGGTAGAGTCTTTTGAGGGGTCCTTGTGTGCCCAGGTGGGAGGCTCTGGTCAGAGCCTGCCCTAAAATGGCAAGAAATGCCAAGCGCAGCGTGAAAGTAGTCAGCCCAGGCGGTGGGCTATAGCCTTTGGTCCCATGAGGGGTTGGGGAGGAAGTTAGGGGCATGGTGGAAATGGGTACAGTCTTTTCGAGGGTCCTCGTGTGCCCAGTGGGAGGCTATGGTCAGAAGCTTGCCCTAAAATGGCAAGACATGCCCAGAGGCGCATCGCGTGAAATTGTCGCCGAGGCAGGTGGGCTATAGAATTTTTTCCGCGGGGGTTGGGGAGGGAAGTTCTGGGGCTCTGGGAATCAGAAATGGGTACAGTCTTTTCGAGGGTCCTCGTGTGCCCAGTGGGAGGCTACGGTCAGAGGCCTGCCCTAAAATGGCAAGAAATGCCCAGTGATGGCAGCGTGAAATAGTCAAGGCGGTGGGTTATAGCCTTTGGTCATGAGGGGTTGGGAGGGTTTAAGGGCTCTACAGTCGTCGGAAAAGGGTTGATCTTTTCAGGGGTCCTCGTGTGCCAGTGGGAGGCTACTGGTCAGGAAGCCTGCCTAAAATGGCAAGAAATATCCAGCAGGCGCCGCGTGAAATAATCATGAGACCGGTGGGTTATAGATTTTGGTCCATGAGGGTTGGGGAGGCGTTCGCGGGCTCTGGGGTGAAAATGGGTACTGAGTCTTTTGAGGGTCCTTGTGTGCCCAGTGGGAGGCTAAGGTCAAGCTGCCTAAAATGGCAAGAAATGAGCCAGCGCATCGCGTGAAATAATCGCGAGGCGGTGGTCTATAAGCCTTTGGTCATGAGGGTTGGGGAGGGTTCGGGGTTACGGTAGTCGAAATGGGTGCAGTCTTTTCAAGGGTCCTGGTGTGCCGTGTGGGAGGCTCTGGTCAGGCCTGCTAAAATGGCAAGAAATGCCAATGAGCGCCTTGTGCGTGAAAACGAGTCAGCTGAGGCGGTGGGCTATAAGTCCATGAGGGTTGGGAGGAAGTTACAGGGCTCTGGGCGTCAGAAATGGAGTACAGTCTTTTGAGGTCCTCGTGCCCAGTGGGAGGCTATGGTCAGAAGCCTGCCTAAAATGGCAAGAAATGCCAGTGGCATCGCGTGAAATAGTCATGAGGCAGTGGTCTATAGCGTTTGGTTGGGGGGTTGGGGGGGCTTGGGGTTACAGTAGTGAAATGGGTACTGATCTTTTCAGTGTCCTTGTGCCCAGTAGGAGGCTACGGTCACAGGCCTGCGCTAAAATGGCAAGAAATGCCAGTGGCAGCGCAGCGTGAAATAGTCAAGGCGGTGGGCTATAACCTTTGGTCGGAGGTTGGGAGGAAGTTACAGCAGGGCTCTGGGCATGAAATGGGTACAGTCTTTTCGAGGTCCTCGTGTGCCCAGTGGGAGGCTACTGATTGAGGCCTGCCTAAAATGGCAAGAAATGCCCAGCATAGCGTGAAATAGTCAAGGCGGTGGGCTATAGCCTTTGGTCCGTGGGGGTTGGGGAGGCGTTCGGGGGCTCTGTCGGAAATGGGTGAGAGTCTTTTGAGGTCCTCGTGTGCCCGATGGGAGGCTACGGTCAGAGGCCTGCCCTAAAATGGCAAGAAATGCCAAGCCAGTAGCGTGAAATAGTCACGAGGCGGTGGGCTATAGCCTTTGGTCCTTGAGGGGTTGGGAGGAAGTTCAGCTCTGGGCATGGAAATGGGTACAGTCTTTTCGAGGGTCCTCGTGTGCCCAGTGGGAGGCTATGGTCAGAGCTTGCCCTGAAATGGCAAGACATGCCAGGCGCATCAGCGTGAAATGTCAGGGGCGGTGGGCTATAGCCTTTTTCAGCGGGGTTGGGAGGGAAGTTACAGGGGCTCTGGGAATCGAAATGGGTGCAGTCTTTTGAGGGGTCTCGTGTGCCCCGTGGGAGGCTACGGTCAGGAGCCTGCCCTAAAATGGCAAGAAATGCCCAGTGTGGCAGCGTGAAATAGTCACCAAGGGCGGTGGTTATAGCCTTTAGTCCAGAGGGTTGGGGAGGGGTTTGAGGGCTCACAGTTCGGAAAAGGGTTCAAGTCTTTTCAGGGTCCTCGTGTGCCAGTGGGAGGCTACGGTCGAAGCACTGCCCTAAAATGGCAAGAAATATCCAGCGCAGCGCGTGAAATAATCATGAGACAGTGGGTTATAGATTTTGGTCATGAGGGTTGGGAGGCGTTCTGGGAGCTCAGGGGTCGAAAATGGGTACAGTCTTTTTGAGGGTCCTTGTGTGCCCAGTGGGAGGCTAAGGTCAGAAGGCTGCCCTAAAATGGCAAGAAATGAGCAGCGGCGCATCGCGTGAAATAGTCGCCGAGGCCGGTGGTCTATAGCCTTTGGTCCGCGGGGGTTGGGGAGGGGGGTTCGGGGGTTCTGGTAGTCAGAAATGGGTACAGTCTTTTCAAGGGTCCTCGTGTGCCCTGTGGGAGGCTACGGTCAGAGGCCTGCCCTAAAATGGCAAGAAATGCCAAGCATGGCCGCGTGAAAGCAGTCGGTGGGCCTGTGCTGGTCCCTTGAGGGGTTGGGGAGGGAAGTTCTGGGGCTCTGGGCGTCGGAAATGGGTACAGTCTTTTCGAGGTCCTCGTGTGCCCAGTGGGAGGCTATGGTCAGAAGCCTGCCCTAAAATGGCAAGAAATGCCCAGCGGCGCATCGCGTGAAATTGTCGCCGAGGCCGGTGGTCTATGGCGTTTGGTCATGAGGGGTTGGGAGGGGTTCGGGGTTACAGTAGTCGAAATGGGTCTGATCTTTTCGAGGTGTCCTCGTGTCTGTGGGAGGCTACTGGTCACAGCCTGTAAAATGGCAAGAAATGCCAGTGGCGCATCACGTGAAATAGTCACGAGGCGGTGGGCTTTAACTGGTCCATGAGGGGTTGGGAGGGGCGTTCCGGGGCTCTGGGCGTCCGAAATGGGTACAGTCTTTTCGTGGGTCCTCGTGTGCCCAGTGGGAGGCAATGATCAGAGGCCTGCCCTAAAATGGCAAAAAAATGTGGCTAGCGTGAAATAGCGGTGGGCTATAGCTGGTCCCATGAGGGGTTGGGGAGGGAAGTTCTGGCGCTCAGGCGTGGAAATGGGTCTGATCTTTCGAGGTCCTCGTGTGTGCAGTGGGAGGCTGATCGAGCCACTAAAATGAGAAATGCCAGGCGCATCGCGTGAAATTGTCATGAGGCCGGTGGTCTATGGCCTTTAGTTGAGGGTTGGGAGGGCGTTGAGTTACAGTAGTCGGAAATGGGTGAGTCTTTTCAAGGGTCCTCGTGTGCCCAGTGGGAGGCTCTGATCAGAGGCCTGCCTAAAATGGCAAGAAATGCCAAGCAGTGTAGCGCGTGAAATGGTCATGAGGCGGTGGGCTATAGCCTTTGGTCCATGAGGGGTTGGGGAGGGAAGTTCAGGGCTGGGCATCGAGGTGGTACAGTCTTTTCGAGGTCCTCGTGTGGCCCGGTGGGAGGCTCTGATCCAGAGGCCTGCCTAAAATGGCAAGAAATGCCCAGTGTGCCAGCGTGAAATAATCGGAGACCCGGTGGGTTATAGATTTTGGTCCCTTGAGGTTGGGAGGCGTTTGGGGGCTCACAGGGTCGGAAATGGGTACAGTCTTTTGAGGTCCTTGTGTGCCCAGTGGGAGGCTAAGGTCAGAAGCTGCCCTAAAATGGCAAGAAATGCCAATGGCGCATCGCGTGAAATAAGTCATGAGGCGGTGGTCTATAGCCTTTGGTCCATGAGGGTTGGGAGGGGTTCGGGGTTGGTAGTCGGAAATGGAGTCTGAGTCTTTTCAAGGGTCCTCGTGTGCCCAGTGGGAGGCTCTGATCAGAGGCCTGCCCGAAAATTGCAAGAAATGCCAATGGCCACGTGAAATAGTCGAGGCGGTGGGCTATAGCCTTTGGTCCGCGAGGGGTTGGGAGGAGTTACAGGGCTCACAGGCGTGGGAAATGGGTACAGTCTTTTCGAGGTCCTCGTGTGCCCAGTGGGAGGCTCTGGTCAGAAGGCTGCCTAAAATGGCAAGAAATGCCAGCAGCGCATGGCGTGAAATAGTCATGAGGCGGTGGGCTACTGGTCCAGAGGGGTTGGGGAGGGAAGTTCAGGGCTCTGGGCATGAGGTGGTACAGTCTTTTCGAGGGTCCTCGTATGCCCAGTGGGAGGCTACGGTCAGACGCCTGCCCTAAAATGGCAAGAAATGCCATGGCGCGTGAAATAGTCAAGGCGGTGGGCTATAGCCTTTGGCCCATGAGGGTTGGGAGGGGCGTTCAGGGCTCTGGGTGTCGAAATGGGTGAGTCTTTTCGAGGTTCCTCGTGTGCCCGGATGGGAGGCTACGGTCAGAAGCTTGCCCTAAAATGGCAAGATATGCCCAGAGGCGCATCGCGAAATAGTCATGAGGCGGTGGGCTATAAATTTAGTCCATGAGGTTGGGGAGGGAAGTTCTGGGGCTCAGGAATCAGAAATGGGTACAGTCTTTTCGAGGTCCTCGTGTGCCCAGTGGGAGCTCTGATCAGGCTGCCCTAAAATGGTAAGAAATGCCAGTAGCAGCGTGAAATAGTCACGGGCGGTGGGCTATAATGCTGGTCATGGTGTTGGGAGGGGTTTGAGGGCTCTCAGGTCGTCGAGAAAAGGGTTCAGTCTTTTCGAGGGTCCTCGTGTGCCCGATGGGAGGCTCTGATCAGAAGCCTGCCCTAAAATAAAAAAAATGCCAGGCGCATCGCGTGAAATATCTCTGAGGCGGTGGTCTATGGCCTTTGGTTCATGAGGTTGGGGAGGGGTTGAGGTTACGGTAGTCGGGAAGTGGGTCAGTCTTTTCGAGTGTCCTCGTGTGCCCAGTGGGAGGCTACTGGTCAGAGCCTGCGCTAAAATGGCATGAAATGCCAAGCGTGCGTGAAATAGTCACCAGGGCGGTGGGCTATAGCTTTGGTCCATGAGGGTTGGGAGGGGCGTGGGGGGGTTCTGGTAGTCAGAAATGGGTACAGTCTTTTCAAGGGTCCTCGTGTGCGCTGTGGGAGGCTACGGTCAGAGGCCTGCCCTAAAATGGCAAGAAATGCCAGCAGCGCACGTGAAATAGTCATGAGGACGGTGGGTTATAGATTTTTGGTCCAGCGGGGTTGGGAGGGCGTTTGGGGAGCTCTGGGGTCGAAATGGGTACAGATCTTTTGAGGGTCCTTGTGTGCCCAGTGGGAGGCTACAGGTCAGAGCTGCCTAAAATGGCAAGAAATGCCAATGGCGCATGCGTGAAATAATCATGAGGCGGTGGTCTATAGCCTTTGGTCCATGAGGGTTGGGGAGGGTTGGGGGTTACAGGTAGTCGAAATGGGTCAGTCTTTTCAAGGGTCCTCGTGTGCCCCAGGAGGCTACGGTCAGAGGCCTGCCCTAAAATGGCCAAGCGGCGCGTGAAATGGTCGCTGAGGCCGGTGGGCTATAGCCTTTGGTCCGCAGGGGTTGGGGAGGGAAGTTCTGGGGCTCTGGGCGTCGGAAATGGGTACAGTCTTTTCGAGGTCCTCGTGTGCCCAGTGGGAGGCTACGGTCAGAAGGCTGCCCTAAAATGGCAAGAAATGCCCAGCGGCGCATAGCGTGAAATTGTCGCCGAGGCCGGTGGGCTATAGCCTTTGGTCCGCGGGGGTTGGGGAGGGAAGTTCTGGGGCTCTGGGCATCAGAAATTGGTACAGTCTTTTCGAGGGTCCTCGTGTGCCCAGTGGGAGGCTACGGTCAGAGGCCTGCCCTAAAATGGCAAGAAATGCCCAGCGGCGCAGCGCGTGAAATAGTCACCGAGGCCGGTGGGCTATAGCCTTTGGTCCGTGAGGGTTGGGGAGGGGGTTCGGGGGCTCACAGGTGTCGGAAATGGGTACAGTCTTTTGAGGTTCCTCGTGTGCCCAGATGGGAGGCTGATCAGAAGCTTGCCCTAAAATGGCAAGATATGCCAGGCGCATCATGAAATAGTCAGCAAGGCAGTGGGCTATAGAATTTGGTCCGCGGGGGTTGGGGAGGGAAGTTCTGGGGCTCTGGGAATCAGAAATGGGTATAGTCTTTTCGAGGGTCCTCGTGTGCCCAGTGGGAGGCTACGGTCAGAGGCTGCCCTAAAATGGTAAGAAATGCCATGGCAGCGTGAAATAGTCAAGGGCGGTGGGCTATAACTGGTCATGGTGTTGGGGGAGGGGGTTTCGGGGGCTCTGGTCAGAAAAAGGTTCAGTCTTTGCGAGGGTCCTCGTGTGCCCAGTGGGAGGCTACGGTCAGAAGCCTGCCCTAATATGGCAAGAAATGCCAGTGGCGTCGCGTGAAATAATCTCTGAGGCGGTGGTCTATGGCCTTTAGTTGTGAGGTTGGGAGGGGGTTGGGGGTTACAGTGAGTCGGAAAGTGGGTACAGTCTTTTCGAGTGTCCTCGTGTGCCCAGTGGGAGGCTCTGTCAGAAGCTGCTAAAATGGCAAAATGCCATGGCCAGTGGCGTGAAATAGTCACAGGCGGTGGGCTGTTATTGGTCCATGAGGGGTTGGGGAGGCGTTCGGGGTTACTGGTAGTCGAGAAATGGTGAGTCTTTTCAAGGGTCCTCGTGTGCCCATGGGAGGCTACAGGTCAGAGGCCTGCCTAAAATGGCAAGAAATGCCAATGCGTAGCTGGCGTGAAATAGTCAGGAGGCGGTGGGCTATAATGCCTTTGGTCCCTTGAGGGTTGGGAGGAAGTTACAGGGCTCTGGGCATCAGAAATTGGTACAGTCTTTTCGAGGGTCCTCGTGTGCCCAGTGGGAGGCTACGGTCAGAGGCCTGCCCTAAAATGGCAAGAAATGCCCAGTGGCGCAGCGCGTGAAATAGTCGCCGAGACCGGTGGGTTATAGATTTTGGTCCCATGAGGGGTTGGGAGGCGTTTGGGGCTCACAGGGGGGTCGAAATGGGTACAGTCTTTTGAGGTCCTCGTGTGCCCAGTGGGAGGCTAAGGTCAGGCTGCCCTAAAATGGCAAGAAATGCCAATGGCATCGCGTGAAATAATCGAGGCGGTGGGTCTATATGGTCCAGAGGGTTGGGAGGGGTTGAGGTTCTGGTAGTCAGAAATGGGTACAGTCTTTTCAAGGGTCCTCGTGTGCCCTGTGGGAGGCTACTGTCAGAGGCCTGCCCTAAAATGGCAAATAAATGGCAGTAGCGTGAAATAGTCATGAGGCGGTGGGCTATAACTGGTCCATGAGGGGTTGGGAGGAAGTTACGGGGCTCTGAGGCGGGAAATGGGTACAGTCTTTCGAGGTCCTCGTGTGCCAGTGGGAGGCTCTGTCAGAGCTGCCCTAAAATGGCAAGAAATGCCATGGCGCATAGCGTGAAATGTCAGCCGAGGCGGTGGGCTATAGCTTTGGTCATGAGGTTGGGAGGGAAGTTAAGGGCTCTGGGCATGAAATGAGTACAGTCTTTTCGAGGCTCCTAGTGTGCCCAGTGGGAGCCTACGGTCGGAGGCCTGCCCTAAAATGGCAAGAAATGCCAGTGCGCAGCGCGTGAAATAGTCACCGAGGCCGGTGGGCTATAGCCTTTGGCCCGAGGGGGGTTGGGAGGGGCGTTCGGGGGCTCTGGGCGTCAGAAATGGGTACAGTCTTTTCGAGGTTCCTCGTGTGCCCAGTGGGAGGCTCTGAGGTCAAGCTTGCCTAAAATGGCAGATATGCCAGGCGCATCGCGTGAAATGTCATGAGGCAGTGGGCTATAGAATTTGGTCCCATGAGGGGTTGGGGAGGAAGTTCAGGGCTCTGGGCATCAGAAATGGGTACAGTCTTTTCGAGGGTCTCGTGTGCCCAGTGGGAGGCTACGGTCAGAAGGCTGCCCTAAAATGGCAAGAAATGCCAGCCATGCGTGAAATATCCAGAGGCGGTGGGCTATAGCCTTTGGTCCTTGGTGTTGGGGAGGGGTTTAAGGGGGGCTCTGAGGTCAGAAAAGGGTTCAGTCTTTTCGAGGGTCCTCGTGTGCCCAGATGGGAGGCTCTGGTCAGGAAGCCTGCCCTAAAATGGCAAGAAATGCCAAGTGGCGCATCGCGTGAAATTATCTCGAGGCCGGTGGTCTATGGCCTTTAGTTGAGGGGTTGGGAGGGTTTCGAGGGGTTCTGGTAGTGAGTGGAAAGTGGAGTCTTTTGAGTGTCCTCGTGTGATGGGAGGCTACTGTCACACTGCCTAAAATGGCATGAAATGCCAATGGCAGCGTGAAATAGTCACCAAGGCGGTGGGCTTTAACTGGTCCCCGGGGGTTGGGAGGGGCGTTGGGGGTTACTGAAATAGTCAAGGGTCCTCGTGTGCCCTGTGGGAGGCTCTGATCAGGCCTGCCCTAAAATGGAAAGAAATGCCAAGCGCGTGAAATGGTCTGAGGCGGTGGGCTATAGCCTTTGGTCATGAGGGTTGGGAGGGAAGTTCTGGGGCTCTGGGCATCAGAAATTGGTACAGTCTTTTCGAGGGTCCTCGTGTGCCCAGTGGGAGGCTACGGTCAGAGGCCTGCCCTAAAATGGCAAGAAATGCCCAGTGGCGCAGCGCGTGAAATAGTCGCCGAGACCGGTGGGTTATAGATTTTGGTCCGCGGGGGTTGGGGAGGGGCGTTTGGGGGCTCTGGGGGTCGGAAATGGGTACAGTCTTTTTGAGGGTCCTTGTGTGCCCAGTGGGAGGCTAAGGTCAGAAGGCTGCCCTAAAATGGCAAGAAATGCCCAGCGGCGCATCGCGTGAAATGGTCAGCAGGCGGTGGTCTATAATAACTGGTCCTTGAGGGGTTGGGGAGGGTTCGGGGGTTACGGTAGTCGAAATGGGTACAGTCTTTTCAAGGGTCCTCGTGTGCCACATGGGAGAGCTCTGATCAGAGGCCTGCTAAAATGGCAAGAAATGCCAAGCAGGCGCGTGAAATGGTCGGCCGAGGCAGGTGGGCTATAGCCTTTGGTCCCTTGAGGGGTTGGGAGGAAGTTCAGGGGCTCTGGGCGTCGGGAAATGGGTCTGATCTTTTCGAGGTCCTCGTGTGCCAGTGGGAGGCTACTGGTCAGAAGGCTGCCCTAAAATGGCAAGAAATGCCAATGTAGCAGCGTGAAAGTGTCGCCAAGGCAGTGGGCTATATTTTGGTCATGAGGTTGGGAGGAAGTTACAGGGCTCACAGGGCATCAGAAATTGGTACAGTCTTCGAGGGTCCTCGTATGCCCGGTGGGAGGCTACGGTCAGAGGCCTGCCCTAAAATGGCAAGAAATGCCATGGCCGCGTGAAATAAGTCAAGGCAGGTGGGCTATAGCTAGTCCATGAGGCTTGGGAGGGTTTCAGGGGCTCTGGGTGTCGGAAATGGGTACAGTCTTTTCGAGGGTCCTCGTGTGCGTAATGGGAGGCTACGGTCAGAAGCCTGCACTAAAATGGCAAGACATGCCAGGCGCATCGCATGAAATGTCATGAGGCAGTGGACTATAGAATTTGGTCCATGAGGTTGGGAGGAAGTTACAGGGCTACAGGAATCAGAAATAGAGTACAGTCTTTTCAAGGGTCCTCGTGTGCCCAGTGGGAGGCTACTGATCAGGCCTGCCCTAAAATGGCAAGAAATGCCAATGGCAGCGTGAAATAGTCACCAAGGCAGTGGGCTATAATGCTTTGGTCATGAGGGTTGGGGAGGGGTTTGGGGCTCAGTCGTCGGAAAAAGGTTCAGTCTTTTCGAGGGTCTCGTGTGCCAGATGGGAGGCTACGGTCAAGCCTGCCTAAAATGGCAAGAAATGTCCATCGGTAGTAGCGTGAAATAATCATGAGACCGGTGGGTTATAGATTTTGGTCCGCGGGGGTTGGGGAGGGGCGTTTGGGGGCTCTGGGGGTCGGAAATGGGTACAGTCTTTTTGAGGGGTCCTTGTGTGCCCGGTGGGAGGCTAAGGTCAGAGCAGCTGCCCTAAAATGGCATGAAATGCCAATGGCCTTGTCAGCGTGAAATAGACGCCGAGGCCAGTGGTCTATAGCCTTTTGTCCGCGGGGATTGGGGAGGGGTTCGGGGGTTCTGGTAGTCAGAAATGGGTACAGTCTTTTCAAGGGTCCTCGTGTGCCACATGGAGAGGCTCTGGTGGAGGCCTGCCCTAAAATGGCAAGAAATGCCAAGCGCATGGCGTGAAATAGTCAGAGGCGGTGGGCTATGTGCTTTGGTCCCATGAGGGGTTGGGAGGAAGTTACAGGGCTCTGGGCGTCGGAAATGGGTACAATCTTTTTGAGGTCCTCGTGTGCCCAGTCGGAGGCTACGGTCAGAAGCCTGCCCTTAAATGGCAAGAAATGCTCAGCGGCGCATAGCGTGAAATGGTCGCCGAGGCCGGTGGGCTATAGCCTTTTGTCCATGAGGGGTTCTGGAGGCGAAGTTACAGGGCTCTGGGCGTCGGAAATGGGTACAGTCTTTTCGAGGGTCCTCGTGTGCCCAGTGGGAGGCTACGGTCAGAGGCCTGCCCTAAAATGGCAAGAAATGCCCCGCGGCGCAGCGCGTGAAATAGTCACCGAGGCCGGTGGGCTATAGCCTTTGGCCCGCGGGGGTTGGGGATGGGCGTTCGGGGGCTCTGGGTGTCGGAAATGGGTACAGTCTTTTTGAGGGTCCTTGTTTGCCCAGTGGGAGGCTACGGTCAGAAGCTTGCCCTAAAATGGCAAGACATGCCCAGAGGCGCATCGCGTGAAATTGTCGCCGAGGCCGGTGGGCTATAGAATTTGGTCCGCGGGGGTTGGGGAGGGAAGTTCTGGGGCTCTGGGAATCAGAAATGGGTACAGTCTTTTCGAGGGTCCTCGTGTGCCCAGTGGGAGGCTACGGTCAGAGGCCTGCCCTAAAATGGCAAGAAATGCCCAGCGGCGCAGCGCGTGAAATAGTCACCGAGGCCGGTGGGCTATAGCCTTTGGTCCGCGGGGGTTGGGGAGGGTGTTTCGGGGGCTCTGGTCGTCGGAAAAGGGTTCAGTCTTTTCGAGGGTCCTCGTGTGCCCAGTGGGAGGCTACGGTCAGAAGCCTGCCCTAAAATGGCAAGAAATGTCCAGCGGCGCAGCGCGTGAAATAGTCGCCGAGACCGGTGGGTTATAGATTTTGGTCCGGGGGGGTTGGGGTGGGGCGTTGGGGGGCTCTGGGGGTCGGAAATGGGTACAGTCTTTTTGAGGGTCCTTGTGTGCCCAGTGGGAGGCTAAGGTCAGAAGGCTGCCCTAAAATGGCAAGAAATGCTTGGCGCATCGCGTGAAATAGTCACCGAGGCCGGTGGTCTATAGCCTTTGGTCCGCGGGGGTTGGGGAGGGGGTTTCGGGGCTCTGGTCGTCGGAAAAGGGTTCAGTCTTTTCGAGGGTCCTCGTGTGCCCAGTGGGAGGCTACGGTCAGAAGCCTGCCCTAAAATGGCAAGAAATGTCCAGCGCGCAGCGTGAAATAATCGAGACCCGATTGGGTTATAGATTTTAGTCCCATGAGGGTTGGGGAGGGGCGTTTGGGAGCTCAGAAATTGGAAATGGGTACAGTCTTTTTGAGGGTCCTTGTGTGCCCAGTGGGAGGCTAAGGTCAGAAGGCTGCCCTAAAATGGCAAAAAATGCCCAGCGGCGCAGCACGTGAAATAGTCACCAGGCGGTGGGCTATATGGCCCATGAGGTTGGGGATGGGCGTTCGGGGGCTCTGGGTGTCGGAAATGGGTACAGTCGTTTGAGGTCCTTGTTTGCCCGTGGGAGGCTCTGATGAGCTTGCCTAAAATGGCAAGACATGCCAGAGGCGCATCAGCGTGAAATTGTCATGAGCCGGTGGGCTATAAATTTAGTCCTTGAGGGGTTGGGAGGGAAGTTATGGGGCTCTGGGAATCGAAATGGAGTACAGTCTTTTGAGGGTCCTCGTGTGCCCAGTGGGAGGCTACTGATCGAGGCCTGCCCTAAAATGGCAAGAAATACCAGCAGGCGCGTGAAATAGTCACAGGGCGGTGGGCTATAGCTGGTCCATGAGGGGTTGGGGAGGGTTTGGGGGCTCAGTCGTCGGAAAAGGTTCAGTCTTTTCGAGGGTCTCGTGTGCCAGTGGGAGGCTACGGTCGAGCCTGCCCTAAAATAACAAGAAATGTCAATGGCCGCGTGAAATAATCGCCGAGACGGTGGGTTATAGATTTTAGTCCTTGAGGTTGGGGAGGCGTTTAGGGGCTCAGGGGTCGGAAAAAGTACAGTCTTTTGAGGGTCCTTGTGTGCCCAGTGGGAGGCTAAGGTCAAGGCTGCCCTAAAATGGCAAGAAATGCCAGCGCGCATCGCGTGAAATAATCATGAGGCGGTGGTCTATAGCCTTTAGTCCATGAGGGTTGGGGAGGGGTTTGGGGGCTCTGGTTGTCGGAAAAAGGGTTCAGTCTTTTCGAGGGTCCTCGTGTGCCCGATGGGAGGCCTACAGTCAGCACCCTAAAATGGCAAGAAATGTCCAGCAGTGCGTGAAATAGTCGCCGAGACCGGTGGGTTATAGATTTTGGTCCGCGGGGGTTGGGGAGGGGCGTTTGGGGGCTCTGGGGGTCGGAAATGGGTACAGTCTTTTTGAGGGTCCTTGTGTGCCCAGTGGGAGGCTAAGGTCAGAAGGCTGCCCTAAAATGGCAAGAAATGCCAAGCCAGCGCATCGCGTGAAATAATCGCGCCAAAGGCGGTGGTCTATAGCCTTTAGTCATGAGGTTGGGGAGGGTTTGGGGGCTCAGTCGTCGGAAAAGGGTTCAGTCTTTCGAGGGTCCTCGTGTGTGATGGGAGGCTACGGTCAAGTCTGCCCTAAAATGGCAAGAAATGTCCAATGGCGCAGCGCGTGAAATAATCAGAGACCGGTGGGTTATAGATTTTAGTCCTTGAGGGTTGGGGAGGCGTTTGGGGGCTCACAGGGGTCGAGAAATGGGTACAGTCGTTTGAGGTCCTTGTGTGCGCGGTGGGAGGCTAAGGTTAGAAGGCTGCCCTAAAATGGCTTGAAATGCCAATGACGCATCGCGTGAAATAATCGCCAGGCGGTGGTCTATAACTTTGGTCCTTGAGGGTTGGGGGGGGTGGGGGTTTCTGGTCGTCAGAAATGGGTACAGTCTTTTCGAGTGTCCTCGTGTGCCCAGGTGGGAGGCTACTGATCAGGCTTTGTCCTAAAATGGCGAGAAATGCCAGCGCGCATCGCGTGAAAGTGTCGCCATGGCGGTGGTCTATGGCCTTTGTTTGAGGTTGGGAGGGGGTTCGGGGTTACGGTAGTCAGAAATGGGTACAGTCTTTTGAGTGTCCTCGTGTGCCCAGATGGGAGGCTCTGATCCACAGAGCCTGCGCTAAAATGGCAAGAAATACCCAGTAGGCAGCGCGTGAAATGATCATAGGGCGGTGGTCTATAATATAGTCATGAGGTTGGGAGGAAGTTACAGGGCTCACAGGCGTGGGAAATGGGTACAGTCTTTTCGAGGTCCTCGTGGTCCCAGTGGGAGGCTACAATCAAGCCTGCCTAAAATAATAGAAATGCCAATGGCCTTGTGCGTGAAATAATCAGCGGTGGGCTATAACCTTTGGCCCAGAGGGGTTGGGAGGGCGTTCGGGGGCTCTGGGTGTGGGAAATGGGTACAGTATTTTCGAGGTCCTCCCGTGCCCAGTGGGAGGCTATGGTCAGGGCCTGCCCTAAAATGGCAAAAATGCCCAGTGACTGTAGCGTGAAATAGTCATGGGGCACTGTGGGATATAGCCTTTAGTGCGGGGGTTGGGGAGGGTTTAGGGGCTCACAGTGGGTGAAAATGGGTACAATCTTTTCGAGGTCCTCGTGTGCCAGTGGGAGGCTACGGTCAAGCCTGCCTAAAATGGCAAGAAATGTCAGTGACACAGTAGCGTGAAATAGTCATGCAGGAGCTCTGACCTTTGGTCAGGGGTTGGGAGAGGTTTGAGGGGCTCACGGTTGTCGGAAATGGGTACAGTCATTTCGAGGATCCTCGCGTGACCAGTGGGAGGCTACGGTCAGGGCCTGCCCTAAAATGGCAAGAAATGCCAGTGGCGCGTGAAATAGTCAGTAGGTGGGATATAGCCTTTGGACTGCGGGGATTGGGCAGGGGCGTCGGAAATGCGTACAGTCTTTTCGAGGGTCCTCGTGCTCCCCGGGGGAGGCTACGGTCAGAGGCCTGCCCTAAAATGACAAGAAATGCCCAGCGGCGCAAAGAGTGAAATAGTCACCGAGGCCGGTGGGCTATAACTGATCATGAGTTGGGAGTGGGTTTGAGGGCTCTGTTAAGTCGGAAATGGGTACAGTCTTTTGAGGGTCCTCGTGTGATGGGAGGCTATGGTCAGAAGCCTGCCTAAAATGTGAGACATACCAGTGGCGCAGAAATAGTCACAGGCGGAGGCTATAGCCTTTGGCCCATGGGGGTTGGGAGGCGTTCGTGGGCTATGGGTGTCGAGAAATGGGTACAGTCTTTTCGAGGTCCTCGCGTGCCCGATGGGAGGCTCTGATCAGGCCTGCCCTAAAATGGCAAGAAATGCCAGTAGTAGCGCGTGAAATAGTCGCCGAGGCCGGTGGGATATAGCCTTTGGTCTGCGGGGGTTGGGGAGGGGCGTCGGAAATGGGTACAGTCTTTTCGAGGGTCCTCGTGTGCCCCGTGGGAGGCTACTGTCAGAGGCCTGCCCTAAAATGACAAGAAATGCCCAGCGGCGCAGCGCGTGAAATAGTCACCGAGGCCGGTGGGCTATAGCCTTTGGTCCCAGGGAGGCTTGCGGAGGGTTTCAGGCTCTGTTCGTCAGAAATGGGTCACAGTCTTTTCGAGGTCCTCGTGTGCCCGATGGGAGGCTACGGTCAGGCTTTGTCCTAAAATGGCAAAGCCATGCCAGCGCAGCGTGAAATAATCGCCGAGGCGGTGGGCTATAGCCTTTGGTCAGAGGGGTTGGGAGGCGTTCGGGAGCTCTGGGTGTCAGAAATGGGTACAGTATTTTCGAGGTCCTTGTGTACCCGGTGGGAGGCTCTGATCGAGTCACGCCTAAAATGGCAACAAATGCCCAGTGGCCTGTGAGGAAATAGTTACAGGGCGGAGGCTATAGCCTTTGGCCTTGAGGGTTAGGGAGGGGCGTTCGGGGCTCTGGTTGTCGGAAATGGGTACAGTCTTTTCGAGGTCCTCGCGTGCCAGTGGGAGGCAGTCAGGGGCCTGCCCTAAAATGGCAAGAAATGCCAGCGGTGCATGGCGTGAAATAATCGCGAGGCAGTGGGATATATCATTTAGTCAGCGGGGGTTGGGAGGGGCGTCGGAAATCGTCTGATCTTTTCGAGGTCGTCATGTGCCAGATGGGAGGCTACGGTCAGGCCTGCCTAAAATTGTAAAAATGCCAGTGGCGCAGCGCGCGAAATAGTCACCGAGGCGGTGGGCTATAGCCTTTGGTCCATGAGGGTTGGGGATGGGGTTTAGGGGATCAGTGCGTCGAAATGGGTGCAGTCTTTTAAGGGTCCTCGTGTCTTGCGGTGGGAGGCTACGGTCAGAAGCCTGCCCTAAAATGGCAAGAAATGCCTTGTGCGCGTGGGGAAATAGTCACCGAGGCGGAGGCTATAGCCTTTGGAGGGTTGGGGAGGGGCGTTCGGGGGCTCTGGGTGTCGGAAATGGGTACAGTCTATTCGAGAGTACACCCCTGCACAGCGCGAGTCAACGGTCACGGCCTGCCTTAAAATGGCAAGAAATGCCAATGGCCTTAGCGTGAAATAGTCGCCGAGGCCGGTGGGTTATAGCCTTTGGTCTGCGGGCGTTGGGGTGGGGCGTCGGAAATGGGTACAGTCTTTTCGAGGGTCCTCGTGTGCCCCGTGGGAGGCTACGGTCAGAGGCCTGCCCTAAAATGACAAGAAATGCCCAGGCCATGGCGCGTTAAATAGTCACCAGGCTGGTGGGCTATAGCCTTTGGTCATGAGGGGTTGGGGGGGTTTGGGGCCCTGGTTGTCAGAAATGGGTATGGTCTTGTCGAGGGTCCTCGTGTGCCCAGTGGGAGGCTACGGTCGAAGCACTGCCTAAAATAGCAAGCCATGCCAATGGCCTTGGCGTGAAATAATCATGAGGCAGGTGGACTATAGCCTTTGGTCCCAGAGGGTTGGGGAGGGGTTTGAGGGGCTCAGTGCGTCAGAAATGGAGTGCAGTCTTTTCGAGGTCCTCGTGTGCCCAGTGGGAGGCTCTGAGTCGAAGCCTGCCCTAAAATGGCAAGACATGCCATGCGGCGCAGCGCGTGAAATAGTCGCCGAGGCAGGTGTGCTATATTCTTTGGCCACCGGGGGTTGGGGAGGGCGTTAGGGGGCTCTGGGTGTCGGAAATGGGTACAGTCTTTTCGAGGCTCCTCATGTGCCCAGTGGGAGGCTACGGTCAGGGGCCAGCCCTAAAATGGCAAGAAATGCCAGCATGGCCAGCGTGAAATAGTCATGAGGCAGTGGGATATAGCCTTTGGTCTCTGAGGGGTTGGGGGCGGCGTCGGAAATGGGTACAGTCTTTTCGAGGTCTCGTGTGCCCGTGGGAGGCTACGGTCAGAGCCTGCCCTAAAATGTCAAGAAATGCCAGGCAGGCGTGAAATACTCACAGGCGGTGGGCTATAGCCTGGTCATGAGGGTTGGGAGGGGGTTTGAGGGGCTCTGGTCAGAAATGGAGTGCAGTCTTTTCGAGGTCCTCGTGTGCATGGGAGGCTCTGATCAGGTCAAGCCTGCCCTAAAATAGCAAGACATGCCAGGCGCAGCGTGAGAAATAATCGCCGAGGCGGTGGGCTATAGCCTTTGGTCCATGGAGGTTGGGAAGAGGCGTTCGGGGGATCTGGTTGGAAATGGGTACAGTCTTTTCGAGGGTCCTCGTGTGATGGGAGGCTGGTCAAAAGCCTGCCCTAAAATGGCAAGACATGCCAGCGCACGTGAAATAGTCGCCGAGGCAGTGGGCTATAAGCCTTTGGTCCTTGAGGGGTTGGGAGGGGCGTTCAGGGGCCTATGGGTGTCGAAATGGGTACAGTCTTTTGAGAGTCTCGTGTACCCGTGGGAGGCTCTGATCAAGCCTGCCCTAAAATAACAAGAAATGCCATGACATGGCGTGAAATAATCATGAGGCGGTGGGATATAGCCTTTGGTCTCTGGGGGTTGGGAGGGGTGAAAATGGGTACAGTCTTTTCGAGGGTCCTCGTGTGCCCAGTGGGAGGCTACGGACAGAAGCCTGCCATAAAATGGCAAGAAATGCCAGTAGCATGGCGTCAAATAATCGCCAGCGCCTGTGGGCTATAAGCCTTTGGTCATGAGGGTTGGGGAGCGTCTTCAGGGGCTCTGGGTGTCGGAAATGGGTACAGTCTTTTAGAGGCTCCTCGTGTGCCCAGTGGGAGGCTACGGTCAAAAAGCCTGCCCTAAAATGGCAAGACATATGCCAGGCGCAACACGTGAAATAGTCGCCCGAGGCGGTGGGCTATAGCCTTTGGTCCGTAGGGGTTGGGGAGGGCGTTCTGGGGCTCTGGGTGTCGAAATGGGTACAGTCTTTTCGAGAGTCTCGTGTACCCAGTGGGAGGCTACTGGTCAGAAGCCTGCCCTAAAATAGAAAGAAATGCTTAGTGGCGTGGCAGCGTTAAATAATCATGCAGGCCGGTGGGCTATAGCCTTTTGGTCCGCGGGGGTTGAGGAGGGGGGTTCGGGAGATCTGGGTGTCGGAAATGGTTACAGTCTTTTCGAGCCTCCTCGTGTACCCAGTGGGAGGCTACGGTCAGACGCCTGCCCTAAAATGGTAATAAATGCCGAGCGGCGCAGCGTGCCAAATTGTCACCGAGGCCGGTGGGCTATAGCCTTTGGTCCGCGGGGGTTGGGGAGGCGTTCGGGGGCTCACAGGTGTCAGAAATGGGTACAGTCTTTTGAGGGTCCTCGCGTACCCAGTGGGAGGAATGCAGTCAAGCCTGCCGTAAAATGGCAAGAAATACCAGTGGCGCAGGCGTCAATTAGTCATGAGGCCTGTGGGCTATAGCCTTTGGTCCGCAGGGGTTGGGGAACGTGTTTCGGGGGCTCTGGTCGTCGGAAATGGGTAGAGTCTTTTCGAGGGTCCTCGTGTGCCCAGTGGGAGGCTAGGGTCAGAAGCCTGCCGTAAAATGGCAAAACATGCCCAGCGGCGCAGCGCGTGAAATAGTCGCCGAGGCCTGTGGGCTATAGCCTTTGGTCCGCGGGGGTTGGGGAGGGGCGTTCGGGGGCTCTGGGTGTCCGAAATGGGTACAGTCTTTTTGAGGGTCCTCATGAACCCAGTGGGAGGCTACGGTCAGAAGCCTGCCCTAAAATAGCAAGAAATGCCCAGCGGCGCAGCACGTGAAATAGTCGCCGAGGCCGGTGGGCTATAGCCTTTGGTCATGAGGGTTGGGAGGCGTGTTTGAGGGGCTCACAGTCGTCGGAAATGGGTACAGTCTTTTCGAGGGTCCTCGTGTGAGTGGGAGGCTCTGATCAAAAGCCTGCCTAAAATGGCAAGACATGCCATGGCGCAACACGTGAAATAAGTCGCGGGCGGTGGGCTATAGCCTTTAGTCCAGCGGGGTTGGGAGGCGTTCGGGGCTCTGGGTGTCCGAAATGGGTACAGTCTTTTCGAGAGTCCTCGTGTACCCAGTGGGAGGCTACGGTCAGAAGCCTGCCCTAAAATAGAAAGAAATGCCCAGCGGCGTAGCGCGTGAAATAGTCGCCGAGGCCGGTGGGCTATAGCCTTTAGTCCGCGGGGGTTGGGGAGGGGCCTTCGGGGGCTCTGGGTGTCCGAAATGGGTACAGTCTTTTCGAGAGTCCTCGTGTACCCAGTGGGAGGCTACGGTCAGAGGCCTGCCCTAAAATGGCAAGAAATGCCCAGCGGCGCATGACAAATAATCAAGGCAGTGGGCTATAGCCTTTGGTCCGCGGGGGTTGGGGAGGGGCGTTCGGGGGCTCTGGGTGTCAGAAATGGGTACAGTCTTTTCGAGGGTCCTCGCGTACCCAGTGGGAGGCTACGGTCAGAAGCCTGCCGTAAAATGGCAAGAAATACCCAGCGGCGCAGAGCGTCAATTAGTCGCCGAGGCACAGGGCTATAATAGCCTTTGGTCCATGAGGGTTGGGAGCGTGTTTGGGGCTCACAGTGGTCTGAAATGGGTACAGTCTTTTCGAGGGTCCTCGTGTGCCCAGTGGGAGGCTAGGGTCAGAAGCCTGCCGTAAAATGGCAAAACATGCCCAGCGGCGCAGCGCGTGAAATAGTCAGCATGGGCTATAGCCTTTGGTCCCATGAGGGTTGGGAGCGTGTTTGGGGCTCTGGTCGTCGGAAATGGGAACAGACTTTGCGAGGGTCCGCGTGTGCCCAGTGGGAGGCTACTGTCAAAACCTGCCTAAAATGGCAAGACATGCCAATGGCCAGTAGCGTGAAATAATCGAGGGGCGGTGGGGCTATAGCCTTTGGTCCGCAGGGGTTGGGGAGGGGCGTTCGAGCGCTCTGGGTGTCGAAATGGGTACAGTCTTTTGAGGTCCTCATGAACCCAGTGGGAGGCTCTGGTCAAGCCTGCCTAAAATAACAAGAAATGCCAATGACACGTGAAATAATCATGAGGCGGTGGGCTATAGCCTGGTCAGCGGGGGTTGGGAGGGCGTTCGGGGCCTATGGGTGTCGAAATGGGTACAGTCTTTTGAGGTCTCGTGTACCCAGTGGGAGGCTACTGATCAGCCTGCCCTAAAATAACAGAAATGCCAGTGCGTGGCGTGGAAATAGTCGCGAGGCGGTGGGATATAGCCTTTGGTGCGGGGTTGGGGAGGGAGTCGAAAATGGGTACAGTCTTTTGAGGTCCTCGTGTGCCCAGATGGGAGGCTCTGACAGAAGCCTGCCATAAAATGGCAAGAAATGCCAGCGCATGGCGTCAAATAATCGAGCCTTTGTGGGCTATAAGCCTGGTCATGAGGGGTTGGGAGCGTCTTTCGGGGGCTCTGGTTGTGTGGGAAACAGTCTTTTAGAGGGTCCTCGTCTGCCCAGTGGGAGGCTCTGGTCAAGCCTGCCTAAAATGGCAAGACATGCCAGTGCGCAGCACGTGAAATAAGTCGCGAGGCCGGTGGGCTATAGCCTTTAGTCAGAGGGTTGGGAGGGCCTTGAGGGGCTCTGGGTGTCGAAATGGGTACAGTCTTTTCGAGTCCTCGTGTACCCAGTGGGAGGCTCTGATCAGAGCCTGCCCTAATATGGCAAGAAATGCCCAGCGCAGCCTTGAAATAGTCACCAGGCAGTGGGCTATGTGCTGGTCCATGAGGGGTTGGGAGGGCGTTCGGGGGCTCTGGGTGTCGAAATGGGTACAGACTTTTTGAGGGTCCTCGCGTACCCAGTGGGAGGCTCTGATCAAAGCCTGCCCTAAAATGTGAAATACCAGCCAGTATGAGCGTCAATTAATCATGAGGCACTGTGGGCTATAGCCTTTGGTCCCATGAGGGTTGGGAGCGTGTTTGGGGGCTCTGGTCGTCGGAAATGGGTACATCTTTTCGGGGTCCTCGTGTGCCCGAGATGGGAGGCTAGGGTCAGGAAGCTTTTGCCAGTAAAATGGCAAAACATGCCAATGGCAGTGAGCAATGAGCGTGAAATAGTCATGAGGGGCACTGTGGGCTATAGCCTTTGGTCCCATGAGGGGTTGGGGAGCGTGTTCCAGGAGGGCTCACAGTGGTCGGAAATGGAGTACGGAGTCTTTCGAGGTCCTCCATGCCCAGTGGGAGGCTACAGTCAAAAGCACCTAAAATGGCAAGACATGCCAATGGCATGTAGCGTGAAATAGTCGCCAGGCAGGTGGGCTATAGCCTTTGGTCACTTGAGGTTGGGGAGGGGCGTTCTGGGGCTCTGGGTGTCAGGAAATGGGTACAGTCTTTTGAGGGTCTCGTGAACCCAGGTGGGAGGCTACTGGTCAAGCCTGCCCTAAAATAGGAAGAAATGCCCAGCGGCGTAGCGCGTGAAATAGTCACCGAGGCCGGTGGGCTATAGCCTTTGGCCCGCGGGGGTTGGGGAGGGGCGTTCGGGGGCTCTGGGTGTCGGAAATGGGTACAGTCTTTTCGAGGGTTCTCGCGTGCCCAGTGGGAGGCTGATGAAGCCTGCGTAAAATGCAAGAAATGCCAAGGCGCAACCGTCAAATAGTCGTCGAGGCACATGGGCTATAGCCTGGTCATGGGGTTGGGAAAGTGTTTGAGACTCTGGTTGTCGGAAATGGGTACAGTCTTTTCAAGGGTTCTCGTGTGCCCGATTGGGAGGAGTGCAGTCAGAGCCTGCCCTAAAATGTGAACATACATGCCAGCGCGTGAAATAATCGCCGGGCGGTGGGCTATAGCCTTTGGTCATGAGGGTTGGGAGGGGCGTTCGGGGGCTCGGGTGTCGAAATGGGTACAGTCTTTCGAGTCCTCGTGTACAGTGGGAGGCTACGGTCAAGCCTGCCTAAAATAGGCAGAAATGCTTGGCGTGGCGTGAAATAATCGGAGGCCGGTGGGCTATAGCCTTTATTACAGGGGTTGGGGAGGGGCGTTCGGGGGCTCTGGGTGTCCGAAATGGGTACAGTCTTTTCGAGGGTCCTCGCGTACCCAGTGGGAGGCTAGGGTCAGAAGGCTGCCGTAAAATGGCAAGAAATACCCAGCGGCGCAGCGCGTCAAATAGTCGCCGAGGGCTGTGGGCTATAGCCTTTGGTCCGCGGGGGTTGGGGAACGTGTTTCGGGGGCTCTGGTCGTCGGAAATGGGTACAGTCTTTTCGAGGGTCCTCGTGTGCCCAGTGGGAGGCTACGGTCAAAAGCCTGCCCTAAAATGGCAAGACATGCCCAGCGGCGCAGCGCGTGAAATAGTCGCCGAGGCCGGTGGGCTATAGCCTTTGGTCCGCGGGGGTTGGGGAGGGGCGTTCGGGGGCTCTGGGTGTCCGAAATGGGTACAGTCTTTCCGAGAGTCCTCGTGTACACAGTGGGAGGCTACGGTCAGAAGCCTGCCCTAAAATAGGAAGAAATGCCCAGCGGCGTAGCGCGTGAAATAGTCATGGGGCGGTGGGCTATAACCTTTGGCCGGGGTTGGGAGGGGCGTTCGGGGCTCTGGGTGTCGAAATGGGTACAGTCTTTTGAGGTCTCGCGTACCAGTGGGAGGCTAGGGTCAGAAGGCTGCCGTAAAATGGCAAGAAATACCATGGCAGTGCGTCAAATAATCATGAGGGCTGTGGGCTATAACCTTTGGTCCCATGAGGGTTGGGAGAACGTGTTTGAGGGCTCTGGTGCGTCGGAAATGGGTACAGTCTTTTCGAGGGTCTCGTGTGCCGTGGGAGGCTACTGGTCAAAAGCCTGCCCTAAAATGGCAAGACATGCCATGGCGCAGCGCGTGAAATAATCGCCCAGGCGGTGGGCTATAGCCTTTGGTCCTTGAGGGGTTGGGGAGAAGGCGTTCGGGGCTCTGGGTGTCAAGAAATGGGTACAGTCTTTTGAGGGTCCTCGTGTGCCCAGGTGGGAGGCTCTGACCAGAAGCCTGCCATAAAATGGCAAGAAATGCCAGCCAGCGCGTCAAATAATTCTTAACGCACATGGGCTATAACTTTGGTCCATGAGGGTTGGGGAGCGTCTTCGGGAGCTCTGGTTGTCGAAATGGGTACAGTCTTTTAGAGGTCCTCGTGTGCCCAGTGGGAGGCTCTGGTCAAAAGCCTGCCCTAAAATGGCAAGACATGCCAGTGTGGCGCAACACGTGAAATAGTCATGCGAGGCGGTGGGCTATAGCCTTTAGTCATGAGGGGTTGGGAGGGGCGTTCGGGGGCTCTGGGTGTCAGAAATGGGTACAGTCTTTTCGAGAGTCCTCGACTACCCGGTGGGAGGCTACGGTCAGAAGCCTGCCATAAAATAGAAAGAAATGCTTAGCCAGCGTGGCAGCGTGGAAATAATCATGGGGCCGGTGGGCTATAGCCTTTAGTCCATGAGGGGTTGGGAGGGGCCTTGGGGCTCTGGGTGTCGAAATGGGTACAGTCTTTTGAGAGTCCTCGTGTACCCAGGTGGGAGGCTCACGGTCAGAGGCCTGCCCTAAAATGGCAAGAAATGCCATGGCGCAGCAAATAGTCACCAAGGCCGGTGGGCTATAATAGCCTTTGGTCATGAGGGTTGGGAGGGCGTTGAGACTCTGGGTGTCAGAAATGGGTACAGTCTTTTGAGGTCCTCAGCGTACCCAGGTGGGAGGCTACGGTCAAGCCTGCCGCAAAATGGCAAGAAATACCCAGCCAGTGAGCGTCAATTAATCATGGGGCACTGTGGGCTATAGCCTTTGGTCCATGAGGGGTTGGGAGCGTGTTTAGGGGGCTCAGTGCGTCGAAATGGGTACAGTCTTTTCGAGGGTCCTCGTGTACTTGAGTGGGAGGCTAGGGTCAGAAGCCTGTCGTAAAATGGCAAAACATGCCAGCGTGCAGCGCGTGAAATAATCAGCCAGGGCACATGGGCTATAACTGGTCCAGAGGGGTTGGGAGGCGTGTTTGAGGGGCTCAGTCGTGGGAAATGGGTACAGTCTTTTCGAGGTCTCGTGTGCCCGATGGAAGGCTACGGTCAAAAGCCTGCCTAAAATGGCAAGACATGCCAGTGCAGCGCGTGAAATAGTCATGCCAGGCGGTGGGCTATAGCCTTTGGTCTGCGGGGGTTGGGGAGGCGTTGGGGGCTCAGGTGTCCGAAATGGGTACAGTCTTTTTGAGGGTCCTCGTGAACCCAGTGGGAGGCTACGGTCAGAAGCCTGCCCTAAAATAGGAAGAAATGCCCAGCGGCGTAGCGCGTGAAATAGTCACCGAGGCCGGTGGGCTATAGCCTTTGGCCCGCGGGGGTTGGGGAGGGGCGTTCGGGGGCTCTGGGTGTCGGAAATGGGTACAGTCTTTTCGAGGGTCCTCGCGTGCCCAGTGGGAGGCTACGGTCAGAAGCCTGCCGTAAAATGGCAAGAAATGCCCAGCGGCGCAGCGCGTCAAATAGTCGTCGAGGCCTGTGGGCTATAGCCTTTGGTCCGCGGGGGTTGGGGAACGTGTTTCGGGGGCTCTGGTTGTCGGAAATGGGTACAGTCTTTTCGAGGGTTCTCGTGTGCCCAGTGGGAGGGTACGGTCAAAAGCCTGCCCTAAAATGGCAAGACATGCCCAGCGGCGCAGCGCGTGAAATAGTCGCCGAGGCCGGTGGGCTATAGCCTTTGGTCCGCGGGGGTTGGGGAGGGGCGTTCGGGGGCTCTGGGTGTCCGAAATGGGTACAGTCTTTTCGAGAGTCCTCGTGTACACAGTGGGAGGCTACGGTCAGAAGCCTGCCCTAAAATAGGAAGAAATGCCCAGCGGCGTAGAAATAATCGAGGCGGTGGGCTATGCCTTTACAGGGGTTGGGGAGGGACGTTCGGGGGCTCTGGGTGTCCGAAATGGGTACAGTCTTTTCGAGGGTCCTCGCGTACCCAGTGGGAGGCTAGGGTCAGAAGGCTGCCGTAAAATGGCAAGAAATACCCAGCGGCGCAGCGCGTCAAATAGTCGCCGAGGGCTGTGGGCTATAGCCTTTGGTCCATGAGGGGTTGGGAGCGTGTTTGAGGGCTCACTGGGTCGTCGGAAATGGGTACAGTCTTTTCGAGGGTCTCGTGTGCCCAGAGGGAGGCTACGGTCAAAAGCCTGCCCGAAAATGGCAAGACATGCCCAGTGGCGTAGCGTGAAATAATCATGAGGCCGGTGGGCTATAGCCTTTGGTCCATGAGGGTTGGGGCGGGGGGTTCGGGGGCTCTGGGTGTCGAAATGGGTACAGTCTTTTGAGGTCCTCGTGTACCCAGGTGGGAGGCTACTGATCAGAGGCCTGCCTAAAATAGCAAGAAATACCAGTAGCCTTGTGCGGCAAATAGTCACCGATGCCGGTGGGCTATAGCCTTTGGTCAGCGGGGGTTGGGGAAGAGGTTTCGGGGGCTCTGGTCGTCAAAAATATGTACAGTCTTTTCGAGGGTCGTCGTGTGCCCAGTGGGAGGCTACGGCCAGAAGCCTGCCCTAAAATGGCAAGAAATACCCAGCGGCGCGGCGCGTGAAATAGTCGCCGAGGCCGGTGGGCTATAGCCTTTGGTCCGCGGGGGTTAGGGAGGGGGTTTCGGGTGCTCTGGCCATCGGAAATGGGTACAGTCTTTTCCAGGGTCCTCGTGTGCCCAGTGGGAGGCTACGGTCAGAGGCCTGCCCTAAAATGGCAAAAAATACCTAGCGGCGCAACGCGTGAAATAGTCGCCGAAGCCGGTGGGCTATAGCCTTTGGTCCGTGGGGGTTGGGGAGGGGCGTTCGGGGGCTCTGGGCGTCGGAAATGGGTACAGTCTTTTCGAGGGTCCTCGTGTGCCCAGTTGGAGGCTACGGTCAAAAGCCTGCCCTAAAATGGCAAAACATGCCCAGCGGCGCAGCGCGTGAAATAGTCGCCGAGGCCGGTGGGCTATAGCCTTTGGTCCGCGGGGGTTGGGGAGGGGGTTTCGGGGGCTCTGGTCGTCAAAAATGGGTACAGTCTTTTCGAGGGTCCTCGTGTGCCCAGTGGGAGGCTACAGTCAGAAGCCTGCCCTAAAATGGCAAGACATGCACAGCGGCGCGGAGCGTGAAATAGTCACCGAGGCCGGTGGGCTATAGCCTTTGGTCCGCGGGGGTTAGGGAGGGGATTTCGAGGGCTCTGGTCGTCAGAAATGGGTACAGTCTTTTCGAGGGTCCTCGTGTGACCAGTAGGAGGCTACGGTCAGAGTCCTGCCCTAAAATGGCAAGAAATACCAGTGGCGCAGTGCGTCAAATAATCATGCGAGGCATGGGCTATAGCCTTTGGTCCATGAGGGGTTGGGGAAACGTGTTTGAGGGGCTCAGTCGTCGGAAATGGGTACAGTCTTCGAGGTCCTCGTGTGATGGGAGGCTAGGGTCAAAAGCCTGCCCTAAAATGGCAAGACATGCCAGCGCGCGCGTGAAATAGTCATGAGGCTGTGGGCTATAGCCTTTGGTCCTTGAGGGTTGGGAGGTCGTTCGGGGGCTCACAGGTGTCAGGAAATGGGTACAGTCTTTTCGAGGGTCCTCGTGTGCCCGGTGGCGAGGCTATGGTCAGCCTGCCCTAAAATGGCAAGAAATGCCAGCAGCGCGTGGCGTGAAATAGTCATAGGGCGGTGGGCTATAGCCTTTGGTCGTGAGGGTTGGGAGGGGTTTCGGGGGCTCATCGTCGGAAAGATGTACAGTCTTTTCGAGGGTTAAATCGTGTGCCCGATGGGAGGCTACTGACGAAGCCTGCCTAAAATGGCAGAAATGCCAGTGACCCAGTAGCGTGAAATAAGTCAGAGGCGGTGGGCTATAATTCTGGTCAGCGGGTGTTGGGAGGGTTTGGGGCTCTGGTCGTCGAAATGTACAGTCTTTTCAAGGGTCCTCGTGTGCCCGGTGGGAGGATCTGATCGAGGCCTGCCTAAAATGGCAAAAAATGCCTAGCGGCGCGTGAAATAGTTCAGCCGGTGGGCTATAGCCTTTAGTCCGGAGGTTGGGGAGGGGTTTGAGGGCTCACAGTGGGAAATATGTACAGTCTTTTCAAGGGTCGTCGTGTACCCAGTGGGAGGCTGACCAGGCCACTAAAATGGCAAGAAATGCCATGGCAGTAGCGTGAAATAGTCGCCGAGGCCGGTGGGCTATAGCCTTTGGTCCGCGGGGGTTGGGGAGGGGATTTCGGGGGTTCTGGTTGTCAGAAATGGGTATGGTCTTTTCAAGGGTCCTCGTGTGCCCAGTGGGAGGCTACGGTCAGAAGCCTGCCCTAAAATGGCAAGACATGCCCAGCGGCGCAGTGCGTGAAATAGTCACCGAGGCCGGTGGGCTATAGCCTTTGGTCCATGAGGGTTTGGGGAGGGGTTTAGGGGGTTACGGTCGTGAAAATGGGTACAGTCTTTTCGAGGGTCCTCGTGTGCCAGTGGGAGACTACGGTCGAGGCTGCGCTAAAATGGCAGAAATGCCAGCGCGGGAAATAGTCACTTGAGGCCGGTGGGCTATAGCCTTTGGTCCGTGGGGGTTGGGGAGGGCCGTTCGGGGGCTCTGGGTGTCCGAAATGGGTACAGTCCTTTCGAGGGTCCTCGTGTACCCAGTGGGAGGCTACGGTCGAGGCACGCCTAAAATGGCAAGTAGTACCAATGGCGCGGAAATAGTCACCAGCGGTGGGCTACAGCCTTTGGTCCAGGAGTTGGGGAGGGGTTAGGGCTCTGGTCATGAAAATGGTACAGTCTGTTCGAGGTCCTCGTGTGTCAGGTGGGAGGCTACGGTCGAAGGCTGCCCAAAATGGCATGAAATGCCAGCGGCCAGCGTGAAATAATCAGCCGGGCAGTGGGCTATAGCCTTTGTCCATGAGGGGTTGGGAGGGGTTCGGGGCTCTGGTCATCTGAAAATGGTACAGTCTTTTCGAGGTCCTCGTGTGCCCGGTGGGAGGCTACTGGTCAAGCCTGCCCTAAAATGGCAAGAAATGTCAGTATGGCGTGTGAAATAATCATGAGGCGGTGGGCTATTGCCTTTGGTCCATGATGGTTGGGAGGGGGTTGAGGCTCTGGTCGCCGAAAATGGGTACAGTCTTTTCGGCGGTCCTCGTGTACCAGTGGGAGGCTACGGTCAGGCCTGCCCTAAAATTGCAAGAAATACCCAATGGCGCATCGCGTGAAATATCCATGAGGCGGTGGGCTATGTCCCATGAGGGTTGGGGGAGGGTTTAGGGGCTCTGGTCGTCGAAATGGGTACAGCCTTTTCAAGGGTCTCGTGTGCCCAGTGGGAGGCTGATCAGAGGCCTGCCCTAAAATGGCAAGAAATGCCAGTGGCGTGAAATAGTCAGCCTGGTGGGCTATAGCCTTTGGTCCTTGAGGGGTTGGGGAGGGAAGTTAGGGGCTCACTGGGCGTCTGAAATGGGTCTTTTCGAGGGTGCTCGTGTGCAGTGGGAGGCTACTGGTCAAGCCTGCCCTAAAATGGCAAAAATACTGTGGCCAGAGCGCGTGAAATAATCGAGGCAGTGGGCTATAACTGGTCATGAGGGTTGGGAGGGGTTCGGGGCTCTGGTCATCAAAAATCGGTACAGTCTTTTGAGGGGCCCTCGTGTGCCCGGTGGGAGGCTACGGTCAAGCCTGCCTAAAATGAAAATACTTGGCGCATCGCGTGGAATATTGGGGCCCAGGCTATAACTGGTCCATGAGGGTTGGGGAGGGGATTCGGGGGCTCTGATCGTGGGAAATGGGTACAGTCTTTTGGTCCTCGTGTGTGATGGGAGGCTACGGTCAGAGGCCTGCCCTAAAATGGCAAAAATGCCAGCTGCAGCGTGAAATAATCAGGCAGTGGGCTATAACTGGTCCTTGAGGGGTTGGGAGGGGTTCGGGGCTCTGGTCATTGAAAATCGGTACAGTCTTTTCGAGGGTCCTCGTGTGCCCGGTGGGAGGCTGATTGAAGCCTGCCCTAAAATGTGCAAGAAATGTGCAGTGTGGCGTGTGAAATAATCGCGAGGCGGTGGGTTATGCTGCTTTGGTCAGGGGGTTGGGAGGGGTGGGGGGGCTCTGTTCGTGGGAAATGGGTACAGTCTTTTCGCCGGTCCGCGGGTGCCCAGTGGGAGGCGAGGGTCAGAGGCCTGCCACAAATGGCAAGAAATGCCAGTAGGCGCGTGAAATAGTCATCGCCCAGGCAGGCGGTGGGCTATAGCCTTTGGTCCCATGGGGAGTTGGGGAGGGGTTGAGGGCTCTGGTCATCGAAAATGGGTCTAGTCTGTTCGAGGGTCCTCGTGTGTCGATGGGAGAGCTCTGGTCAGAAGGCTGCCCAAAATGGCATGAAATGCTGGCCTGGCCAACGTGAAATAATCGCCGAGGCCGGTGGGCTATAGCCTTTGGTCATGAGGGGTTGGGGAGGGTTGAGGCTCTGGTCATTGAAAATCAGTCTGTCTTTCGAGGGTCCTCGTGTGCCGGTGGGAGCTCACGGTCAAGCCTGCCTAAAATAACAAGAAATGTCAGCGCAGCGTGTGGGGAAATTCTGCAGAGGCAGTGGGCTATTGCCTTTGGTCATGAGGTTGGGGAGGCGGTTCGGGGGCTCTGGTCATCGAAAATGGGTACAGTCTTTTCGAGGGTCCTCGTGTACCCAGTGGGAGGCTACGGTCAGAAGCCTGCCCTAAAATGGCAAGAAATGCCCAGCGACGCAGCACGTGAAATAGTCGCCCAGGCCGGTGGGCTAGAGGCTTTCTTCCGCGGGGATTGGGGAGGGGGGTTCGGGGGCTCTAGGCATCGGAAATGGGTACAGTCTTTTCGAGGGCCCTCGTGTGCCCAGTGGGAGGCTACGGTCGGAAGCCTGCCCTAAAAATTGCAAGAAATACCCAGCGGTGTAGCGCACGAAATAGTCGCCGAGGTCGGTGGGCTACAGCATGTGGGCCGCGGGGGTTGGGGAAGGGGGTTCCGGGCCTCTGGGCATCGGAAATGGGTACAGCCTTTTCTAGAGACCTCGTGTTCCCTGTGGGAGGCTACGGTCTGTGGCCTGCCCTAAAATACCAAGAAATGCCCCGCGGCGCAGCACGCGAAATAGTCGCCGAGGACGGTGGCCTATAGCCTTTGGTCTGTGAGGGTTGGGGAGGGGGGTTCGAGGGCTCTGGGCGTCGGAAATGGGTACAGTCATTTCGAGGGTCCTCGTGTGCCCAATGGGAGGCTACGGTCAGAGGCCTGCCCTAAAATGGTAAGAAATTCCCAGCGGCGAAGCGCGCGAAATAACCGCCGAGGCCGGTGGGCTATAGCCTTTGGTCCGCGGGGGTTGCGGAGGGTGTTTCGGGGGCTCTGGCCTTCAAAAATGGGTCCAGTCTTTTCGAGGGTCCTCGTGTGCCCAGTGGGAAGTTACGGTCAGAGCCTACCCTATAATGCAAGAAATACCCAGCGGCCCAGCGCGCGAAATAGTCGGCGAGGCCGGTGGGCCATAGCCTTTGGTCCGCGGGGTTTGGAGAGGGGGGTTCGGGGGCTCTGGGTGTCGGAAATATGTATAGTCATTTCGAGCGTCCTTGTGTGCCCAGTGGGAGGCTACGGTCAGAGGCCTCTCCTAAAATGGCAAGAAATACCCAGCGGTGTAGCGCACGAAATAGTCAGCCAGTGGGTGGGCTATATAGCATGTGGTCCTTGGGGTTGAGGGGGTTCAGACTCTGGGCATGGAAATGGGTACAACCTTTTCGAGAGACCTCGTGCTCCTGTGGGAGGCTCACGGTCTGTGGCCGCCTAAAATACCAAGAAATGGCGCATTGCGAAATAGTCAGACGGTGGGCTATAGCACTGCGTGGGGTTGGGAGGGGTTCGAGGGCTCAGGCGTGAAATGGGTACAATCATTTCGAGGTCCTCGTGTGCCATGGGTGGAGGCTACTGATCAGAGCCTGCCCTAAAATGGCAAAATGCCAGTGACGACATCGAAATAGTCATAGGCGGTGGGCCCATAGCACTTTGCTCATGAGGTTGGGGAGAGGGTTCGGGGTTACAGGGAATATGTACAGTCATTTGAGGGGTCTCGTGTGCCCATTGGGAGGCTCTGATCAGAGCCTGCCTAAAATGGCAAGAAATGCCAATGAGTAGCATAAACTAATCATGGGGCGGTGGGCTATAACCTTTGGTCTGCGGGGGTGGGAGGGGGTTCGGGGGCTCTGGGCGTCGGAAATGGGTACAGTCTTTTCGAGGCCTCATTGCCTTGATTGGAGGCTCTTGCAGGCCTGCCCTAAAATGGCAACAAATGCCAGCTCAACCGCATAAAATAGTCGCCGTGGCGGTGGGCTATAGCCTTTAGTCCATGAGGCTTGGGGAGGAGGTTCGGGGCTCAGGAGTCGGAAATGGGTCAGTCTTTTCGAGAGTCTCGTGTGCCCAGTGGGAGGCTCTGCGGTCAGAAGCCTGCCCTAAAATGTCAAGAAATCTGCGGGCCAGCCTTGAAAAAAAAGATGTCGAGCCGGTGGGCTATATAGCCTTTGGTCCAGAGGTTGGGAGGGAGGTTCGGGGTTTCTGGGCGTCGGAAATGGGTCCAGTCTTTCTGAGGGTCCTCGTGTGCCCAGTGGGAGGCTACGGTCAGAGGCCTGCCCTAAAATGTCAAGAAATGCCCCGCTGCGCAGCGCACAAAATAGTCGCCGAGGCCGGTGGGGTATAGCCTTTGGTCCGCGGGGGTTGGGGAGGGGGGTTCGGGGGCTTTGGGCGTCGAAACTCTGTCCAGCCTTTTCCAGGGGCCTCATGTGCCCAGTGGGAGGCTACGGTCAGAGGCCTGCCCTAAAATGGCAAGAAATACCAGTGTGGCGAAAAAAGTCCCGAGGCAGTGGGCTATAGCCTGGTCCATGAGGGTTGGGAGGGAGGTTCGGGGGCTCTGGGAGTCGGAAAAGGGCCAGTCTTTTCTAGTGTCCTCGAGTCCCGGTGGCGAGCTACGGTGAGGCACGCCTAAAATGTCAAGAAATGCCATGACCAGCCAGCCTTGAAAAAGTCACCGAGGCCGTTGGGCTATAGCCTTTGGTCCGTGGGGGTTGGGGAGGGAGGTTCGGGGGCTCTGGGCGTCGGAAATGGGTCCAGTCTTTTTGAGGGTCCTCTTGTGCCCAGTGGGAGGCTACGGTCAGAGGCCTGCCCTTAAATGGCAAGAAATACCCTGCGCAGCCTTGAGTGTCAGCCCGAGGCAGTGGGCTATAGCCTTTGGTCTCTGAGGGTTGGGAGGGGTTCGGGGCTCTGGGCGTCCGAAATGGGAACAGTCTCTTCGAGGGTCCTGGTGTGGCCATTGGGAGACTACGGGCAGGGGCCTACCGTAAAATGATAAGAAAAGCCAGTAGCCTTGTGAAATAATCATGGGGCTGGTGGGCTATAACCTTTGGTCCTTGAGGGTTGGGGATGAGGTTCGGGGGCTCACAGGCATGGTCGATTTTTCAGCGGCCTCATGTGCCCGATTGGAGGCTCTGATCGAGGCCTACCCCAAAATGGCAAGAAATACCCAGCGGCGCAGTGCGTGAAATAGTCGCCAAGGCCGGTGGGCTTTAGCCTTTAGCCCGTGGGGGTTGGGGAGGGGGGTTATGTGGCTCTGGGCGTCGGAAATGGGTCCAGTCTTTTTGAGGGTCCTTGTGTGCCTAGTGGGAGGCTACGGTCAGTGGCCTGGCCTAAAATGGCAAGAAATACCTGTGGCGCAGCGCGCGAATTAGTCGTCGATGCCGGTGGGCTATAGCCTTTGGTCTTCGAGGGTTGGGGAGGGGGGTTCGGGGGCTCTGGGCATCCGAAATGGGTACAGTCTTTTTGAGGGTCCTCGCGTGCCCAGTGGGAGGCTACGGTCAGAGGCCTGCCCTAAAATGGCGAGAAATGACCAGCGGCGCAGCGCACGAAATAGTCGACGAGGTTGGTGGGATATAGCCTTTGGTCCGCAGGGGTTGGTGAGGGGGGTTCGGGGGCTTTGGGCCTCTGAAATGGGTCTGATCTCTTGAGGGTCCTCGTGTGCCCGATGGGAGACTACGGTCAGGCCTGCCCTAAAATGGCAAGAAATACCATCGTGACCGCGCAAAATAGTAGCCGACGCTGGTGGGCTATAGCCTTTGGTCCGCGGGGGTTGCGGAGGGTGGTTCGGGGGCTCTGGCCTTCGAAAATGGGTCCAGTCTTTTCGAGGGTCCTCGTGTGCCCAGTGGGAGGTTACGGACAGAGGCCTACATTAAAATGCAAGAAATACCCTGCTTGTAGCATGAATTGTCGCCGAGGCCGGTGGGCCATCGCCTTTGGTCCGCGGGGTTTGGAGAAGGGGGTTCGGGGGCTCTGGGCGTCGAAAATATGTGTAGTCATTTCGACGGTCCTTGTGTGCCCAGTGGGAGGCTACGGTTAGAGGCCTGCCCTAAAATGGCAAGAAATGCCAGTGGTATGAAATAGTCGCCGAGGCCGGTGGGCTATAGCCTTTGGTCCGCGGGGGTTGGGGAGGGGGGTTCGGGGGCTCTGGGCGTCGAAAATGGGTCCATTCTTTTCGAGGGGCCTCATGTGCCCAGTGGGAGGCTACGGTCAGAGGCCTGCCCTAAAATGGCAAGAAATACCAATGGCCTTGTGCCGAAATATTGGTGGGCTATAGCCTTTGGTCCGCGGGGGTTGGGGAGGGAGGTTCAGGGGCTCTGGGCGTCGGAAATGGGTCCAGTCTTTTTCAAGGGGCCTCATGTGCCCAGTTGGAGGCTACGGTCAGAGGCCTTCCCTAAAATGGCAAGAAAAGCCCAGCGGCGCAGTGCGTGAAATAGTCGTCGTGGCTGGTGGGCTTTAGCCTTTGTCCCGCGGGGGTTAGGGAGGGGGGTTATGGGGCTCTAGCCGTCGGAAATGGGTCCAGTGTTTTCGAGGGTTCTTGTGTGCCCAGTGGGAGACTACGGGCAGGGACCTGCCCTAAAATGGCAAGAAATGCCCAGCGGCGAACCGCGCGAAATAGTCACCGACGCCGGTGGGCTATAGCCTTCGGTCCGCGGGGGTTGGGGAAGGGGGTTCGGGGGTTCTGGGAGTCAGAAATGGATCCAGTCTTTTCGAGGGTCCTCGTGCGCCCAGTGGGAGACTACGGTCAGAGGCCTACCCTAAAATGGCAAGAAATACCCAGCGGCTCAGCGCACGAAATAGTCACCGAGCCCGGTGGGCTACAGCCTTTGGTCTGCAGGGGTTGGGGAGGGGGGTTCCGGGGCTCTGGGTGTTGGAAATGGGTACAGCCATTTCGAGGGACCTCGTGTGCCTAGTGGAAGGCTACGGCCAGAGGCCTGCCCAAAAATGGCAAGAAATACCCAGCGGTTCAGCTCACGAAATAGTCGCCAGCCGGTGGGCTCTGACCTGGTCTGCTGGGGTTGGGGTGGGGGGTTCCGGGGCTCTGGGTGTCGGAAATGGGTACAGCCATTTCGAGGGACCTCGTGTGCCTAGTGGGAGGCTACGGTCAGAGGCCTGCCCTAAAATGGCAAGAAATACATAGCGGCGCCGCGCGCGAAATAGCCGGCGAGTCCGGTGGGCTATAGCCTTTGGTCCGCGGGGGTTGGGGAGGGGGGTTCGGGGGCTCTGGGTGTCCGAAATGGGTACAGTCTTTTCGAGGTTCCTCGCGTGCCCAGTGGGAGGCTACGGTCAGAGGCCTGCCCTAAAATGGTGAGAAATGCCAGTGACAGTATGAAATAATCGGCAGGCCCGGTGGGATATAACCACGGTCCAGAGGTTGGGAGGGAGGTTCGGGCGCTTTCGGGGTCTAAAATGGGTGCAGTCTCTTCGAGGGTTCTCGTGTGCCCAGTGGGAGACTACGGTCAGAGGCCTGCCCTAAAATGGCAAGAAATGCCCAGCGGCGAAGCGCGCAAAATAGTAGCCGACGCTGGTGGGCTAGAGCCTTTGGTCCGCGGCGGTTGGGGAGGGTGGTTGAGGGCTCACGGCCTTGAAAATGGGTCGATCTTTTCGAGGGTCCTCGTGTGAGTGGGAGGTTCTGAGACAGAGGCCTACCCTAAAATGCAAGAAATGCCTTGCTGCCTTGTGCCTGTGAAATAATCAGGCAGTGGGCCATAACTTTGGTCCCATGAGGTTTGGAGAGGGGGTTTCGGGGGCTCTGGGTGTCGGAAATATGTATAGTCATTTCGAGGGTCCATGTGTGCCCAGTGGGAGGCTACGGTCAGAGGCCTGCCCTAAAATGGCAAGAAATGCCAATGTGTGTGTATGAAATATTCATGAGGCCGGTGGGCTATAGCCTTTGGTCCGCGGGGGTTGGGGAGGGAGGTTCAGGGGCTCTGGGCATCGGAAATGGGTCCAATCTTTTTCAAGGGGCCTCATGTGCCCAGTTGGAGGCTATGGTCAGAGGTCTACCCTAAAATGGCAAGAAAAGCCCAGCGGCGCAGTGCGTGAAATAGTCGTCGTGGCTGGTGGGCTTTTGCCTTTGGCCCGCGGGGGTTAGGGAGGGGGGTTATGGGGCTCTAGCCGTCGTAAATGGGTCCAGTGGTTTCGAGGGTTCTTGTGTGCCCAATGGGTGACTACGGGCAGGGGCCTGCCCTAAAATGGCAAGAAATGCCCAGCGAACATGAAATAGTCACCAACGCGGTGGGCTATAGCCGGTCCCATGAGGGGTGGGGGTGGGGGTTGGGGGGGCTCTGGACGTCGGAAATATGTATAGTCATTTCGGCCAGTCGTTGTGTGCCTTGATGGGAGGCTACGGTCGAGGCCTGCCTAAAATGGCAAGAAATGCCAATGACGTAGGGCACGAAATAGTCATGCGAGGCAGGTGGGCTATTACCTTTGGTATCTGAGGGGTTGGGGAGGGGTTCGGAGCTCTGGCCGTAGGAAATGGAGTACTGAGTCTTTTCGAGGTCCTCGTATGCCCAGTGAGACTACGGTCAGAGGCCTGCCCTAAAATGACAAGAAATGCCAAGCTGCGATGCGCGAGAAATAGTCGCCGACGCTGGTGGGCTATAGCCTTTGGTCTGCGGGGGTTGGGGAGCGGGGTTCGGGGGCTCTGGGCATCGGAAATGGGTACAGTCTTTTTTAGGGTCCTCGTGTACCCAGTGGGAGGCTACGGTCAGAGGCCTGCCCTACAATGGCAGGAAATACCCAGCGGCGTAGCGGCAAAATAGTCGCCGAGGCCGGTGGGCTATAGCCTTTGGTCCGCGGGGGTTGGGGAGGGAGGTTCAGGGGTTCTGGGTGTCGGAAATGAGTCCAGTCTTTTCGAGGGTCCTCGTGTGCCCAGTGGGAGACTACGGTCAGAGGCCTGCTCTAAAATGGTAAGAAATACCCAGCGGCGATGCGCGCGAAATAGTCACCGACGCCGGTGGACTATAGCCTTTGGTCTGCGGGGTTTGGGCAGGGGGTTCGGGGGCTCTGGCCGTAGGAAATGGGTACAGTCTTTTCGAGGGTCCTCGTATCCCCAGCGGGAGACTACGGTCAGAGGCCTGTCCTAAAATGGCAAGAAATGCCAAGCGGTGAAGCGCGAGAAATAGTCGCCGACGCCGGTGGGCTATAGCCTTTGGTCTGCGGGGGTTGGGGACGGGGGTTCTGCGGCTCTGGGTGTCGGAAATGGGTACAGTCTTTTCGAGGGACCTCGTGTGCACAGTGGGAGGCTACGGTCAGAGCCCTGCCCTAAAAAATACCAAAAATGCCCAGTGCAGCGAGAAATTGTCCAAGGGCAGTGGGCCATAGCCTTAGTCCATGAGGTTGGGGAGAGATGTTAATGGGCTATGGGCGTCGGAAATGGGTACAGTATTTTCGATGGGCCTCATGTACACAGTTAGAGGTTACGATCAGAGGCCTGCCCTAAAATGGCAAGAAATGCCCAGCCAGCCTTAAGCAAAATACCAGCAGCCGATGGGCTATACCCTTTGGTCCGCGGGGGTTTGGGTAGGGGAGTTCGGGCGCTCGGGGCATCGGAAATGGGTCCAGCCTTTTCGAGGGTCCTCGTGTGATGAGAACTACTGGTCAGAGGCACCTGCCTAAAATGGCATGAAATGCCAATGAGAACAAGCGCCAGAAATAGTCACCGAGGCTGGTGGGCCATAGCCTTTGGTCCGCGCGGGTTGGTGAAGGGGGTTCGGGGGTTCTGGGCATCGGAAAAGGGTACAGTCATTTCGAGGGACCTCGTATGCCCAGTGGGAGGCTACGGTCAGAGGCCTGCCCTAAAATGGCAAGAAATACCCATCGGTGTAGCGCACGAAATAGTCGCCGAGGTCGGTGGCCTCTGACATGTGGTCATGGGGTTGGGAGGGGTTCAGACCTCTGGGCATCGGAAATGGGTACAACACCGAGAGACCTCGTGTTCCATGTGGGAGGCTACGGTCTGTGGCCTGCCCTAAAATACCAAGAAATGCCCTGCGGAATGGTCGCCGAGGCCGGTGGGCTATAGCCTTTGGTCCGCGTGGGTTGAGGAGGGGGGTTCGGGGGCTCTGGGCGTCGGAAATAGGTCCAGTCTTTTCGAGGGTCCTCGTGTGCCCAATGGGAGGCTACGGTCAGAGCCCTGCCCTAAAATGGCAAGAAATGCCAGTGAACGGCAGAAATAGTCATGGGGTGGTGGGCCATAGCCTTTGGTCCGCGGGGGTTGGGGAGAGGGGTTCGGGGTTCTCGGGGTCGGAATACGTACAATCATTTTAAGGGTCCTCGTGTGCCCAGTGGGAGGCTACGATCAGAGCGCTGCCCTAAAATGGCAAGAAATGCCAATGTAGCCTTGTGAAACTAATCGAAATCTGGGTGGGCTATAGCCTTTGGTCCGCGGGGGTTGGGGAGCGGGGTTCGGGGGCTCTGGGCGTCGGAAATGGGTACAGCCTTTTCAAGGGACTTCGTGTGCCCAGTGGGAGGCTCTGATCACAGGCACTGCCACAAATGGCGAAATTCCCAGCAGCCTTGAAATAGTCACCAGCCTTGGTGGGATATTGCATTTGAGTGCATGGGGGTTGGGGCGGGGTTACAGTGCTCACAGGGATCGGAAATGGGTCCAGTCTTTTCGAGGTCTCGTGTACTTGATGGGAGGAATGCAGTCAAAGGCCTGCCCTAAAATGGCAGAAATGCAGCAGCCCTGTGAAATAATCAGCCAAGGCCGGTGGGCTATAGCCTTTGGTCCACGTCGCTTGAGCAGGGGGGTTCGGGGGCTCTGGGCGTCGGAAATGGGTCCAGTATTTGCGAGGGTCCTCGTGTATCCATTGGGAGGCTACGGTCAGAGGCCTGCCATAAAATGGCAAGAAATGCCCAGTGGAACAGCGTGCGAAATAGTCCCTGAGGCCGGTGGGCCATAGCCTTTGGTCGGGGGGGGTGGGGGTGGGGGCTTGGGGGGCTCTGCGTGTCGGAAATGGGTACAGGCTTTTCGAGGGACCTCGTGTGCCCAGTGGAAGGCTACGGTCAGAGGCCTGCCCTAAAATGGAAAGAAATACCCAGCGAGCCTTGTGAAATAATCCAGCCCGGTGGGCTATTGCCTTTAGTCTGAGGGGTTGGGAGGGTTACGGTGCTCAGGAATCGGAAATGGGTCCAGTCTTTTCGAGGGTCCTCGTGCTCCCAGTGGGAGGCTACGGTCAGAGCCACATACAAATGGCAGGAAATGCCTGCGCATACGAAATATTCTTAGGCAGTGGGCCATATCCTTGAGTCATGAGGGTTGGGAGGGGTTCGGGGTTCTAGGCGTCGGAATATGTACAGTCATTTTGAGGGTCCTCGTGTGCCCAGTGGGAGGCTATGGTAAGAGGCCTGCCCAAAAATGGCAAGAAATGCCCAGCGGTGCAGCGCGCGAAATAGTTGCCGTCGCCGGTGGGCTATAGCCTTTGGTCCGTGGGGGTTGGGAAGGGGGGTTCGGGGGTTCTGGGCGTCGGAAATTGGTACAGCCTTTTTTAGGGTCCTCGTATGCCCAACGAGAGAATCTTGTTAGAGGCCTGCCCTAAAATGGCAAGAAATACCTAGCGGCGAAGCGCGAGAAATAGTCGCCGACGCCGGTGGGCTATAGCCTTTGGTCAGCGGGGGTCGGGGAGGGGGGTTCTTGTGCTCTGGGGATCGAAAATGGGTCCAGTCTTTTCGAGGGTCCTCGTGTGCCCTTGATGGGAGGAGTGCAGTCAAGGCACTGCCCTAAAATGGCAGAAATGCAATGGACAGCGAAATAATCGCAATGGGGCGGTGGGCTATAGCCTTTGGTCCGCGTCGCTTGAGCAGGGGGGTTCGGGGGCTCTGGGCGTCGGAAATGGGTCCAGTATTTGCGAGGGTCGTGTATCCAGTGGGAGGCTACGGTCAGAGGCCTGCCATAAAATGGCAAGAAATGCCCAGTGGAACAGCGTGCGAAATAGTCACCGAGGCCGGTGGGCCATAGCCTTTGGTCCGCGGGGGTTGGGGAGGGGGGTTCGGGGGCTCTGCGCGTCGGAAATGGGTACAGGCTTTTCGAGGGACCTCGTGTGCCCAGTGGGAGGCTACGGTCAGAGGCCTGCCCTAAAATGGAAAGAAATACCCAGTATGAGCCTTGTGAAATAGTCACCAGCGCGGTGGGCTATTGCCTTTGGTCGGGGGGGGTGGGGGGGGGGGGTTGGGGGGTCTTGGCGTCGGAAATATGTACAGTCATTTCGAGGGTCCTCGTGTGCCCAGTGGGACCCCTCTGATTAAAACCTGCCCTAAAATGGCAAGAAATGCCATGGAACATCGTCGAAATAGTCACAAGGCGGTGGGCGATATGCTGGTCCATGAGGGGGTTGGGGAGAGGGTTCGGGGTTACAGGCGTCGGAATATGTCTGATCATTTGAGAGTCCTCGTGTGCCCGGTGGGAGGCTACGGTCGAGGTCTGCATGCGTGGAAATGGGTCTGTCTTTTGAGGGGCCTCATGTGTGTAGTTGGAGGCTATGGACGAGGCACATACAAAATAGCAGACATGCCAGTGTGACCTGTGAAATAGTGAGGCCGGTGAGCTATAGCCTTTGGTCTTGTGGGTTGGGGAAGGGGGTTCGGGGGCTCTGGGCATCGGAAAAGGGTACAGTCGTTTCGAGGGCCCTCGTATGATGGGAGGCTACTGGTCGAGGCCTGCCCTAAAATGGCAAGAAATACCAGCGGTGTAAGCGCCTGAAATAAGTCGAGTCGGTGGGCTATAGCATGTGGTCCATGAGGGTTGGGGAGGGGTTCCAGGGCCTCTGGGCATCGAAATGGGTGCAACCTTCCGAGACCTCGTGCTCACAGCGGGAGGCTCTGGTCTGTGGCCCATACTAAAATACCAAGAAATGCTTGGCGCATTCTGCGACATAAGTCATGGGGGCAGTGGGCTTTAGCTTTTGGTCTGGGGGGGTTGGGGTGGGGGGTTCGAGGGCTCTGGGCGTCGGAAATGGGTACAATCATTTCGAGGGTCCTCGTGTGCCCGATGGGAGGCTACGGTCGAGGCACATACTAAAATGGCAAGAAATGCCAGTGGAGCAGTCTTGAAATAGTCACCAAGGCGGTGGGCCATAGCCTTTACTCCATGAGGTTGGGAGAGGGTTCGGGGTTACAGGCGTCGGAATATGTACAGTCATTTTGAGGGTCCTCGTGTGCCCATTGGGAGGCTCGGTCGAGGCCTGCCAAAATGGCAAGAAATGCCAATGATGCAGCAAACTAATCGCCGACACGGTGGGCTATAGCCTTTGTCCATGAGGGTTTGGGTGGGGGTACTGGGGCTCTGAGTGTCAGACATGTGTCCATTCATTTCGAGGGTCCTCGTGTACTTGATGGGAGGCTGATCAGAGGCCTGAAAATGGCAAGAAATACCAGTGATGCAGTATGAAATAGTCGCCGAGGCCGGTGGGCTGTAGCCTTTGGTCTGCGGGGTTGGGTTGGGGGGTTCGGGGGCTCTGGGCGTCGGAAATGGGCCCAGTCATTTCGAGGTGCCTCGTGTGCCCAGTGGGAGGCTACGGTCAGAGGCCTGCCCTAAAATGGCAAGAAATTACCAATGATTGCAGTGAAATAGTCGCCATGAGGGCGGTGGGCTATAATACTGGTCCATGCGGTGGTTGGGGCGGGGGGTTATGGGCCTCTGGGCATCTGAAATGTGTACAGCCTTTTCTAGAGACCTAGTGTTCCATGTGGGAGGCTACGGTCTGTGGCCTGCCGTAAAATACCAAGAAATGACCCATGGTCTGCATGAAATAAGTCAGCCGAGGCGGTGGGCTATAGCTGGTCAGCGTCGGCAGGCGAGGGGTTGGGGGGGCTCTGGGCGTCGGAAATGGGTCCAGTATTTGCGAGGGTCGTGTATCCAGTGGGAGGCTACGGTCAGAGGCCTGCCATAAAATGGCAAGAAATGCCCAGTGGAACAGCGTGCGAAATAGTCACCGAGGCCGGTGGGCCATAGCCTTTGGTCCGCGGGGGTTGGGGAGGGGGGTTCGGGGGCTCTGCGCGTCGGAAATGGGTACAGGCTTTTTGAGGGACCTCGTGTGCCCAGTGGGAGGCTACGGTCAGAGGCCTACCCTAAAATGGCAAGAAATTCCCAGTGTGGCCTTGAAATAATCCACCGGCCTTGGTGGGCTATTGCCTTTGGTCAGTGAGGGGTCGGGAGGGGTTGGGGGGCCTCTTGTCATCGGAAATATGTACAGTCATTTCGAGGGTCCTCGTGTGCAGTGGGACCCTACGATTAAAACCTGCCCTAAAATGGCAAGAAATGCCAGTGGAACATCGTCTGAAATAGTCAAGGGCCGGTGGGCGATATGCTGGTCATGAGGGTTGGGGCGAGGGGTTCGGGGTTCTGGGCGTCGGAATATGTACAGTTATTTTGAGAGTCCTCGTGTGCCCAGTGGGAGGCTACGGTCAGAGGTCTGTATGTCGGAAATGGGTCCTGTCTTTTCGAGGGGCCTCATGTGTGTAGTTGGAGGCTATGGACAGAGGCCTGCCCTAGAATGGCAGACATGCCAGTGTGACCAAAATAGCTTGTGAGGCAGTGAGCTATAGCCTTTGGTGCGCGCGGGTTGGGGAAGGGGGTTCGGGGGCTCTGGGCATCGGAAAAGGGTACAGTCGTTCCGAGGGACCTCGTATGCCCAGTGGGAGGCTACGGTCAGGAGGCACTAAAATGGCAAATACCAGTGATTGTAAGCGCCAGAAATAGTCGCCCGAGGTCGGTGGGCTATAGCATGTGGTCCAGCGGGGTTGGGAGGGGTTCAGGACCTCTGGGCATGGAAATGGGTACAGCCTTTTGAGACCTCGTGCTCCCTGTGGGAGGCTGATCTGGCCGCCTAAAATACCAAGAAATGCCCTTGGCGCATTCGAAAATAATGGGGACGGTGGGCTATAGCTTTTGGTCTGCGGGGGTTGGGGAGGGGGGTTCGAGGGCTCTGGGCGTCGGAAATGGGTACAATCATTTCGAGGGTCCTCGTGTGCCCAGTGGGAGGCTATGGTCAGGCACATACTAAAATGGCAAGAAATGCCAGTGGAGCAGTCTGAAATAGTCACCAGGCCGGTGGGCCATGTGCTGGTCAGGGGTTGGGGAGGGAGGTTCGGGGGCTCACAGGCGTCGGAAATGGGTCAGTCTTTCTGAGGGTCCTCGTGTGATGGGAGGCTACGGTCGAGGCCTGCCTAAAATGGCAAGAAATGCCCAGCTGCATGGCCACAAAATAGTCGCCGAGGCCGGTGGGCTATAGCCTTTTGTCTGCGGGGGTTCGGGAGGGGGGTTCGGGGGCTCTGGGCGTTGGAAATGGGTACTGTCTTTTAGAGGGTCCGCGTTTGCCCAGTGGGAGGCTACGGTCAGAGGCCTGCCCTAAAATAGCAAGAAATACCAGTGACGCGCGAAATAATCAGCCAAATACCGGTGGGCTATAGCCTTTGGTCCGCGGGGGTTGGGGAGGGGGGTTCGGGCGCTTTGGGCGTCAAAAATCTGTCTAGCCTTTTCGAGGGTCCGCGTGTGCCCAGTGGGAGGCTACGGTCAGAGGCCTACCCTAAAATAGTAGGAAATACCAATGTGTGTGAAATTGTCAGTGGCGGTGGGCTTTAGCCTTTGGTCCGTGGGGCTTGGGGAGGGAGGTTCAGGGGCTCTGGGCGTCAGAAATGGGTCCAGTCTTTTTGAGGGGCCTCATTTGCCCAGTTGGAGGCTCTTGTCGAGGCACATGCCTAAAATGGCAAGAAAAAGCCAGCAGCTCGTAGCGAAATAATCATTGTGGCGGTGGGCTATAGCCTTTAGTCCGTGGGGCTTGGGCGGGGAGGTTCGAGGGGGCTCTGGGAGTCAGGAAATGGGTCAGTCTTTTCTAAGTCCTAGTGTGATCGAGACTCTGATCAGAGGCCTGCCCTAAAATGTCAAGAAATGCCCAGCGGCGCAGCGCCCGAAAAAGTCGCCGAGGCCGTTGGGCTATAGCCTTTGGTCCGTGGGGTTGGGGAGGGAGGTTCGGGGGCTCTGGGCGTCGGAAATGGGTCCAGTCTTTTTGAGGGTCCTCTTGTGCCCAGTGGGAGGCTACGGTCAGAGGCCTGCCCTTAAATGGCAAGAAATACCTGTGTAGCAGAATTAGTCGCTGAGGCCGGTGGGCTATAGCCTTTGGTCTGCGAGGGTTGGGGAGGGGGGTTCGGGGGCTCTGGGCATCCGAAATGGGTACAGTCTCTTCGAGGGTCCTAGTGTGCCCAGTGGGAGACTACGGGCAGGGGCCTACCCTAAAATGATAAGAAAAGCCAGTGGCCTTGAAATAATCGAAATAATCAGCTGGTGGGCTATAGCCTTTGGTCCGCGGGGGTTGGGGATGAGGTTCAGGGGCTCTGGGCGTAAGAAATTTGTCCAGTTTTTTCGAGCGGCCTCATGTGCCCAGTTGGAGGCTACGGTCAGAGGCCTGCCCTAAAATGGCAAGAAATACCAATGGCCGTGCGTGAAATAGTCGCCTTGGCCGGTGGGCTTTAGCCTTTGGCCCGGGGGGGTTGGGGTGGGGGGTTATGGGGCTCTGGGAGTCGGAAATGGGTACAGTCTTTTTGAGGGTCCTCGCGTGCCCAGTGGGAGGCTCTGATCGAGGCCTGCCCTAAAATGGCGAAAATGCCTTGGCCGCCTGAAATAAGTCGGCAGGCTGGTGGGAAATAGCCTTTGGTCCATGAGGTTGGTGAGGGGTTCGGGGCTTTGGGCCTCTGAAATGGGTCTGATCTCTTGAGGGTCCTTGTGTGCCCAGTTGGAGACTACGGTCGAGGCCTGCCCTAAAATGGCAAGAAATGCTTGGCCTTGAAAATAGCCAAGGCCGGTGGGCTATAGCCTGTGCTGGTCTGTGAGGGCGGTTCGGGGAGGCTCTGGCCGTAGGAAATGGGTCTGAGTCATTTCAAGGGTCCTCGTATCCCCAGCGGGAGACTACGGTCAGAGGCCTGTCCTAAAATGGCAAGAAATGCCAAGCGGTGAAGCGCGAGAAATAGTCGCCGACGCCGGTGGGCTATAGCCTTTGGTCCGCGGGGGTTGGGAAGAGAGGTTCAGGGGCTCTGGGCGTCGGAAATGGGTCCAGTCTTTTCGAGGGGCCTCATGTGCCCAGTTAGAGGTTCTGATCGAGCCTGCCTAAAATGGCAAGAAATGCCAGCGGTGCAGCGAGAAATAGTCAAGGCGGTGGGCCATGTGGTCCATGAGGGTTGGGGAGGAGGTTCAGGCGCCGGGGCATGGAAATGGGTCAGTATTTTTGAGGGTCCTCGTGTGAGTGGGAGGCTCTACGGTCAGTGGCCTGCCTAAAACAAGAAATGCCCAGCGTGACGTGCTAAATATTCGCCGAGGCCGGTGAGCTATAGCCTTTGGTCTACGGGGGTTGGGGAGGGGGGTTCGGGGGCTCTGGGTGGCGGAAATGGGTACAGTCTTTTTCAAGGGGCCTCATATGCCCAGTTGGAGGCTACGGTCAGAGGCCTTCCCTAAAATGGCAAGAAAAGCCCAGTGCGCGATGGGAGACTCTGAGGCGGGGACACAAAATGTGAAAATGCCAGTGAACCATGAAATAGTCACCTGGTGGGCTATGTATGATCCCGGGGGTTGGGAAGGGATTCGGGGTTACAGGAGTAAGAAATGGATCCATTCTTTTCGAGGGTCCTCGTGCCCATGATGGGAGACTACGGTCAGAGGCCTACCACAAATGGCAAGAAATACCAATGACTCAGGTATACGAAATAGTCAGGGCAGGTGGGCTACAGCCTTTGGTCTGCAGGGGTTGGGGAGGGGGGTTCCGGGGCTCTGGGTGTTGGAAATGGGTACAGCCATTTCGAGGGACCTCGTGTGCCTAGTGGGAGGCTACGGTCAGAGGCCTGCCCTAAAATGGAAAGAAATACCCAGCGGTTCAGCGTACGAAATAGTCGTAGGCCGTGGGCTCTGACCTTTGGTCTGCGGGGGTTGGGGAGGGGTTCGGGGCTCAGGTGTTGGAAATGGGTACAGCCATTTCGAGGGACCTCGTGTGCCTAGTGGGAGGCTACGGTCAGAGGCCTGCCCTAAAATGGCAAGAAATACCCAGCGGTGAAGCGCACGAAATAGTCGCCGAGGCCGGTGGGCTGCAGCCTTTGGTCCGCGGTGGTTGGGGAGGGGGGTTCGGGGGCTCTGGGCGTTGAAAATGGTTCCAGTCTTTTCGAGGGTCCTCGTGTGCCCAGTGGGAGAGAACGGTCAGAGGCTTGCCCTAAAATGGCAAGAAATACCAAGCGGCGATGCGCGAGAAATAGTCGCCGACACCGGTGGGCTATAGCCTTTGGTCTGCGGGGGTTGGGGAGGGGGGTTCGGGGGCTCTGGGAATCAGAAATGGGTACAGCCATTTCGAGGGACCTCGTGTGCCTAGTGGGAGGCTACGGTCAGAGGCCTGCCCTAAAATGGCAAGAAATGCCCAGCGGCGCAACGCGGGAAATAGTCACCAAGGCCGGTGGGCCATAGCCTTGGTCCGCGGGGGTTGGGGAGGGAGGTTTAGGGGCTCTGGGCGTCCGAAATGGGTACAGTCTTTTCGAGGGTCCTCGCGTGCCCAGTGGGAGGCCACGGTCAGAGGCCTGCCCTAAAATGGTGAAAAATGCCAATGGCACTGCAAAATAGTCGGCAGGCGGTGGGATATAGCCTTTGGTCCGCGGGGGTTGGGGATGGGGGTTCGGGGGCTTTCGGCCTCTGAAATGGGTGCAGTCTCTCTGAGGGTTCTCGTGTGCCCAGTGGGAGACTACGGTCAGAGGCCTGCCCTAAAATGGCAAGAAATGCCCAGCGGCGAAGCGCGCAAAATAGTAGCCGACGCTGGTGGGCTATAACCTTTGGTCCGCGGGGGTTGCGGAGGGTGGTTCGGGGGCTCTGGCCTTCGAAAATGGGTCCAGTCTTTTCGAGGGTCCTCGTGTGCCCAGTTGGAGGTTACGGACAGAGGCCTACCCTAAAATGCATGAAATGCCCTGCGGCGCAGCGCGCGAAATATTCGCAGAGGCCGGTGGGCTATAGCGTTTGGTCCGCGGGGGTTGGGGAGGGAGGTTCTGGGGCTCTGGGCGTCGGAAATGGGTCCAGTCTTTTTCAAGGGGCCTCATGTGCCCAGTTGGAGGCTATGGTCAGAGGTCTACCCTAAAATGGCAAGAAAAGCCCAGCGGCGCAGTGCGTGAAATAGTCGTCGTGGTTGGTGGGCTTTAGCCTTTGGCCCGCGGGGGTTAGGGAGGGGGGTTATGGGGGCACGGGGCATCGGAAATGGGTCCAGTCTTTTCGAGGGTCCTCGTGTGCCCAGTGGGAGGCTACGGTCAGTGGCCTGCCCTAAAATGGCAAGAAATGCCCCGCGGCGAAGCGCGCGAAATATTCGCCGAGGCCGGTGGGCTATAGCCTTTGGTCTGCGGGGATTGGGCAGGCGGTTCGGGGGCTCTGGCCGTAGGAAATGGGTACAGTCTTTTCAAGGGTCCTCGTATGCCCAGCGGGAGACTACGGTCAGAGGCCTGTCCTAAAATGGCAAGAAATGCCAAGCGGCGAAGCGTGAGAAATAGTCGCCGACGCCGGTGGGCTATAGCCTTTGGTCTGCGGGGGTTGGGGAGGGGGGTTCGGGGGCTCTGGGTGTCGGAAATGGGTACAGTCTTTTCGAGGGTCCTCGTGTACCCAGTTAGAGGTTACGATCAGAGGCCTGCCCTAAAATGGCAAGAAATGCCCAGCGGTGAGAAATAGTCACAGGCGGTGGGCCATAGCCTGGTCCGCGGGGTTGGGAGGAGGTTGGCGCTCTGGGGGCATCGGAAATGGGTCCAGATTTTCGAGGGTCTCGTGTGCCCAGTGGGAGGCTCTGGTCAGTAGCCTAAAATGGCAAGAAATGCCCAGCAGCGTGCTAAATATTCGCCAAGGCCGGTGAGCTATAGCCTTTGGTCTACGGGGGGTGGGGAGGGGTTCGGGGCTCGGGTGAAATGGGTACAGTGGGAGTCAGAAATTAATCCAGTCTTTTCGAGGGTCCTCGTGTGCCCAGTGGGAGGTTACGGTCAGAGGCCTGCCCTAAAATGGCAGGAATGCCCAGCGGCGGCGCGCGCGAAATAGTCGCCGATACCGTTGGGGAGGGGGGTTCGGGGGCTCTGGGCGTCAGAAATTGGTCCAGTCTTTTCGAGGAGCCTTATGTGCCCAGTGGGAGGCTACGGTAAGAGGCTTGCCCTAAAATGGCAAGAAATACCCAGCGGCGTAGCGCCCCAAATAGTCGCCGAGGCCGGTGGGCTATAGCCTTCGGTCCGCGGGGGTTGGGGAGGGGGGTTTGCGGGCTCTGGGCGTCGGAAATAGGTACCTTCTTTTCGAGGGTCCTCGTGTCCCCAGTGGGAGACTACGTCAGATGCCTTCCTTAAAATGGCAAGAAATGCCAGTGGCTCTGTGAAAATAGTCGCCGAGGCCGGTGGGCTATAGCCTGTGGTCCGCGGGGGTTGGGGATGGGTGTTTTTGGGCTCTGGGTTTAAAAAATGGGTCCAGTCTTTTCGAGGGTCCTCATGTGGCCAGTGGGAGGCTACGGTCAGAGGCCTGCCCTAAAATGACAAGAAATGCCAGAGGCGCAGCGCGCGAAATAGTCACCGAGGCCGGTGGGCTATAGCCTTTGGTCCCCGGGGGTTAAGGAGGGAGGTTCAGGGGCTCTGGGCGTCGGAAATGGGTCCAGTCTTTTCGAGGGGCCTCATGTGCCCAGTTCGAGGTTACGGTCAGAGGCATGCCCTAAAATGCCAGGAAATACCCAGCGACGCAGCGCGCGAAATAGCCGCCGAGGCCGGTGGGCTATAGCTTTTGGTCCGCGGGGGTTGGGGAGGGGGTTTCGGGGGCTCGGGGCATCGGAAATGGGTCCAGTCTTTTCGAGGGTCCTCGTGTACCCAGTGGGAGGCTACGGTCAGTGGCCTGCCCTAAAATGGCAAGAAATGCCCTGCGGCGAAGCGCGCGAAATATTCGCCGAGGCCGGTGGGCTATAGCCATTGGTCTGCGGGGATTGGGCAGGGGGTTCGGGGGCTCTGGCCGTAGGAAATGGGTACAGTCTTTTCGAGGGTTCTCGTATGCCCAGCGGGAGACTACGGTCAGAGGCCTGTCCTAAAATGGCAAGAAATGCCAAGCGGCGAAGCGCGAGAAAAGTCGCCGACGCCGGTGGGTTATAGCCTTTGGTCTGCGGGGGTTGGGGAGGGGGGTTCGGGGGCTCTGGGTGTCGGAAATGGGTACAGTCTTTTCGAGGGTCCTCGTGTGCACAGTGGGAGGCTACGGTCAGAGCCCTGCCCTAAAATAGCAAGAAATACCAGTGCAGCGAGAAATAGTCACCGAGGCCGGTGGGCCATAGCCTTGGTCCGCGGGGGTTGGGGAGGGAGGTTCAGGGGCTCTGGGTGTCGGAAATGGGTCCAGTCTTTTCGAGGGGCCTCATGTTCCCAGTTGGAGGTTACGATCAGAGGCCTGCCCTAAAATGGCAAGAAATGCCCAGCGGCGCAGCGCGCGAAATAGCCGCCGAGGCCGGTGGGCTATAGCCTTTGGTCTGCGGGGGTTGGGGAGGGGGGTTCGGGGGCTCTGGGTGTCGGAAATGGGTACAGTCTTTTCGAGGGTCCTCGTGTGCCCAGTTAGAGGTTACGATCAGAGGCCTGCCCTAAAATGGCAAGAAATGCCCAGCGGTGCAGCGCGAGAAATAGTCACCGAGGCCGGTGGGCCATAGCCTTGGTCCGCGGGGGTTGGGGAGGGAGGTTCGGGCGCCCGGGGCATCGGAAATGGGTCCAGTATTTTCGAGGGTCCTCGTGTGCCCAGTGGGAGGCTACGGTCAGTGGCCTGCCCTAAAAGGCAAGAAATGCCCCGCGGCGCAGCGTGCTAAATATTCGCCAAGGCCGGTGAGCTATAGCCTTTGGTCTACGGGGGTTGGGGAGGGGGTTGGGGCTGCAGGTGGCGGAAATGGGTACAGGAAATTAATCCAGTCTTTTCGAGGGTCCTCGTGTGCAGTGGGAGGTTCCGGTCAGAGGCCTGCCCTAAAATGGCAGAATGCTCACAGCTGTGAAATAGTCGCCGATACCGTTGGGGAGGGGGGTTCGGGGGCTCTGGGCGTCAGAAATGGGTCCAGTCTTTTCGAGGAGCCTTATGTGCCCAGTGGGAGGCTACGGTAAGAGGCTTGCCCTAAAATGGCAAGAAATACCCAGCGGCGTAGCGCCCCAAATAGTCGCCGAGGCCGGTGGGCTATAGCCTTTGGTCCGCGGGGGTTGGGGAGGGGGGTTTGGGGGCTCTGGGCGTCGGAAATAGGTACAGTCTTTTCGAGGGTCCTCGTGTCCCCAGTGGGAGACTACGTCAGATGCCTTCCTTAAAATGGCAAGAAATGCCCAGCGGCGAAGCACGCGAAATAGTCGCCGAGGCCGGTGGGCTATAGGCTTTGGTCTGCGGGGGTTGGGGAGGGGAGTTTTGGGGCTCTGGGTTTAAAAAATGGGTCCAGTCTTTTCGAGGGTCCTCATGTGGCCAGTGGGAGGCTACGGTCAGAAGCCTGCCCTAAAATGACAAGAAATGCCAGAGGCGCAGCGCGCGAAATAGTCACCGAGGCCGGTGGGCTATAGCCTTTGGTCCGCGGGGGTTAAGGAGGGAGGTTCAGGGGCTCTGGGCGTCGGAAATGGGTCCAGTCTTTTCGAGGGGCCTCATGTGCCCAGTTCGAGAGCTGATCAGGCATGCCCTAAAATGCAGGAAATACCCAATGACAGCCTTGAAATAAGCCAGGCCGGTGGGCTATAGCCTTTGGTCCGCGGGGGTTGGGGAGGGGGTTTCGGGGGCTCGGGGCATCGGAAATGGGTCCAGTCTTTTCGAGGGTCCTCGTGTACCCAGTGGGAGGCTACGGTCAGTGGCCTGCCCTAAAATGGCAAGAAATGCCCTGCGGCGAAGCGCGCGAAATATTCACCGAGGCCGGTGGGCTATAGCCATTGGATGCTGGGGGTTGGGGAGGTTCGGGGCTCTGGCCGTAGGAATTGGGTACAGTCTTTTAGAGGGTGCTCGTATGCCCACCGTGAGACTACGGTCAGAGTCCTGTCCTAAAATGGAAAGAAATGCCAATGCCGAGAAAATCGCCGGTGGGCTATAGCCTTTGGTCTGCGGGGGTTGGGGAGGGGGGTTCGGGGGCTCTGGGTGTCGGAAATGGGTACAGTCTTTTCGAGGGTCCTCGTGTGCACAGTGGGAGGCTACGGTCAGAGCCCTGCCCTAAAATAGCAAGAAATACCCAGCGGTGCAGCGCGAGAAATAGTCACCGAGGCCGGTGGGCCATAGCCTTGGTCCGCGGGGGTTGGGGAGGGAGGTTCAGGGGCTCTGGGTGTCGGAAATGGGTCCAGTCTTTTCGAGGGGCCTCATGTTCCCAGTTGGAGGTTACGATCAGAGGCCTGCCCTAAAATGGCAAGAAATGCCCAGCGGCGCAGCGCGCGAAATAGCCGCTGAGGCCGGTGGGCTATAGCCTTTGGTCCCTTGAGGGGTTGGGAGGGGGTTCGGGGCTGGGGCATGGAAATGGGTCCAGTATTTTGAGGGTCCTCGTGTACTTGATGGGAGGCTATGGTCATGGCACTAAAATGGTGCAGAGTTGTCGAAGCCCTTAAAAATAATTACTGATTCGCCTAAACTAATTTGTAGAAATAGTGGAACCAGGTCGAATCCCAAGAGAACTATGTATTTAATTTCTCAAAGTTTAAAACAAAATTAATTTCCCAAGAAAACCAGATTTTGCAAAGTTTCTGCCACAAACCGGATAACCGAATTTTGTAAACCGGTTAGGGAAACCGGTAAGCCGTTTGTGATTGGTTTCGTTTCTGGAGCTAATTCGGTCAACCGATTCGTGAAATCCGGTAGACCGGTTGTGACTAGTAACGGTTCTGGAGGTTTTCGGCTACCCGGTTAGAAGAACCGGAAGACCGAATGCAGGTGGCAACGATTCTGGAAGTATTTTGGCTAGCCGGATGAGAGAAACGGATAGTCGGTTGCGGGTTGTAAGCTTTCTGGAACCTATTCGGCTAACCGGATAGTGAAACCGGTAAGCCGATTGCTGGTAGTAACAATTCTGGAGGTATCCGGCTAATCCGGATAAGGAAACCGGAAGCCCGGATGTTGGTCTTCTCGGTTCTGGACAACAAACGGCTAGCCGGTTGTAGGTATCCGGTTATCCGGATTTCTGAATTTTCAAATTGTTTTCTTTAACACGAAATTAAATTAAAATAAAATTAAATTAAATTAAACAAGATTTTAAAATTAAACAAACAAAAAGATCAATCTTACCAAACTTCCAATCCAAGGGTGTGAATTCCATCCAATTGCAATTTTGATCATAGGCAAAAATATAAATAACTCAATCCAAGAACTTAGTCTACTTAATGGGAAATCTCGCAGAAAGCAATTATTCTCCTAATATAATAGACTCAAACAATCTCTCAAATCCAAACTTATCACTAATTTAACTGGGCATCATCGTTCCATATCAAATTAAGTGATAGCATTAAGAATAGTGAGAATGACTAAAACAAGATCAATTAATTCAAATTATTCCAACTTAATCAATTTGTATTTTTATTTCCCTAGAGCCTATCATGCAAGCTATGTAATTGTGGCCATCAATATACACACACATGAGCCAACTCCTTGCTACTCAATTCAGTCATTCATGACAATTACGGATCACAAACTCCTGACTAGCGATAGAAAAATAAATATTGAATTAAGGCGTCAACTCAATCAATATAAATAATTCATAGAAAATAAGAACAAGAAAATAAAAATTACTTGGATTGAAGAAATTCTTGTTAAGTTCAAAGCCTCACAAAATTACAACCGGAATTGATTTACCCTTGGACTGGAATTAAAACCTTAGCCACTCATGGTGGTCAAAGGAAACAAAAGTTGTTTGAGAAGAAAAATAATTGCAGCAGCCGTTTGTTTCTCTTCCTCACGTCCAGCTCTCTTTTCTTCCGTCTTGACTTGTGTCTTGTCTCTTTCTCACGTTTTTTTTTCTTTTATAATGCTTGCTTTTTGTTTCCTTTTTGCTAGCTTTTCTTTTTCCTCTTGGTTTCTTCTTCTCTTAATGCTAGGAAACTGTCTCTCTCAAGCCAATGGTCGGGCCACGTTTGCAAAGCCCAAATAAAGCCCTTTTTGTCCAAATTTCATCATAATCTCCATGTTTCATCTCCTAAATCAAATCAAACATAATTTCCACAAATTAGCACAAGATCAATCAAAATATGAGGGAATTAAACAAAATATAATATGACTATTTATAACCTATCAAATGGCAAGAAATGCCCCGCGGCGCAGCTAGCGAAATATTCGCCGAGGCCGGTGAGCTATAGCCTTTGGTCTGCGGGGGTTGAGGAGGGGGGTTCGGGGGCTCTGGGCGTCAGAAATGGGTACAGTCTTTTCGAGGGTCCTCGTGTGCCTAGTGGGAGACTACGGTCAGAGGGCTGCCCTAAAATGGCAAGAAATGTCCAGCGGCGCCGCCCGGGAAAGACTCACCGAGGCCGGTGGGATGTAGCCTTAGGTCCGTAGGGGTTGGTGAGGGGCGTTCGGGGGCTCTGGGCGTCGGAAATGGGTACAGTCTTTTCGAGGGTCCTCGTGTGTCCAGTGGGAGGCTACGGTCAGTGGCCTGCCCTAAAATGGCAAGAAATGCCCCGCGGCGTAGCGAGCGAAATATTCGCCGAGGCCGGTGAGCTATAGCCTTTGGTCTGCGGGGGTTGGGGAGGGGGGTTCGGGGGCTCTGGGTGGCGGAAATGGGTACAGTCTTTTCGAGGGTCCTCGTGTGCCCAGTGGGAGGCTACGGTCAGAGGCTTGCCCTAAAATGGCAGGAAATGCCCAGCGGCGCCGCGCGCGAAATAGTCGCCGATACCGGTGGGCTATAGCCTTTGGTCCGCGAGGGTTGGGGATGGGGGTTCGGGGGCTCTGGGCATCGGAAATGGATCCAGTCTTTTCGAGGGGCCTTATGTGCCCAGTGGGAGGCTACGGTATGAGGCTTACCCTAAAATGGCAAGAAATATCCTGCGGCGTAGCACTCCAAATAGTCGCCGAGGCCGGTGGTCTATAGCCTTTGGTCCGCAGGGGTTGGGGAGGGGGGTTCGGGGGCTCGGGGCATCGGAAATGGGTCCAGTCTTTTCGAGGGGCCTTATGTGCCCAGTGGGAGGCTACGGTCAGAGGCTTACCCTAAAATGGCAAGAAATATCCTGCGGCGTAGCGCTCCAAATAGTCGCCGAGGCCAGTGGTCTATAGCCTTTGGTCCGCGAGGGTTGGGGTGGGGGGTTCAGGGGTTCTGGGCGTCGGAAATGGGTCTAGTCTTTTCGAGGGGCCTCATGTGGCCAGTGGGAGGCTACAGTCAGAGGCCTGCCCTAAAATGGTAAGAAATACCTAGCGATGTAGCGCTCCAAATAGTCGCCGAGGCCGGTGGGCTATAGCCTTTGGTCCGCGGGGGTTGGGGAGGGGGGTTCGGGGGTTCGGGGCGTCGGAATTGGGTACAGTCTTCATCAGGGACCTCTTGTGCCCAGTGGGAGGCTACGGTCAGAGGGCTGCCCTAAAATGGCAAGAAATGTCCAGCGGCGCCGCCTGGGAAAGAGTCGCCGAGGCCGGTGGGATGTAGACTTTGGTCCGTAGGGGTTGGTGAGGGGCGTTCGGGGGCTCTGGGCATCGGAAATGGGTACAGTCTTTTCGAGGGTCCTCGTGTGTCCAGTGGGAGGCTACGGTAAGAGGCCTACCCAAAAATGGCAAGAAATACCCAGCAACATGGCCTTGAAAAAAGTCACCGAGGCCGGTGGGCTATGGCCTTTGGTCCGTGGGGGTTGGGGAGGGTGGTTCTGGGGCTCTGGGTGTCGGAAATGGTTACGGTCATTTCGAGGGTCCTTGTGTGTCCAATGGGAGGCTACAGTTAGAGGCATGCCCTAAAATGGCAAGAAATACTCAGCGGCGCAGCGCGCGAAATAGTCCCCGAGGCCGGTGGGCTATAGCCTTTGGTCCGCGGGTGTTGGGGAGGGGGGTTCGGGGGCTCTGAGCGTCAGAAATGGGTACAGTCTTTTCGAGGGTCCTCGTGTGCCTAGTGGGAGACTACGGTCAGAGGCCTGCCCAAAAAAGGCAAGAAATACCCAGCGCCTTGAAATAATCATGAGGCCGGTGGGCTATGGCCTTTGGTCCGCGGGGGTTAGGGAGGGGGGTTCGGGGGCCCTGTGCGTCGGAAATGGGTACAGTCTTTTTCAGGGTCCTCTTGTGCCCAGTTGGATGCTACGGTCAGAGGGCTGCCCTAAAATGGCAAGAAATGTCCAGCGGCGCCGCCCAAGAAATAGTCGCCGACGCCGGTGGGATGTAGCCTTTGGTCCGTAGGGGTTGGTGAGGGGCGTTCGGGGGCTTTGGGCGTCGTAAATGGGTACAGTCTTTTCGAGGGTCCTCGTGTGCCCAGTGGGAGGCTACGGTAAGAGGCCTACCCAAAAATGGCAAGAACTACCCAGCGGCGCAGAGCGCGAAAAAGTCACCGAGGCCGGTGGGCTATGGCCTTTGGTCCGTGGGGGTTGGGGAGGGGGGTTCGGGGGCTCTGGGTGTCGGAATGGGTACGGTCATTTCGAGGGTCCTTGTGTGTCCAATGGGAGGCTACAGTTAGAGGCATGCCCTAAAATGGCAAGAAATGCTCAGCGGCGCAGCACGCGAAATAGTCCCCGAGGCCGGTGGGCTATAGCCTTTGGTCCGCGGGTGTTGGGGAGGGGGTTTCGGGGGCTCTGGGTGTCGGAAATGGGTACAGTCTTTTCGAGGGTCCTCGTTTGCACAGTGGGAGGTTACGGTCAGAGGCTTAGCCTAAAATGCCAAGAAATGCCGAGCGGTGCAGCGCGCGAAATAGTCGCCGAGGCTAGTGGGCTATAGCCTTTGGTCCATGGGGGTTAGGGAGGGGGGTTCGGGGGCTCTGTGCGTTGGAAATGGGTAAAGTCTTTTCGAGGGTCCTCGTGTGCACAGTGGGAGGCTACGGTCAGAGCCCTACCCTAAAATAGCAAGAAATACCCAGCGGTGCAGCGCGAGAAATAGTCACCGAGGCCGGTGGGCCATAGCCTTGGTCCGCGGGGGTTGGGGAGGGAGGTTCAGGGGCTCTGGGTGTCGGAAATGGGTCCAGTCTTTTCGAGGGGCCTCATGTTCCCAGTTGGAGGTTACGATCAGAGGCCTGCCCTAAAATGGCAAGAAATGCCAGTGGCCTTGAAATAGCGAGGCCGGTGGGCTATAGCCTGGTCCCATGAGGGTTGGGGAGGGGGGTTCGGGCGCTCGGGGCATCGGAAATGGGTCCAGTATTTTCGAGGGTCCTCGTGTGCAGTGGGAGGCTATGGTGGTGGCACCTTAAAATGGTGCAGAGTTGTCGAAGCCCTTCAAAATAAATACTGATTCGCCTAAACTAATTTGTAGAAATAGTGGAACCAGGTCGAATCCCAAGAGAACTATGTATTTAATTTCTCAAAGTTTAAAACAAAATTAATTTCCCAAGAAAACCAGATTTTGCAAAGTTTCTGCCACAAACCGGATAACCGAATTTTGTAAACCGGTTAGGGAAACCGGTAAGCCGTTTGTGATTGGTTTCGTTTCTGGAGCTAATTCGGTCAACCGATTCGTGAAATCCGGTCGACCGGTTGTGACTAGTAACGGTTCTGGAGGTTTTCGGCTACCCGGTTAGAAGAACCGGAAGACCGAATGCAGTGTAGCGATTCTGGAAGTATTTTGGCTAGCCGGATGAGAGAAACGGATAGTCGGTTGCGGGTTGTAAGCTTTCTGGAACCTATTCGGCTAACCGGATAGTGAAACCGGTAAGCCGATTGCTGGTAGTAACAATTCTGGAGGTATCCGGCTAATCCGGATAAGGAAACCGGAAGCCCGGATGTTGGTCTTCTCGGTTCTGGACAACAAACGGCTAGCCGGTTGTGGGTATCCGGTTATCCGGATTTCTGAATTTTCAAATTGTTTTCTTTAACACGAAATTAAATTAAAATAAAATTAAATTAAATTAAACAAGATTTTAAAATTAAACAAACAAAAAGATCAATCTTACCAAACTTCCAATCCAAGGGTGTGAATTCCATCCAATTGCAATTTTGATCATAGGCAAAAATATAAATAACTCAATCCAAGAACTTAGTCTACTTAATCGGAAATCTCGCAGAAAGCAATTATTCTCCTAATATAATAGACTCAAACAATCTCTCAAATCCAAACTTATCACTAATTTAACTGGGCATCATCGTTCCATATCAAATTAAGTGATAGCATTAAGAATAGTGAGAATGACTAAAACAAGATCAATTAATTCAAATTATTCCAACTTAATCAATTTGTATTTTTATTTCCCTAGAGCCTATCATGCAAGCTATGTAATTGTGGCCATCAATATACACACATGAGCCAACTCCTTGCTACTCAATTCAGGTCATTCATGACAATTCACGGATCACAAACTCGACTAGCGATAGAAAAATAAATATTGAATAAAGTCGTCAACTCAATCAATATAAATAATTCATAGAAAATAAGAACAAGAAAATAAAAATTACTTGGATTGAAGAAATTCTTGTTAAGTTCAAAGCCTCACAAAATTACAACCGGAATTGATTTACCCTTGGACTGGAATTAAAACCTTAGCCACTCATGGTGGTCAAAGGAAACAAAAGTTGTTTGAGAAGAAAAATAATTGCAGCAGCCGTTTGTTTCTCTTCCTCACGTCCAGCTCTCTTTTCTTCCGTCTTGACTTGTGTCTTGTCTCTTTCTCACGTTTTTTTTTCTTTTATAATGCTTGCTTTTTGTTTCCTTTTTGCTAGCTTTTCTTTTTCCTCTTGGTTTCTTCTTCTCTTAATGCTAGGAAACTGTCTCTCTCAAGCCAATGGTCGGGCCACGTTTGCAAAGCCCAAATAAAGCCCTTCATCATAATCTCCATGTTTCATCTCCTAAATCAAATCAAACATAATTTCCACAAATTAGCACAAGATCAATCAAAATATGAGGGAATTAAACAAAATATAATATGACTATTTATAACCTATCAAATGGCAAGAAATGCCCTTGTGTAGCTTAGCGAAATATTGAGGCCGGTGGGCTATAACCTTTGGTCCGCGGGGGTTGGGGAGGGGGGTTCGGGGGTTCTGGGCGTCATAAATGGGTCCAGTCTTTTTGAGGGGCCTCGTGTGCCTAGTGGGAGACTACGGTCAGAGGCATGTCCTAAAATGGCAAGAAATGCCCAGCGGCTCCGCCCGGGAAAGTGTCGCCGAGGCCGGTGGGATGTAGCATTTGTTCCGTAGGGGTTGTTTAGGGGAGTTCGGGGGCTCTTGGCGTTGGAAATGGGTACAGTCTTTTCGAGGGTCCTCGTGTGTCAGTGGGAGGCTACGGTCAGTGGCCTGCGCTAAAATGGCAAGAAATGCCCAGCGGCGTATCGCCGAAATATTCGCCGAGGCCGGGGGGCTTTAGCCTTGGGTCTGCGGGGTTGGGGGGGGGGGTTCGGGGGCTCTGGGTGGCGGAAATGGGTACAGTCTTTTCGAGGGTCCTCGTGTGCCCAGTGGGAGGCTACGGTCAGGGCCTGCCCTAAAATGGCAGGAAATGCCATGGCGCTTGTATGAAATAATCGCCGATACGGTGGGCTATAGCCTTTGGTCCGCGGGGGTTGGGGAGGGGGGTTCGGGGGCTCTGGGCGTCGGAAATGGATCCAGTCTTTTCGAGGGGCCTTATGTGCCCAGTGGGAGGCTACGGTATGAGGCTTACCCTAAAATGGCAAGAAATATCCTGCGGCGTAGCGCTCCAATAATCATGAGGCCGGTGGCCTATGGCCTTTGGTCCGCGGGGTTGGGGAGGGTTCGGGGGTTCTGGGCATCAGAAATGGTTCTAGTCTTTTCGAGGAGCCTTGTGCGCCCAGTGGGAGGTTACGGTCAGAGGCCTGCCCTAAAATGGCAAGAAATGCCCAGCGGCGCAGCGCGCGAAATAGTTGCCGAGGCCAGTGGGCTATAGCCTTTGGTCCGTTGGGTTTGGGGAGGGTTGGGGGCTATGGGCGTCGGGAAATGGGTCCAGTCTTTCAAGGGGCCTCATGTACCCAGTGGGAGGCTACATTCAGAGGCCTGCCTAAAATGGCAAGAAATGCCTAGCGATGTAGCGCTCAAATAGTCATGAGGCGGTGGGCTATAGCCTTTGGTCCATGAGGTTGGGAGGGTTCGGGGTTGGGCGTCGGGTGGAGTACAGTCTTCATCAGGGACCTCTTGTGCCCAGTGGGAGGCTACGGTCAGAGGGCTGCCCTAAAATGGCAAGAAATGTCCAGCGGCGCCGCCTGGGAAAGAGTCGCCGAGGCCGGTGGGATGTAGACTTTGGTCCGTAGGGGTTGGTGAGGGGCGTTCGGGGGCTCTGGGCATCGGAAATGGGTACAGTCTTTTCGAGGGTCCTCGTGTGTCCAGTGGGAGGCTACGGTAAGAGGCCTACCCAAAAATGGCAAGAAATACCCAGCAACGCAGCGCGCGAAAAAGTCACCGAGGCCGGTGGGCTATGGCCTTTGGTCCGTGGGGGTTGGGGAGGGTGGTTCTGGGGCTCTGGGTGTCGGAAATGGTTACGGTCATTTCGAGGGTCCTTGTGTGTCAATAGGAGGCTACAGTTAGAGGCATGCCCTAAAATGGCAAGAAATACTCAGCGGGCTTGTGAAATAGTCCCAAGGCGGTGGGCTATAGCCTTTAGTCAGGTGTTGGGGAGGGGTTCGGGGCTCTGGCGTCGAAATGGGTACAGTCTTTTGAGGTCTCGTGTGCCTAGTGGGAGACTACGGTCAGAGGCCTGCCCAAAAAAGGCAAGAAATACCCAGCCAGCGCAGCCTTGAAATAATCATGGAGGCCGGTGGGCTATGGCCTTTGGTCCGCGGGGGTTAGGGAGGGGGGTTCGGGGGCCCTGTGCGTCGGAAATGGGTACAGTCTTTTTCAGGGTCCTCTTGTGCCCAGTTGGATGCTACGGTCAGAGGGCTGCCCTAAAATGGCAAGAAATGTCCAGCGGCGCCGCCCGGGAAATAGTCGCCGACGCCGGTGGGATGTAGCCTTTGGTCCGTAGGGGTTGGTGAGGGGCGTTCGGGGGCTTTGGGCGTCGCAAATGGGTACAGTCTTTTCGAGGGTCCTCGTGTGCCCAGTGGGAGGCTACGGTAAGAGGCCTACCCAAAAATGGCAAGAACTACCCAGCGGCGCAGAGCGCGAAAAAGTCACCGAGGCCGGTGGGCTATGGCCTTTGGTCCGTGGGGGTTGGGGAGGGTTCGGGGGCTCAGGTGTCGGAATGGAGTACGGTCATTTGAGGTCCTTATGTGTCAATGGGAGGCTACAGTTAGAGGCATGCCTAAAATGGCAAGAAATGCTCAGCGGCGCAACCTTGAGAAATAGTCCCAGGCGGTGGCCTATAGCCTTTGGTCCGCGGGTGTTGGGGAGGGGGTTTCGGGGGCTCTGGGTGTCGGAAATGGGTACAGTCTTTTCGAGGGTCCTCGTTTGCACAGTGGGAGGTTACGGTCAGAGGCTTAGCCTAAAATGCCAAGAAATGCCGAGCGGTGCAGCGCGCGAAATAGTTGCCGAGGCTAGTGGGCTATAGCCTTTGGTCCATGGGGGTTAGGGAGGGGGGTTCGGGGGCTCTGTGCGTTGGAAATGGGTAAAGTCTTTTCGAGGGTCCTCGTGAGCCCAGTGGGAGGCTACGGTCAGAGGCCTGCCCTCAAATGGCAAGAAATGCCCAGTGGCGCAGCGCGCGAAATAGTCGCCGATTCCGGTGTGCTATATCCTTTGGTCCGCGGGGGTTGGGGAGGGGGTTCGGGGGCTTTGGTCGTCGGAAATGGGTACATGCTTTTTGAGGTTGCTCGTGTGCCCATTGGGAGCCTGCGGTAAGAGGCCTGCCCAAAAATGGCTAGAAATGCCCAGCGGCGCATCGCGCGAAAAAGTCGCCGAGGCAGGTGGGCTATGGCCTTTGGTCGGGGGGGGTTGGGGTTGGGGGTTGGGGGGGCTCTGGGCATCAAAAATGGGTCCAATCATTTTTAGGGGCCTCGTGTGCTCTATGGGAGCCTACGGTCAGAAGCATGCCCTAAAAAGACAAGAAATGCCCCGCGGCGCAGCACGCGAAATAGTCTCCGAGCCCGGTGGGCTATAGCCTTTGGTTCGAGGGGGTTAGGGAGGGGGGTTCGGGGGCTCTGCGCATCCAAAATAGTTCCAGTCTTTTTGAGGGGCCTTGTGTGCCCAGTGGGAGGCCACGGTCAGAGGCCTACCTTAAAATGGCAAGAAATGCCCAGCGACGAAGCACCTTGAAATAGTCATGAGGCAGTTCGCTATATCCTTTGGTCCGCGGGGGTTGGGAAGCGGGTTCGGGAGCTCTGGGCGTTGAAATGCGTACAGTCTTTTCGAGGGTCCTCGTGTGCCCAGTGGGAGACTACGGTCAGAGGCCTGCCCTAAAATGGCAAGAAATACCCCGCGGCGCAGCGCGCGAAATAGTCGCCGAGGCCGGTGGGCTATGGCCGTTGGTCCGCGGGGGTTAGGGAGGGGGGTTCGGGGGCTCTGGGCGTCGGAAATGGGTACAGTCTTTTCGAGGTTCCTTGTGTGCCCAGTGGGAGGCTACAGTCAGAGGCCTTCCCTAAAATGGCAAGAAATACCCAATCAGCCTTGTGAAATAATCCGAGGCGGTGTGCTTTGGCCTTTGGTCCGGGGGTGTTGGGGCGGGGGGTTCGGGGGCTCTGGGCGTCAGAAATGGGTACAGTCTTTTCTAGGGTCCTCGTGTGCCCACTCGGAGGTTACGGTCAGAGGCCTGCCCAAAAATGGCGAGAAATGCCCAGCGCAGCCTTGAGAAATAATCATGAGGCCGGTGGGCTATGGCCTGGTCCTTGAGGGGTTAGGGAGGGGGGTTCGGGGGCTCTGGGCGTCGGAAATGGGTACAGTCTTTTTCAGGGTCCTCGTGTGCCCAGTGGGAGACTACGGTCAGAGGCCTGCCCTAAAATGGCAAGAAATACCCCGCGGCGCAGCGCGCGAAATAGTCGCCGAGGCCGGTGGGCTATGGCCGTTGGTCCATGAGGTTAGGGAGGGGTTCGGGGCTCAGGCGTCGGAAATGGGTACAGTCTTTTCGAGGTTCCTTGTGTGCCCAGTGGGAGGCTACAGTCAGAGGCCTTCCCTAAAATGGCAAGAAATACCCAGCGGCGCAGCGCGCGAAATAGTCACGGAGGCCGGTGAGCTATTGCCTTAGGTCCGCGGGAGTTGGGGAGGGGGGTTCGGGGGCTCTGGGCGTCAGAAATGGGTACAGTCTTTTCTAGGGTCCTCGTGTGCCCACTCGGAGGTTACGGTCAGAGGCCTGCCCAAAAATGGCAAGAAATGCCCATGGCAGCCTTGAAATAGTCATGAGGCCGGTGGGCTATGGCCTTTGGTCCGCGGGGGTTAGGGAGGGGGGTTCGGGGGCTCTGGGCGTCGGAAATGGGTACAGTCTTTTTCAGGGTCCTCGTGTGCCCAGTGGGAGACTACGGTCAGAGGGCTGCCCTAAAATGGGAAGAAATGCCCAGCGGCGTAGCCCGCGAAATAATCGCCAAGGCCGGTGGGATGTTGCCTTTGGTCCGTAGGGGTTGGTGAGGGGCGTTCGGGGGCTCTGGGCGTCGGAAATGGGTACAGTCTTTTCAAGGGACCTCGTGTGCCCAGTGGGAGGCTACGGTAAGAGGCCTACCCAAAAATGGCAAGAAATACCAAGCGGCGCAGCGCGCGAAAAAGTCACCGAGGCCGGTGGGCTATGGCCTTTGGTCCGCGGGTGTTGGGGAGGGGGTCTCGGGGGCTCTGGGTGTCAGAAATGGGTACAGTCTTTTCGACGGTCCTCGTGTGCCCAGTGGGAGGCTACGGTCAGAGGCATGCCCTAAAATGGCAAGAAATACCCAGCTGCGCAGCGTGCGAAATAGCCCCCGAGGCCGGTGGGTTATAGCCTTTGGTCCGCGGGTGTTGGGGAGGGGGTTTCGGGGGCTCTCGTTGTCGGAAATGGGTACAGTCTTTTCGCGGTTCCTTGTGTGCCTAGTGGGAGGCTACGGTCAGAGGCCTGCCCTAAAATGGTAAGAAATGCCCCGCGGCGCAGCGCGCGAAATAGTCGCCGAGGCCGGTGGGCTATAGCCTTTGGTCCGCGGGGTTTAGGGAGGGGGGTTCGGGGTTTCTGGGCTTAGGAAATGGGTACAGTCTTTTCGAGGGTCCTCGTGTGCCCAGTGGGAGGTTACGGTCAGAGGCTTAGCCTAAAATGGCAAGAAATGCCCAGCGCCGCAGCGCGCGAAATAGTCACCGAAACTAGTGGGATATAGCCTTTGGTGCTTGGGGGTTGGGGAGGGGGGTTCGGGGGCTCTGTACGTGGGAAATGGGTAAAGTCTTTTCGAGGGTCCTCGTGAGCCCAGTGGGAGGCAACGGTCAGAGGCCTGCCTGAAATGCGAAATGCCAGTGGCCGAAAAACGGAAATAATTATGTGATCAGGGTGCTATATCCTTTGGTCCGCGGGGGTTGCGGAGGGAGGTTCGGGGGCTTTGGGCATCGGAAATGGGTACAGTCTTTTCGAGGTTGCTCGTGTGCCCATTGGGAGGCTACCGTAAGAGGCCTGGCCAAAAATGGCTAGAAATACTTGCCAGCAGCATCGCGCGAAAAAGTCGCCGAGGCAAGTGGGCTATCCTTTGGTCCGCGGGGGTTGGGGATGGGGGTTCGGGGGGTATGGGCATCGGAAATGGATCCAATCATTTTTAGGGGCCTCGTGTGCTCTGTGGGAGCCTACGGTCAGAAGCATGCCCTAAAAAGACAAGAAATGCCCCGCGGCGCAGTGCGCGAAATAGTCTCCGAGCCCGGTGGGCTATAGCCTTTGGTCCGAGGGTGTTAGGGAGGGGGGTTCGAGGGCTCTGCGCGTCCAAAATCGTTCCAGTCTTTTTGAGGGGCCTTGTGTGCCCAGTGGGAGGCCACGGTCAGAGGCCTACCTTAAAATGGCAAGAAATGTAGCTGACGAAACCTGTGAAATAGTCGCCAAGGCCGGTTGGATATAGCCTTTGGTCCATGAGGGTTGGGAAGGGGTTGGAGCTACAGGCGTTGAAATCGTACAATCTTCGAGGTCTCGTGTGCCCAGTGGGAGACTACGGTCAGAGGCCTGCCCTAAAATGGCAAGAAATGCCCAAGCGCAGCCTTGAAATAATCATGAGGCCGGTGGGCTATGGCCTTTGGTCCGCGGGGGTTAGGGAGGGGGGTTCGGGGGCTCTGGGCGTCGGAAATGGGTACAGTCTTTTTCAGGGTCCTCGTGTGCCCAGTGGGAGACTACGGTCAGAGGGCTGCCCTACAATGGGAAGAAATGCCCAGCGGCGCAGCCCGCGAAATAGTCGCCAAGGCCGGTGGGATGTAGCCTTTGGTCCGTAGGGGTTGGTGAGGGGCGTTCGGGGGCTCTGGTCGTCGGAAATGGGTACAGTCTTTTCGAGGGTCCTCGTGTGCCCAGTGGGAGGCTACGGTAAGAGGCCTACCCAAAAATGGCAAGAAATACCCAGCGCAGCGTGAAAAAAATTCACCGAGGCCGGTGGGCTATGGCCTTTGGTCCGTGGGGGTTGGGGAGGGGGGTTCGGGGGCTCTGCGTGTTGGAAATTGGTACGGTCATTTCGAGGGTCCTTGTGTGTCCAATGGGAGGCTACAGTCAGAGGCATGCCCTAAAATGGCAAGAAATGCCCAGCGGCGCAGCGCGCGAAATAGTCCCCGAGGCCGGTGGGCTATAGCGTTTGGTCCGCGCGGGTTGGGGAGGGGGTTTTAGGGGCTCTGGGTGTCGGAAATGGGTACAGTCTTTTCGAGGTTCCTTGTGTGCCCAGTGGGAGGCTACAGTCAGAGGCCTTCCCTAAAATGGCAAGAAATGCCCAGCCAGTAGCCTTGTGAAATAATCCTGGAGGCGGTGAGCTATTGCCTTTGGTCCTTGAGGTTGGGGAGGGTTCGGGCCTCTGGGCGTCAGAAATGGGTACCATCTTTTCGGGGGTCCTTGTGTGCCCAGTGGGAGGCTACGGTCAGAGGCCTGCCCTAAAATGGCATGAAATGCCCGGCAGCGCAGCGCGTGAAATAGTCGCCGAGGCCGGCGGGCTATAGCGTCTATTCCATGGGGGTTGGGGAGTGGGGTTCAGGGACTCTGGGCGTCGGAAACGGGTCCAGTCTTTTCAAGGGGCCTCGTGGTGCCAGTGGGAGTCTACGGTCAGAGGCCTGCCCTAAAATGGCAAGAAATGCCTAAGCGTCGCAGTCTGTGAAATATTCATGAGGCGGTGGGCTACTGACCTTTGGCCCGAGGGTTGGGGAGGGGGTTCGGGGGCTCTGTTCGCCGGAAATGGGTCCAGTATTTTTGAGGGGCCTCGTGTGCCCAGTGAGAGGCTACGGTCAGAGGCCTGCCCTAAAATGGCAAGAAATGCCTAGCGTCGCGATCTTGTGAAATATTCATGAGGCGGTGGGCTCTGACCTTTGGCCCTTGAGGGGTTGGGGAGGGTTCGGGGACTACAGGCAGCGGAAATGGGTCCGGTCTTTTGGAGGGCCTCGTGTGATCAGTGGGAGCCCTACGGTCAGAGGCTGCCATAAAAAGCGAAATGCCCTGCGGCGTAGCAGCGAAATACTCTCCGGCGGTGCGCTATAAGCGTCTGTTCCGAGGGTTGGGAGGGTTCGGGGACTGCAGGCATCGGAAATGGGTCTAGTATTTTAGGTGCCTCATGTACCCGGTGAGAGAGGCTACAGTCAGAGGCCTGCCCTAAAATGGCAAGAAATGCCCATGGCCAGCATAAAATAGTCTACGAGCCCGGTGGGCTATAGCCTTTGGTCCGCAGGGGTTGGGGAGGGGGGTTCGGGGGCTCTGGGCGTCGGAAATGGGTACAGTCTTTTCGAGGGTCCTCGGGTGCCCAGTGCGAGGCTACGCTCAGAGGCCTCCCCTAAAATGGCAAGAAATGCCCAGCGGCGCAGCTCGCAAAATAGTCTACGAGCCCGGTGGGCTATAGCCTTTGGTCCGCGGGGGTTGGGGTGGGGAGTTCAGGGGCTCTGGGCGTCGGAAATGGGTCCAGTCTTTTCGAGGGTCCTCGTGTGCCCAGTGGGAGGCTACGGTCAGAGGCCTGCCCTAAAAGGGGAAGAAATGCCCAGTGATGCAGCGCGCCAAATAGTCGCCGAGGCCGGTGGCCTATAGCCTTTGGTCCGCGGGGGTTGGGGAGTTGGGGTTCGGGGGCTCTGGGAGTCGGAAATGGGTACAGTCATTTCGAGGGTCCTCGTGTGCCCAGTGGGAGGCTACGGTCAGAAGCCTACGCTAAAATGGCAAGAAATGCCCAGTGGCGCAGCCCGTGAAGTAGTTGCCGAGGCCGGTGGGCTATAGCCTTTAGTCCGCGGGGGTGGGGGAGGGTGTTTCGGGGGTTCGGGGGCTCTGGGCATCGGAAATGGGTACAGTCTTTTCAAGGGGCCTCGTGTGCCCAGCGGGAGGCTACGGTCAGAGGCCTGCCCTAAAATGGCAAGAAATGCCCAGCGGCGCAGCGCGCGAAATAGTCGTCGAGGCTCGTGGGCTATATCCTTTGGTCCGCGGGGGTTGGGGAGGGGGGTTCGGTGGGTCTGGGCAACGGAAATGGGCACCGTCTTTTCAAGGGGCCTCGTGTGACCAGCGGTAGGCTACGGTCAGAGGCCTGCCCTAAAAAGGGAAGAAATGCCCTGCAGCGCAGCGCACGAAATTATCGCTGAGGCCATTCGGCTATAGCGTCTTTTCCGTGGGGGTTGGGGAGGGGGGTTCGGGGGCTCTAGGCTTCGGAAATGGGTCTAGTCTTTTCGAGGGGCCTCGTGCGCCCAATGGGAGGCTACGCTCAGAGGCCTGCCCTAAGATGGCAAGAAATGCTTAGCAGTGTGAGTGTCGGCCAGGCCAGTGGGCTATAGCCTTTGGTCCGCAGGGTTAGGGAGGGGTGTTCGGGGACTCTGGGCGTCGTAAATGGGTCTAGTCTTTTTACAGGGCCTCGTGTGCTCAGTGGGAACCTATGGTCTGAGGCCTGCCCTAAAAAGGCAAAGAAATTCCCCGCGGCGCAGCGCGCGAAATTGTGTACGAGCCCGGTGGGCTATAGCCTTTGGTCCGCGGGGGTTGGGGTGGGGGGTTCGGGGGCTGTGGGCATCGGAATGGGTACAATCTTTTCGATGGTCCTTGTGTGCCCAGTGGGAGGCTACGGTCAGAGGCCTACCCTAAAAAGGGGAAGAAATACCCAGCGATGCAGCCTTGAAAGCGATCCACAGGCGGTGGGCTATAGCCTTTGGTCCGTGGGGATTGGGGAGGGGAGTTCGGGGGCTCTGGGCGTAGGAAATGGGTACCATCTTTTCGGGGGTCCTTGTGTGCCCAGTGGGAGGCTACGGTCAGAGGCCTGCCCTAAAATGGCAAGAAATGCCTAGCGTCGCAGCGCGCGAAATATTCGCCGAGCCCGGTGGGCTACAGCCTTTGGCCCAAGGGCTATAGCCCACTGGCCTCGGCGACTATTTCATGCGTTGCGCCGCGGGGCATTTCTTGTCATTTAGAACGACTGACCGTAACCTCCCAGAGCTGAACCTCAGCTGTGCCATTCGACACCAGGCCCCCGCTCCCACGGACCAAAACTATGGACCACCGGCGTCGGCTAATTTCGGCGGCTCCGCCGGACATTTCTTGACATTTTGGGGTAATCCTCTGACCGTAGCCTGCCACTGGGCAGATTAGGACCCTCGAAAGGACTGTACCCATTTCTGCGACTATTTCGTGCACTGTGCCACTGGGTATTTCTTGCCATTTTAGGGCAGGCCTCTGACCGTGGCCTCCAGCTGCAGGCACCTCAAAATACTAGACCCATTTTCGTTGCCCAGTTCCCGAACCTCCCCCCAGCGGGCCAAAGGCTGTAACCGACCTCGGCGAATATTCATGTGTTGCTGCTAACATTCTTGCTATTTAGTGGGGCCTCAGTGAACTCTCAGCACCCAGGCCTTGAGACTAAACCATTCTGATGCCTGGGTCACAGACCCGGCTCCTCAACCCCGTGGAGCAGGCTATGGGCCAGGCCTCGGCGACTATTTCCTTGCGCTGCGCGGGATATTTCTTGCCATTTTAGCGGGGCCTCGACCGTGGCCTCCAGTGGGCACACAAGGACCCTGAAGATGGTGCCCATTTCTCGTCAGGCCCAGACCCCCCGACCCGGACCAAAGGCTATAGCCTCTGCGACTATTTCATGTGCGCATCATGGGCATTTTCCACAGGGCGGGCCTCGACCGTGGCCTCACTGGGCACACAGGACCATCGAAGTGTGCCCATTCCGTGCTTGACCGAACCCCTGACCCCGGACCAAGGCTAGCCCGAACTCGTACACTATTCATGGCGCTGCAGGCATTTCTTGCCTTTAGGGCAGGCCTCAGACCGTGGGTTCCCACTGAGCACCAGGGCCCGTCAAGACTAGACCCATTTTCGATGCCCACAGTCCCCGAACACCCCACCCCAACCCTGCGGACCAAAGGCATAGCCCACCGACCCCAGCGACAATTTGCGCCGCTGGGCATTTCTTGCCATTTTAGGGCAGGCCTCTGACCGTAGCCTCCCACTGGGCACACAAGGACCATCGAAAAGTCTGTACCCATTTCCGGCCGAGCCTGAACCCCACTGACCCAGCGGACCAAGGCTATAGCCACAGGGCTCGTACACTATTTGGCTGGCGTGGGCATTCTTGCCTTTTTGGGGGCCTCAGACCGTGGGTTCCACTGAGTACACGAGGCCCGTAAAGACTAGACCCATTTCGATGCCCGGAGGCCTCGAACACCTCCCAACCTGCGGACCAAAGGCTATAGCCACTGGCCTCGGCTATTTATTGGAGCTGGGCATTCTTGCCATCTTAGGGCAGGCCTCTGGCGTAGCCTCCCGTTGGGCGCAGGGCCCTCGAAAGACTAGACCCATTTCCGACGCCTAGATCCCCAGACCCCCTCCCACCCCTACGGAAAAGGCCTATAGCTGGCCTCGGCGATAATTTATTGTATGTGCTTGTGAGGCATTTCTTCCTTTTTAGGGCGGGCCTCGACCCGCAACCTCCGCTGGTCACAGGGCCCCTTGAAAAGACGGTGCCCATTTCCGATGCCCAGAGCCCCAGACCCCAGACCCCCGACCCCGGGCAGACGCTATAGCCCACCGGCCTCCACGACATTTTCGTGCGCTGCATCGCTGGGCATTTCTCGCCATTTTAGGGCAGGCTTCTGACCGTAGCCTCCCATTGGGCACATGAGGACCCTCAAAAAGTCTGTACCCATTTCCGAAGCCCAGAGCCCCCGAACCCCCGTCCCCAACCCCCGCGGACCAAAGGCTATAGACCACCGGCCTCGGCGACAATTTCGCGCGCTGGATCGCTGGGCATTTCTTCCCCTTTTAGGGTAGGCCTCTGACCGTAGGCTCCCACTGAGAACACGAGGCCCCTCAAAAAAACTAGACCCATTTCCGATGCCCAGAGTCCCCGAACCCTCCTCCCCAACCCTGCGGACCAAAGGCTATAGCCCACCGGCCCCGGCGACAATATCGCGCGCTGCGCGCGGGTATTCTTGCCATTTCTGGCGGGCCTCACAGCGTAAGCGTATGTGAGCGAGGACCTCGAAAGGACTGTAGCCATTTCGGCAGGCCCCAGACCCCCTCCCCCTGCGGACCAAGGCTATAGCCCACCGACCTCCGCGCCCATTTGCACGCTCATGGGCATTTCTTGCCTTTTAGGACAGACTTGACCTTAGTCTCCCAGGCACGAGGGACCCTTGAAAGGCGGTACCCATTTCGGCCTTGAGCCGCCGAACCCATGAACCCCTTCCCACCCCAGGAACAGACGCTATAGCCCACCGGCCTCGACGACATTTTCGCGCGCTGCACCGCTGGGCATTTCTTGCCATTTTAGGGCAGCCTTCTGACCGTAGCCTCCCACTGGGCACATGAGGACCCTCAAAACGTCTGTACCCATTTCCGAAGCCCAGAGCCAGCGAACCCCCGTCCCCAACCCCCGCGGACCAAAGGCTATAGACCACCGGCCGCGGCGACAATTTCCTTGTATTTGGATCGCTGGGTATTTCTTCCACAAGGGGCAGGCCTCGACCGTAGGTTCCCAGGCTGCAGGGCCCCTCAAGACTAGACCCATTTCCGATGCCCAGGTCCCAGACCCCTCCTGACCCTGCGCACCAAAGGCTATAGCCCACCGGCCTCGGCGACTATTTCACGCGCTACGCCGTAGGACATTTCTTGCCATTTTAGGGCAGGCTTCTCACCGTAACCTCCCAATGGACATCTGAGGCCCTCAAAATATTGTACCCATTTTCGACACAGGCCCCAGACCCCGTCCCAGCCCCGGACCAAAGCTATAGCCCAGACTCGTAGACTATTCGTGCGATCATGGTTGAGCATTCTTGTCTTTTAGGGCGGGCCTCGACCGTGGGCTCCCAGCTGAGCACGAGGCCCTCAAAATACTAAACAAATTTCCGATGCCAGTCCCGACCCCCTCCCAAACCCCGTGGAGCAGATCTTATAGCCCACCGGCCCGACTACTATTTCGCCTGCGCTTGTTGGGTATTTCTTGCCATTTTAGGGCAGGCCTCGACCGTAGCCTCCCATGGGCGCACAGGCCCCTCGAAAAGACTGTGCCCATTTCCGGCCGGGCCCAGAACCCCCCTGACCCCAGCGGACCAAGGCTATAGACCACCGGCCTCGGCGACTATTTGCGCACTGCGCTGGTATTCTTGTCATTTTAGGCAGGCCTCGACCGTAGCCTCCACGAGGTCCCTCGAAAGACTGCCATTTCCGACTCCCGGATCCCAGATCCCCTCCCAGCACCCATGGACCAAGGCTATAGCCACTTGGAGACTATTTCGCCATGTTGGACATTTCTTGCCTTTTAGGGCAGGCCTCGGGGCTATAGCTCCCTTGGCGCGAGGCCACTCAAAAGACTAGACACAATTCCGGTGCCTAGAGTCCCAGACCCCCTCCAGACCCCGTGGAGCAGATGCTATAGCCCACGGCCCGGCTATTTCACGCTGGGTATTTCTCGTCATTTTAGGGCAGCGTTCTGACCGTAGCCTCCCACTGGACACACGAGGACCCTCGAAAAGACTGTACCCATTTCCGACGACCAGAGCCCCTGAACCCCCCTCCCCAACCCCCGCAGACCAAAGGCTGTAGCCCACTGGCCTCGGCGACAATTTCCTTGTTTGGGCATTCTTGCCATTCTCTGGGCCTCGACCGTAGCCTCCCAGCTGGGCACACGAGGACCCTCGAAAAGCCTGTCGCATTTCTGGCCGAGCCCCAGACAGCTTCCCTGACCCCATGGACCAGCTATAGCCCAGGATCGGACACTATTTTCTTGTGCTGGCCGTGGCGCATTCTTGTCTTTTAGGCGGGGCCTCGGACCGTAGGCTCCCAGGCACCACAGGCCCTCAAAATACTAAACAAATTTCCGATGCCAGAATCTGACCCCCTCCCAAACCCCGTGGAAAGATGCTATAGCCCACCAGCCCGACTCTTATTTGCCTTTGCTTGTTGAGCATTCTTGCCATTTCTGACAGGTCTCGTGGAGCCTCCCAGCTGGGCTGCAGGTCCCCTCGAAAGGCTGGATAGATTTCCGGCCCAGCCCCGAACCCCTACTGACCCCAGCGGACCAAGGCTATAGCCACGGCCTCCGCGACTATTTGTGTGCATTGCCGCTAAGCATTTCTTGCCATTTAGAGGCGGGCCTCGTAGTAGCCTCCCCAGGCGAGACAAGGCTGTGCATTTATTGCCATTTTAGGGCAGCCCTCTGACCGTAGTCTCCCCCTGGGTACACGACGACCCTTGAAAAGAATGTACCCATTTCCGACGCCCAGAACCCCGAACCCTCTGCCCGACCCCCGCGGACCAAAGGCTATGGCCCACCGGCCACGGCGACTATTTCGCGCGTGTTCCATGGGGTATTTCTTGCCATTTTAGGGCAGGGCTCTGACCGTAGCCTCCCATTGGGCACACGAGGACCTTCGAAAAGACTGTACCCATTTAGGGCCCCAGGCCCCGTACCCCCTGACCCCATGGACCAGGCTATAGCCCACCGGCGTCGGAGAATATTTTGGCAGCGCTGGGTATTCTTAACATTTAGGGCAGCCCTCTGACCGTAGTCTCCAGGCACACAGGCCCTCGAAAGGCTGGACCCATTTCCGATGCAGGCCCCAGACCCCTCCCGGCCCAGCGGACCAAAGGCTATAGCCCACCGGCCTCGGCGACTATTTCGCGCGCTTTGCCGCTAAGTATTTCTTGCCATTTTAGGGCAGGCCTCGCCGTAGCCTCCCATGGGCAGACAAGGCCCCTGGAAAAGGCTGGACCCATTTCCAGACGAGCCTCACAGACCCCCTCCCGGCCCATGAGACTAAAGGCTATAGGCCACCGTCGGTGACTATTCGCTGGGCATTTCTTGCCATTTTAGGCGGGGCCTCATTGTAGTCTCCCTTGGGCACACGAGGACCCTCGAAAGGCTGTACCATTTCGACACCCAGGCCGGAACCCCCTCCCAGCCCCATGGACCAATGTGCCAGCAGCCTCGGCGACTATTTCGTCTTGACTGCTGGGTATTCTGGCCATTTAAGGCGGGCCTGACCGTAGCCTCCCTGGGCACACTAGGCCCTCAAAATGGTATGCCCATTTCGACACCCAGTGACCTTGACCCCTTTCCCAGCCCCAGCGTACCAAGGCTATAGCTCACGGCCTCGGTAGCTATTTATGTTCTTGTTGGGCATCTTGTCATTTAGGGCCTCGACCGTAGTCTCCCAGGCACACAGGACCCTCGAAATGACTGTACATATTTCCGATGCCAAGACCCCAGACCTCTTCCTAACTCACGTGGACCAAGGGCTATGGCCCACCGGCTTCGGAGTCTATTTCGCGTACTGGGCCGCTGGGCATTTCTTGCCATTTTAGGGCAGGCCTGTGTCCGTAGCCTCCCACTGTGCACATGAGGCCCCTCGAAAAGACTGGACCCATTTCCGACGTATAGCCATGAACCCCCTCCCAGCCCATGGACCAAAGGCTATAGCCCACCGGCGTTGGCGACTATTTCTCGCGCTTCGCCGCTGGATATTTCTTGCCATTTTAGGGCAGGCCTCTGACTGTAGTCTCCCACTGGGCATTTCTGGCTATTTTAGGGTAGGGCTCTGACCGTAGCCTCCCACTGGGCACACGAGGACCCTCGAAATGGCTGGACCCATTTCCGACGTCCAGAGCTCCCGAACCCCGCTCCCCAACCCCCGCGGACCAAAGGCTATAGCTCACCGGCCTCGGCGACTAATTCATGCGCTGCACCGCTGGGCATTTGTTGCCATTTTAGAGCAGGCCTCTGACCGTAGCCTCCCACTGGGCACACGAGGACCCTCGAAATGACTGGACCCATTTCCGACCCCCAGGCCCCAGAACCCCCTCTGACCCCAGCGGACCAAAGGCTACAGCCCACGGCCTCGGCTGACTATTTCAGCTTTGTCATTGGGCATTTCTTGCCATTTAGGGCAGGCCTCGACCGTAGCCTCCCAGGCAGACAAGGCCCCTGGAAAAGGCTGGACCCATTTCGGACAGGCCTCAGACCCCCCTCTGACCCCAGCAGGACTAAAGACTATAGGCCACCGTCGGTGACTATTCGCAGCTTAGCCCATTGGGCATTTCTTGCCATTTTAGGGCAGGCCTCTCTGACCGTAGTCTCCCCAGGTACACGACGACCCTTGAAAGAATGTATCCATTTCCGGCCTTGAACCCGAACCCCTCTTGACTCCGCGGACCAAGGCTATGGCCCACCACGGCGACTATTTCGCGTGTTCGCTGGGTATTTCTTGCCATTTAGGCGGGGCTCTGACCGTAGCCTCCCATTGGGCACGAGGACCTTGAAAGACTGCCCATTTGGGGCCTTGAGCCCCGTACCCCTCTGACCCCATGGACCAAAGCTATAGCCCACCGGCGTGGAGAATATTTGCGCGGCTGGGTATTTCTTAACATTTTAGGGCAGGCCTCGACCGTAGTCTCCCAGGCACACAAGGCCCTCGAAAAGCTGGACCCATTTCGATGCCCAGGCCCCGAACCCGCTCCCCAACCCCAGCGGACCAAGGCTATAGCCCACGGCCTTTGCGACTATTTTGGCGCTTTGTCATTGGGCATTTCTTGCCATTTAGGGCAGGCCTCGACCGTAGCCTCCCCAGGCAGACAAGGCCCTGGAAAGACTGGACCCATTTGAACCCCAGAGCCTCAAGACCCCCTCCCAGGCCCATGGGACTAAAGACTATAGGCCACGGCGTCGGTGACTATTAACCGCTGGGCATTTCTTGCCATTTAGGGCAGGCCTCGACCGTAGTCTCCCATGGGCACACGAGGACCCTCGAAAGGCTGTACCATTTTGACACGAGCTCAGGAACCCCATCCCCGACCCCTCGGACCAAGGATGTAGCCCACCGCCTCGGTGACTATTTGTGTTGTGTACTGGACATTCTGGCAATTTTGAGGCAGGAGGCTCTGGGCCGTAGCCTCCCAGCTGGGCTACAGGGACCATCGAAATGGCTGGACCCATTTCCGGCCTTGAGCTCTGACCCAGCTCTGACCCCATGGACCCAGAAAGGCTTTATGCCCAGCGGCCTCGTGATTATTTCATCATGTTGCACAGTTCTTTCATTTAAGACCTCGACTCTAGCCTCCCTTTGGGCTACAGGGCCTTGAAATGACTGGACCATTTCCGACACGGAGCCGGAACCCCTCCCACCCATGCGGACCCAGGCTACATAGCTCATTGGGCTTAGCGACTATTCATGTGTGCAGCGCCCGGCCCGTGTCTTGCCAGCACAGGCGGGCCTCTGTCCGTGGCCTCCAGCTGCACATGAGGCCCGTCGAAAATCTGGACCCATTTTAAACGTCTGGGCTCCAATCCCTCCCTCCGACCCATGGACCAAGGCTATAGCCCACGGCGTCGTGATTATTCTTGCCCCCGTCTTCTTGCCATTTAGGGCAGGCCTCTGACCGTAGTCTCCCAGCTGGGCACACAGGGACCCTCGAAAGGCTGTATCCATTTCCGGCGCCTAGAGCCCGGAATCCCGTCTGACCCCATGGGACCAAAGGCTGCAGCCACCCGCCTCGGCGACTATTTGTCGCTGCAGCTGGGTATTTCTTGCCATTTAGGCGGGGCCTCGACCGTAGTCTCCTTGGGCACAGGGACCCTCGAAAGGCTGTACCATTCCGGCGCCTAGAGCCACTGGAATACCCCTCCCCTGACCCCAGCGGACCAAAGGTGGCCAGACCTCGTGACTATTTCGTCGCTTCGTATTTGGGCATTTCTTGCCATTTAGGGCAGACCTCGTAGTAGCCTCCCATTGGGCACACGGGGTCCCTCAGAATGGTTGTACCCATTTCGGACGCCCATAGCCCCGACCCTTCCCAGCCCTCGCGGACGAAGGCTATAGCTCGTGACCTCGTGACTATTCCATGGGCGCTGGGTATCTTGCCATTTTATGGCGGGCCTCTTCCGAACCCCTGCCCATGGACCCAGGCTATGGCCCACCGGCGTCGGGGACTATTTGGCGCGCTGCGCCGCAGGGTATTTCATGCCATTGTAGGGCGGGCCTTTGAGCAGACCTCCCTGCAGGCAGGAAGACCCTCAAAATCTGGACCCATTTCCGGCCTTGAGCCCCAGAACCCCCTCCCACGACCCCATGAGACCAAAGGCTATAGCCCACCGGCCTCGGCGACTATTTCGCGTGCTTCATCGCTGGGCATTTCATGCCATTTTAGGGCAGGCCTCTGACCGTAGTCTCCCACTGGACACATAAGGACCCTCGAAAAGGCTGGACCCATTTCTGACACCCAGAGCCCCCCAACCCCCTCCCAGCCCCAGCGGACCAAAAGGCTATAAGCGCCACTCGGCGACTATTTAGACATCTTTGTTGGGCATTCCATCCCATTTAAGGTGGGCCTCTGACCGTGGCCTCCTTTGGCCACTAGGCCCTCAAAAAAATTGGACCCATTTCCGATGCCCAGAGCCCCAGAACCCCGCTCCCCAATCCCTGCGGACCAAAGGCTATAGCCCACCGGCCTCGGCGACTATTTAGCGCGCTGTGCCGCAGGGCATTTCATGCCATTTTAGGGCAGGGCTTTGACCAGAGCCTCCACTGGGCACAGGAGGACCCTCGAAAAAAATGGACCCATTTCCATGCCCAGGCCCAGCTCCCCGACCCCAGCGGACGGCTATAGCCCTACCCGGCCTCGATTCTGATTCAGCCTGTGGTCTTGTGAGTGGGTAATTCTTGCCATTTATGGTGGGCCTTTGACCGTGAGGCACCCTCTGTGCACAGGCCCCTTGAAAACTGGACCCATTTCGACACAGGCCCCAGACCCCCAGTCCCAGCGGACCAAGGCTATAGCCCACCGGCCTCGGCGACTATTTGTGATTGCTTGTTGGGCAATTCACTGCCATTTGGGGCGATTACTCGACCGAAGCCTCTCTTGGGCACAGGGCCCCTCGAAAAGACAAAATCCATTTCGACACCCAAAGCCACCGAACCCTCCTCCCCAACCCCCGCGGGCCAAAGGCTATAACCCACCAGACTCGGTGACTATTTAGCATCTTCTTGCTGCTCATTTCTTGTCATTTTAGAGGCGGGCCTCGACCGTAGTCTCCCTAACAGGAGGCCCCTCGAAAAGTGGACCCATTTGCGACACCAGTTTCCGATCCCCCTCTGACCCCCGGACCAAAGGCTATAATAGCCAAGCCTCGGCGACTATTTCAGCTGACTCTTGAGCAATTCTTGCCATTTTAGGGCACCTCGACCGTAGCCTCTTCTTGGACACACGAGGCCCCTCGAAGACAAGACCCATTTCAGGCGTCAGGCCCCAGACCCCCTCCCATTCCCCAGCGGCCCAAAGGCTATACCCCAGGCCTCGGCGACTATTTATAAGCAGCTGCTGGGCATTCTTGCCATTTTAGGGCAGACCTCGACGTAGCCTCTCTTGGACACACAGGGCCCCTCGAAAGACAAGACCCATTTCCGGCGCCCAGGCCCCAGACCCCTCCCTGACCCCATGGACAAGGCTATAGCCAGCCTCGGCGACTATTTACATGGCTGGCCCTTTGGGCATTTCTTGCCATTTAGGGAGGCCTCTGACCGTAGTCTCCCGTTTAGGAAGGCCTCGAAAGGCAAGACCCATTTCTGGCAGCCCAAAAGCCATGATCCCCTTGACCCCGTGGGCCAAGGCTATAGCCCACCGGCCTCGGCGACTATTTAGCGTCTTTTGTGGGTATTTCTTGCGGTTTAGGGTGGGCCTCAGGACCGTAGCCTCCCCACAGGGACACGAGGCCCTCAAAGGCTGTGCCATTTCCGATGCCCAGGCCCCAGACCCCTCTGACCTCCATGAGCCAAAGGCGATAAGCCACCTGACCTCGGCGACTATTTATGGCTTCTTGTGTTGGGCATTTCTTGCTGTTTTAGAGGGCCTCTGTCCGTAGCCTCAGCTGGGCACACGAGGCCCCTCGAAAAGGCAGTGCCATTCGGCGCTTGAGGCCCCAGACTCCCTCCCAGGCCAGGACCAAAGGCTATAGCCCATTGGCCTTGGCGACTATTTTGTGTGTGTTGGGCATTCATGCCATTTTAGGGCGGGCCTCGTGACCGTAGCCTCCCCTCTGGGCACCGACCCCCTCGAAAAGGGGCCCATTTATTGAGGTCAGGAACCCCTCTGACCCCAGCAGACAGGGCCTATAGCCCACCGGCCTTGGCGACTATTTGGCGTTGTCTGTGCATTTCTTGCCATTTAAGGCGGGCCTCGAGTAGCCTCCCAGGCTACGAGACCCCTCGAAAGGCTGGACCCATTTCCGACTCTCAAAGCCCCAGACCCCCTCCCAGACCCAGTGGACAAAGGCTATAGCCCTTTGGCCTCGGCGACTATTCATGTGCGCCATGTGGGTATTCTTGCCATTTTAGGGCAGGCCTCGACCGTAGCCTCCAGGCTGCAGGACCCCTCGAAAGACTGGACCCATTTCCGACTCCCAGGCCCCAGACCCCCTCCCAGATCCCAGCGGACCAAGGCTATAGCCCAGCCTCGTGACTATTCATGTGATCATGCTGGGTATTTCTTGCCGTTTTAGGGCAGGACTCTGACCGTAGCCCCCAACTGGGCACACGTGGCCCTTCAAAAAGACTGGACCCATTCCCAATGCCCAGAGTCCCCGACCCCCTCCCAGGCCCAGCGGACAGCCATTTATAGCCCAGCCTCGGAGACTATTTCGGGCTGCGCATGGGCATTTCTTACCTTTTTAGGGCAAGCCTCTAAATGTAGGCTCCCACTGACTACACGAGGACCCTCAAAAAGGCTGGACCCATTTTCGACCCCCAGAGTCCCCGAACCCCCTCCCCAACCCCCGCGGGCCGAAGGCTATAGCCCACCGGCCTTGGCGACTATTTCGCGCATTGTGCTGCAGTGCATTTCTTGCCATTTTAGGTCGTGCCTTTGACTGTACCCTCCCACTGGGCACACAAGGCCCCTCGAAAAGACTGGACCCATTTCCGATGCCCAGAGCCCCCGAACCCCTCCCAGGCCCCAGACAAGGCTATAGCCAGGCCTCGGCGACTATTTCGCCTGTCTTGTTCTTGCCGTTTTAGGGCAGGCCTCTGACCGTAGCCTCCCACTGGGCATACGTGGCCCCTCGAAAAGACTGTTCCCATTTCTGATGCCCAAAGTCCCCGAACCCCCCTCCCCAAACCCAGCGGACCAAAGGCTATAGCCCACTGGCCTCGGCGACTATTTCGCATTGCTGGGCATTCTTGCCATTTAGGACGGGCCTCTGACTGTAGCCTCCCACTGGGCACACGAGACCCCTCGAAAAGACTGGACCCATTTCCGACTCCCAGGCCCCAGACCCCCTCCCAGGATTCCATGAACCAAGGCTATAGCCCAGCCTCGTGACTATTTCATGTGCTGCGTCGTGGGTATTTCTTGCGTTTAGGGCAGGCCTCGACCGTAGCCTCCCAGGCATCGTGGCCCCTCGAAAAATGTTCCCATTTCGTGCCCAGTCCCAGACCCCTCCCGAACCAGTAGGACCAAGGCTATATGTGGCCTCGGCGACTATTTCCCATTTAGGGCGGGCCTCGTGATGGCCTCACTTGGGCTGCAGGACCCCTCGAAGAGGCGGACCCATTTCCGATGCCCAGAACCCCAAACCCCCTGACCCCGGACCAAGGCTATGGCCACGACCCTTGGCAGCAGCTATTGTTGCCTGTTGGGTATTTCTTGCCATTTAGGGCGGGGCCTCGACCGTAGCCTCCCTCTGGGCCTGGAGGCCCTCAAAATCTGGGCCCATTTCGACTCCCAGGCCCCAGACCCCTCCTAACCCCAGCGGACCAAGGCTATTGCCCACCGGCCTCGGCGACCATTCGCAGCTGGGGCATTTCTTGCCATTTAGGGCAGCCCTCGTAGTGAGCTCCCTGCACACGAGGGTCCTTGAAAAGTGGACCCATTGCCCGTAGCCATGGACCCCAACTCCAGCGGACCCGAGGCTATAGCCCAGGTTCGGAGACTATTTCTTGTGCGCTGAGTAATTCTGGTCATTTTAGGGCGGGCCTCGACCGTAGCCTCTAATGGGCTGCAGGGCCCTCGAAAGACAAGACCCATTTCCAGGCCTTGAGCCCCAGACCCCTCCTTAACCCCCGCGGACCAAGACCCATTCGGGGGCATGGGAGGCCGTGGCACACCTAAAATAGTGCTTGGCCCACCAGTATGGCGTGAAGCAGAGGCGGTGGTGGTGTGCTATAGCCTTGGGCGTAGGTGGGGGTTGACGGTCAATTTGTCGGAAAGGGTCAGTCTTTTTGAGGGGCCTCAGCGGCTTTGTGGGAGGCAGCGACGAGCACCTAAATAATGCCACTTGACCCATGGCGCATGAGGCAGAAGCGAGGCGGTGTGCTAGCCTTGTGCCCGTAGTAGGGGCGGGGAGGGTTGACCCGATCGGGCTGTCGGAAGAAAGCAGGTCCGGTCTTTGCGAGGCCCTCGAAGGGCATGTGGGAGGCGACAGAGGCTTGTCCTAAAATACTCTTCTGGCCCATCGGCGCAAGGCACGAAAAAGGGGCGGCGGTGTGCTATGGAAGCAGGCCCATAGTGGGGGAAGGTGGTTGACGGTCGGACTGTCGGAAGGGTTCAGTCTTTTGAGACCCCTCAGAGAACTGTGGGAGGCCCTTGACAAGTCTTGCCACAAATAGTGCTTGACCCAGTGGCGCAGGTCTGAAAGAGGGGGCGGTGTGCTATGTGGGCCGTGGGGGGTGGGGAGGAGGTTCGGCCGATCGGGTTGGCGGAAGGGTCCGATCTTTTTGACCTCGAGGGCACTGTGGGAGGCAGCGGACAGGCTTACTAAAATAGTGCCTATTGGCAGGCGCAGGCGCAGTATGCAGGCGGGGCGGTGTGCTATAGCCTTGGGCCCGTGGGGGGTGGGGAGGGTTGGGCAGTCGAGCTGTCGGAAAGCGGTGCAGTCATTTCAAGGGCCCTCGGGGGGCCTGTGGGAGGCTTGACCAGGCTTACCTAAAATAGTGCTTGGCCCACAGGCGCAAGGCGCAAAAAGGCGAGGCGGTGCTATAGCCTTGGGCCCGTGGGGGTGGGGAGGGGTTCGGCCAGTCGGGCTGTCGGAAGGGGTCAGTCTTTTGAGGGCCCTCGGAGACTGTGGGAGGCCCATGACCAGAGGCTTGTCTAAAATCTGCTTCTGGCCCATGAGCAAGGTCTGAAATAGGGGCGGTGTGCTATAGCCTTGGGCCCGTGGGGGTGGGGAGGGTTGACGGTCGGGTTGTCGGAAAGGGGTCCAATCTTCGAGGCCCTTGGGGAACTGTTGGAGGCAGCGGCCGGAGGCTTGCCTAAAATAGTGCTTGGCCCACAGGCGCAGGCGCAACAGGCGGGGGCGGTGTGCTATAGCCTTGGGCCCGTAGGGGGTCGGAAGGGGGTTCGGCTAGTTGGGCTGTCGGAAAGGGTCCAGTCTTTTCGAGGGCCCTCGGGGCGCCTGTGGGAGGCCGCGGCCAGTGGCTTGTCCTAAAATAAAACTTCCCAGTGGCGCAAGGTAGCAAGCGAGGCGGCGGTGTGCTATAGCCTTGGGCCTGTAGGGGGCGAGGAGGGGGGTTCGGCCAGTTGGACTGTCGGAAGGGGTCCAGTCTTTTCGAGGGCCCTCGGGGCGCCTTGGGAGATTACGGTTAGAAGCCTGCCATAAAATGGCAAGAAATGTCCAGCATGGCGTGAAATAATCGCCGGGCGGTGGGCTATAGTGCTGGTCCTTGAGGGTTGGCGAGGCGTTCGGGGCTCTGGGCGTCGGAAATGGGTACAGTCTTTTCGAGGTCCTCGTGTGCAGTGGGAGGCTACGATCAAGCCTGCCTAAAATAACAAGAAATGCCAGCGTGGCACGTGAAATAATCGCGAGGCCGGTGGGCTATAGCCTGGTCCCGAGGTTGGGGAGTTTGAGTTCGGAGTTCCCGTCCGGAAATGCAGTGGTCCTCGTGTGCCCAGTGGGAGATTACGGTTAGAAGCCTGCCCTAAAATGGCAGAAATGTCCAGCGGCGCAGCGCGTGAAATAGTCGCCGAGGCCGGTGGGCTATAGCCTTTGGTCTGCGGGGGTTGGGGAGGCGCGTCGGAAATGGGTACAGTCATTTAGAGGGTCTTCGTGTGCCCGTGGGAGGCCGGTCAGAGGCCAGCTCTAAAATGACAAGAAATGCTCAAGCGCATGGCGTGACATAGTCACCGAGGCCGGTGGGCTATAATGCTGGTCATGAGGGGTTGGGAGGGGTTTGAGGGCTCACGGTTGTCAGAAATAGGGTGCAGTCTTTTCGAGGTCCTCGTGTTCCCGATGGGAGGCTCGGTCAGAAGCCTGCCTAAAATGGCAAGAAATGCCAATGGCGTGGCGTGGCGTGAAATAATCATGGGGCAGCCGTGAGGGGCTGAAAGGTGTTTGGGGCTGGTCGTCGAAATGGGTACAGTCTTTTCGAGGTCCTCGCGTGCCCAGTGGGAGGCTATGGTAAGCCTTCCCTAAAATGTGGGACATGCCAGTACTGTGCGTGAAATAGTCACCGAGGCCGGTGGGCTATAGCCTTTGGTCCGCGGGGGTTGGGGAGGGGCGTCGGAAATGGGTACAGTCTTTTCGAGGGTCCTCGCGTGCCCAGTGGGAGGCTACGGTCAGGGCCTGCCCTAAAATGGCAAGAAATGCTCAGCGGCGCAGGGCGTGAAATAGTCGCCGAGGCCGGTGGGCTATAGCCTGAGTCACTTGAGGGTTGGGAGGCGTCGGAGGTGGTACATTCTTTTCGGGGTCTCGTCTGCCCGTGGAGGCTCTGATCAGAGGCCTGCCTAAAATGACAAGAAATGCCAGGCGCAGCGTGAAATAGTCACCAGGCGGTGGGCTATAGTCTTTGGTCATGAGGGTTGGGAGGGTTTGAGGGCTCAGTCGACAGAAATGGGTACAGCCGAGGGTCCTCGTGTGCCCTTGATGGGAGGCTCTGATCTAAGCCTGCCTAAAATGGCAAGAAATTCAAAGCGGTATGTGCGTCAAATAATCGCCTGGGCGGTGGGCTACTTAGGTGCGAGGGTTGGGGAGGGTTTGGGGCTCTGGTCATGGAAATGGGTGATCTTCTGAGGGTCCTCGTGTGCCCGGTGGGAGGCTATGGTCAGAGCCTGCCCTAAAATGGCAAGAAATGTCCAGGCGCGCAGCGTGAAAGAGTAGGCGGTGAGCTGTGCACTGGTCATGCGGGGGTTGGGGGGGGGCGTTCGGGGGCTTTGGGCGTCGGAAATGGGTATAGTCTTTTCGAGGCTCCTCGTGTGCCCGGTGCGAGGCTCGTGAAGGCCTGCCCTAAAATATCAAGAAATGCCAGTAGCATGCGAGAAATAATCATGAGGCGGTGGCCTCTGACCTTTGGTCATGAGGGTTGGGGAGGGGTTTCGGGGCTCTGGTGATGGAAATGGGTACAGTCTTCTGAGGTCTCGTGTGCCCAGTGTGGTAGGCTACAGTCAAGCCTGCCTAAAATAACAGAAATGTCCATGAGCGCGTGAAATAATCGCAGGCGGTGGGCTATGTGCTGAGTCCATGAGGTTGGGAGGGCGTTCGGGGCTCTGGGTGTCGGAAATGGGTACAGTCTTTTGAGGGTCCTCAGCGTGCCCATTGGGAGGCTCTGATCGAGCCTGCCTAAAATGGCAAGAAATTCCCAGTGGCGCAGCGCGGAAATAGTCACCGAGGCCGGTGGGCTATAGCCTTTGGTCAGCGGGGGAGGGGTTTAGGGGCTCAGTGGTCGAAAATGGAGTACAGTCTTTTGAGGCCCTCGTGTGCCAGTGGGAGGCTACGGTCAGCCTGCCTAAAATGGCATGAAATGCTCAATGGCATAGCGTGAAATAGTCACCGAGGCGGTGGGCTATAGCTTTGTCATGAGGTTGGGGAGGGTTTAGTGGCCTCAGTGCGTCGGAAATGGAGTACAGTCTTTTTGAGGGTCCCTCGTGTGCCAGATGGGAGGCTACGTCGAGGCCTGCACTAAAATAGCAAGAAATGCCCAGTGACACAGCTGGAAATAGTCACAGGGCCGATGTGCTATAGCCTTTGGTCATGGGGTTGGGAGGGTTTGAGGCTCAGTGGTGAAAATGGGTACAGTCTTTACGAGGGTCCTCGTGTGCCTAGTGGGAGGCTACGGTTAGAAGGCTGCCTAAAATGGCAAGAAATATGCCAAGCGTGGCGTCAAATAATCGGAGGCGGTGGGCTATAGCCTTTGGTCCACAGGGGTTGGGGAAAGGTGTTTGAGAGCTCACAGTCGTCGGAAATGGGTACAGTCTTTTCGAGGGTCCTCGTGTGCCCAGTCGGAGGCTACGGTCAGAAGCCTACCCTAAAATGAGAAGAAATGTCCAGCGGCGCAGCGCGTGAAATAGTCGCCGAGGCCGGTGCGCTATAGCCTTTCGTCTGCGGGGCTTGGGGAGGGGCGTTCGGGGGCTCTGTGTGTCAGAAATGGGTACAGTCTTTTCGAGGGTCCTCGCGTGCCCAGTGGGAGGCTACGGTCAGGGCCTGCCCTAAAATGGCAAGAAATGCCAGCCTTGTGCGTGAAACGATCACGAGGCGGTGGGCTAGAAACCTTTTCCGCGGGGGTTGGGTTGGGGCGTTGGGGGCTCTAGGTGTCCGAAATGGGTACAGTCTCTTCGAGGGTCTCGCGTGCCCGATGGGAGGCTCTGGTCAGGGCCTGCCTAAAATATGGCAAAAAATGCCAATGGCCAGCGCGTGAAATAGTCAAGGCGGTGGGCTATAGCCTTTGGTCCTTGAGGGTTGGGGAGGGTTTAGGGGGCTCTGGTCGCAAATGGAGTCTGATCTTTGAGGGCCCTCGTGTGCCCAGAGTGGGAGGCTCTGATCAAGCTGCCTAAAATAGCAAGAAATGCCAATGACAGCGTGAAATAATCATGAGGCGGTGGGCTATAGCTAGTCCATGAGGGTTGGCGAGGCGTCGGAAATGAGTGATGTTTTCAAGGGTCCTCGCGTGCCCAGGTGGGAGGCTACTGGTCAGGGCACCGCCCTAAAATGGCAAGAAAATGCCAGCATGGCGCGTGAAATTATCCACCAAGGCGGTGGGCTATAACTGGTCCTTGAGGGTTGGGGAAGGGGTTTAGGGGCTCACAGTGTCGCAAATGGAGTGCAGTCTTTTCGAGGTCCTAGTGTGCCCGGTGGGAGGCTACGATCGAAGCCTCCCTAAAATAACAGAAATGCCAGTGGCGTGAAATAGTCACGAGGCCGGTGGGCTATAGCTTTTAGTCATGAGGGTTGGGGAGGGTTTAGGGGCTCACAGTGCGTCGGGAATGGAGTACAGTCTTTTGAGGGTCCTCGCGTGCCCAGTGGGAGGCTCTGATCAAGCACAGCCCTAAAATGGCATGAAATGCTCAGTGGTAGCGTGAAATAATCAAGGCGGTGGGCTATAACTTTGTCCATGAGGGTTGGGGAGGGGTTTAGTGGCCTCAGTGGTGGAAATGGGTACAGTCTTTTCGAGGGTCCTCGTGTGCCCAGTGGGAGGCTCGTCGAGGCACCTAAAATAACAAGAAATGCCCAGCGACACAGTGCTGGAAATAGTCACTGCCGATGTGCTATAGCCTTTGGTCCATGAGGGTTGGGAGGGTTTGAGGCTCAGTGGTGAAAATGGGTACAGTCTTTACGAGGGTCCTCGTGTGCCTAGTGGGAGGCTACGGTTAGAAGGCTGCCCTAAAATGGCAAGAAATGCCAAGCGGCGCAGCGCGTCAAATAGTCGCCGAGGCCGGTGGGCTATAGCCTTTGGTCCACGGGGGTTGGGGAAGGTGTTTCGGGGCTCGGTCGTGGAAGAAATGGGTGAGTCTTTTCGAGGTCCTCGTGTGCCCAGTCGGAGGCTACAGTCAAGCCTACCCTAAAATGAGAAGAAATGTCCAAGCCAGGCGCAGCTGGCGTGAAATAATCGCCGGGCAGTGCGCTATAGCCTTTCGTCTGCGGGGCTTGGGGAGGGGCGTTCGGGGGCTCTGTGTGTGGGAAATGGGTACAGTCTTTTCGAGGGTCCTCGCGTGCCCGGTGGGAGGCTCTGGTCAGGGCACGCCTAAAATGGCAAGAAATGCCAATGAGCAGCGTGAAACATCACCGAGGCGGTGGGCTAGAGCCTTTCAGCGGGGGTTGGGGAGGGCGTTCGGGGGCTCTGGGTGTCGGAAATGGGTACAGTCTTTTCGACGGTCTCGCGTGCCCGATGGGAGGCTACAGTCGAGCCTGCCCTAAAATGGCAAGAAATGCCAGTAGTGCGCGTGGAAATAGTCACCGAGGCGGTGGGCTATAGCCTTTGGTCATGAGGGTTGGGAGAGGGTTTGGGGCTCACTGGTCGCAAATGGAGTACAGTCTTTTCGAGGCCCTCGTGTGCCCAGATGGGAGGCTACGGTCAGAAGCAGCCTAAAATAGCAAGAAATGCCAATGTGGCCAGCAGCGTGAAATAATCGCCGAGGCAGGTGGGCTATAAGCCTTTGGTCCTTGAGGGGTTGGCGAGGCGTCGGAAATGGGTACAGTGTTTTCAAGGGTCTCAGCGTGCCCGTGGGAGAGCTCTGGTCAGGCACCCTAAAATGGCAAGAAATGCCAGCCATGTGCGTGAAGTGTCACAGGCGGTGGGCTATTGCTGGTCCCATGAGGGTTGGGAAGGGTTTAGGGGCTCTGGTGCGCAAATGGGTGCAGTCTTTTCGAGGTCTAGTGTGCCCGGTGGGAGGCTCGATCAGAAGCCTCCACAAAATGGCGAAATGCTTGGCCAGCAGCGTGAAATAATCCAGGCAGTGGGCTATAAGCTTTAGTCATGAGGGGTTGGGGAGGGGGTTTAGGGGGCTCTGGTCGTCGGGAATGGGTACAGTCTTTTCGAGGGTCCTCGCGTGCCCAGTGGGAGGCTACGGTCGAGCACATACTAAAATAGCAAGACATGCCAGTGACACAGTAGCGTGAAATAATCGCCAGGCCGTTTGGCTATAGCCTTTGGTCCTTGAGGGGTTGGGAGGGGCGTTCGGGGCTCACAGGTGTCGGAAATGGGTACAGTCTTTTCGAGGGTCTCGCGTGCCAGTGGGAGGATCTGGTCAGGGGCCTGCCTTAAAATGGCACAAATGCCAGTAGTGGCCGCGTGAAATAATCCATAGTCAAAGGCGGTGGGCTATAGCATAAGGTCCCTTGAGGGTTGGGGAGGGTTTGGGGTCTTTGTTCATCGAAATGGGTACAGCCTTGAGGTCCTCGTGTGTCAGTGGGAGGCTACGGTCAGAAGCACACTAAAATAACAAGAAATGTCCAGCCAGTAGCGTGAAATAGTCACCGGGGCGGTGGGCTATAGTATGGAGTCCATGAGGATTAGGGAGGGGTTTGGGGGCTCATTCATCGTAAATGGGTACAATATGAGGGTCCTCGTGTGTCCATTGGGAGGCTACGGTCGAAGCACACTACAAATGTAACAGAAATGTCCAGTGTGTAGCGCGTGAAATAGTCTCCGAGGCTGGTGGACTGTAGCCTTTGGTCCACGAGGGTTGGGGAGGGCGTTCGGGGGCTCTGGGTGTCGAAAATGGGTACAGTCTTTTCGAGGGTCTCTCGCGTGCCAGGTGGGAGGCTCTGATCAGGGGCCTGCCTAAAATGGCAAGAAAATGCCAATGGCAGCGTGAAATTCATAGGCAGTGTGCTATAGCCTTGGTCCCCAGGGGTTGGGAGGGGTTTAGGGGCTGAGTGCGTCACAAATGGGTCTGATCTTTTCGAGGCCCTCGTGTGCCCGGTGGGAGGCTACGGTCAGAAGCAATACCTAAAATGGCAAGAAATGCCAGTAGCCATGCGTGAAATAATCGCCGAGGCGGTGGGCTATAGCCTTTGGTCCATGAGGGGTTGGGGAGGGCGTGGAAATGGGTGCAGTATTTTCGAGGGTCTCGTGTGCCCCGTGGGAGGCTACGGTCAAGCCTGCCTAAAATAGCAAGAAATGCCAGTGTGGCCCAGCGTGAAATAATCACGAGGCAGTGAGCTATAGCTTTGGTCCCATGAGGTTGGGGAGGGGGTTTAGGCGGCTCTTGTCGTCGGAAATGGGTACAGTCTTTTCGAGGGTCCTCGCGTGCCCAGTGGGAGGCTAAGGTCAAGCACACTAAAATGGCAAGACATGCCAATGACACAGTAGCGTGAAATAATCATGAGGCGGTGGGCTATAGCCTTTAGTCCGGGGGTTGGGGAGGGCGTTGGGGGGGCTCACAGGTGTCGGAAATGGGTACAGTGTTTTGGGGTCTCGCGTGCCCAGTGGGAGGCTCTGGTCAGGGCCTGCCCTAAAATGGCAAGAAATGCCAATGACAGCGTGAAATAGTCACCAGGGCGGTGGGCTATAATATGAAGTCATGAGGTTAGGGGGAGGGTTTGGGTGGCTCTGTTCATCGTAAATGGGTACAGCCTTAACGAGGGTCCTCGTGTGTCCATTGGGAGGCTACGGTCAGAAGCCTGTCCTAAAATGCAAGAAATGTCAGTGCCAGTAGCGTGAAATAATCGCCGAGGCGGTTGGCTATAACCTTTGGTCCATGAGGGTTGGGAGGAGCTTCGGGGCTCTGGGTGTCATAAATGGGTACATACTTTTCGAGCGTCCTCGCGAGCCCACTGGGAGGCTCTGATCGGGGCCTGCCCTAAAATGGCAAGAAATGCCCAGCGGCGCAGCGCGTGAAATAGTCACCGAGGCCGGTGGGCTATAGCCTTTGGTCCGCGGGGGTTGGGGAGGGGCGTTCGGGGGCTCTGGGTGTCGAAAATGGGTACAGTCTTTTCGAGGGCCCTCGTGTGCCCAGTGGGAGGATACGGTCAGAAGCCTGCCCTAAAATGGCAAGAAATGCCCAGCGGCGCAGCGCGTGAAATAGTCGCCGAGGCCGGTGGGCTATATCCTTTGGTCCGCGGGGGTTGGGGAGGGCCGTCGGAAATGGGTACAGTCTTTTCGAGGGTCCTCGTGTGCCCCGTGGGAGGCTACGGTCAGAGGCCTGCCCTAAAATGACAAGAAATGCCTAGCGGCGCAGCGCGTAGAGTGTCACAGGCCGGTGGGCTATAGCCTTTGGTCCCAGCGGGGGTTGGGAGGGTTTTGGGGCTCACTGGTAAATCGTGAAATGGGTACAGTCTTTTCGAGGGTCGGCGTGTGCGCAGTGGGAGGCTACGGTCGAGCCTGCCTAAAATGGCAAGACATGCCCAGTGACACAGTAGCGTGAAATAGTCGCAGGGCGGTGGGCTATAACTGGTCCCATGCGGGGTTAGGGAGTGGCGTTGGGGGCTCACAGGTGTCGGAAATGGGTACAGCCTTTTCGAGGGTCCTCAGCGTGCCCAGTGGGAGGCTCTGAGTCACGCCACCGCCCTAAAATGGCAAGAAATGCCAATGGCGTGCGTGAAATAATCACGAGGCAGTGGGCTATAGCCTTAGGTCATGAGGGTTGGGGAAGGGGTTTGGGGGCTCTGTTCGCCGAAATGGGTATATGAGGGTCTCGTGTGTCCATTGGGAGGCTACGATTCGAGCCTGCCCTAAAATAACAAGAAATGTCCAGTGGCAGCGTGAAATAATCATGAGGCGGTGGGCTATAGCCTTTGGTCATGAGGGTTGGGAGGGGCGTTCGGGGAATCAGGTGTCGGAAATGGGTACAGTCTTTTCGAGGTCCTCGCGTGCCCAGTGGAGGCTCTGATCGAGGGCTGCCCTAAATGGCAAGAAATGCTCAGTAGCCTTGACGTGAAATAAACGCCGAGGCCGGTGGGCTATAGCCTTTGGTCCTCGGGGGTTGGGGCGGGGCGTCGGAAATGGGTACAATCTTTTGAGGGTCTCGTGTGCCCGTGGGAGGCTCTGATCAGAGGCCTGCCGAAATGACAAAAAATGCCAGTGGCGCAGCGCGTGAAATAATCACAGGGCGGTGGGCTATAGCCTTTAGTCCATGAGGGGTTGGGAGGGTTTGCTCGAGAAATGGGTACAGTCTTTTCGAGGCTCCTCGTGTGCCCGATGGTAGGCTCAGATCAGGCACTGCTAAAATAAAAGAAATGCCAAGCGGTATGATCGTCAAATAGTCACCGGCACTTTGAGGGCTATAAGCGTTTGGTCATGAGGGGGGAAGGTGTTTCGGGGGCTCTGGGTGTCGGAAATGGGTACAGTCTTTTCGAGGGTCCTCGTGTGCCCAGTGGGAGGCTACGGTCAGAAGCCTGCCCTAAAATGGCAAGAAATGTCCAGCAGCGCAGCGCGTGAAAAAGTCGCCGATGCTGGTGGGCTATAGCCTTTGGTCCGCGGGGGTTGGGGAGGGGCGTCGGAAATGGGTACAGTCTTCTCGAGGGTCCTCGTGTGCCCCGTGGGAGGCTACAGTCAGAGGCCTGCCCTAAAATGACAAGAAATGCCCAGCAGCGCAGCGCGTGAAATAGTCACCGAGGCCGGTGGGCTATAGCCTTTGGTCCGCGGGGGTTGGGGTGGGGGTTCGGGCGCTCTGGTCGTCAGAAATGGGTACAGTCTTTTCGAGGGTCCTCGTGTGCCCAGTGGGAGGCTACGGTCAGCACGCCTAAAATGTAAGAAATGCCAAGCAGCCGCGTCAAATAATCAGAGGCCGGTGGGCTATAGCCTTTAGTCATGAGGGATGGGGAAGGTGTTTCGGGGGCTCTGATCGTCGGAAATGGGTACAGTCTTTTCGAGGGTCCTCGTGTGCCCAGTGGGAGGTTACGGTCAGAAGCCTGCCCTAAAATGGCAAGACATGCCTAGCGGCGCAGCGCGTGAAATAGTCGCCGAGGCCGGTGGGCTATAGCCTTTGCTCCGCGGGGGTTGGGGAGGGACGTTCGGGGGCTCTGGTAGTCCAAAATGGGTACAGTCTTTTCGGGCGTCCTCGTATAGCCAGTGGGAGGCTACGGTCAGAGGCCTGCCCTAAAATGGCAAGAAATGCCCAGCGGTGCGTGGAAATAGTCCAAGGCGGTGGGCGATAATATAGGTCCATGAGGGTTGGGGAGGGTTTGGGGGTCTCTGTTCATCGTAAATGGGTACAATATGTGAGGTCTCGTGTGAGTGGGAGGCTACAGTCAGTCACTGCCTAAAATGACAAAAATGCCAGGCGCAGGAAATAAGTCGCCAGGGCAGTGGGTTATAGCCTGGTCCCGGGGTTGGGGAGGGGTTTGGGGCTCTGGTGCGTGGAAATGGGTACAGTCTTTTCAAGGGTCCTCGTGTGACCTGGTGGGAGGCTACTGGTCAAGCCTGCCTAAAATGGCAAGAAATGCCAGCGGCGCAGTGGCGTGAAATAATCCGATGGCGGTGGGCTATAGCCTTTAGTCCAGCGGGGTTTGGGGAGGGTTTAGGGGCTCACAGTGTCGTGAAAATGGGTACAGTCTTTTCGAGGGTCCTCGTGTGCCAGTGGGAGTCTACGGTCAGAGGCCTGCCTAAAATGGCATTAAATGCCCAATGGCGTACCGCGCGAAATAGTCATGAGGCAGTGGGCTATAGACTTTGGTCCCATGAGGGTTGGGGAGGGTTTAGGGGCTCAGTGGTAGGAAATGGGTACAGTCTTTTCGAGGTCCTCGTGTACCAGTGGGAGGCTACTGATCGAGGCACTGCCTAAAATGACAAAAATGCCAGGCATGGCCTTGAAGTGTCATGGGGCGGTGGTATATAGCCTTTGGTCCCCGGGGGTTGGGGGTGGGGTTTGGGGGGCTCTGGTCGTTGGAAATGGGTACAGTCTTTTCGAAGGTCCTCGTGTGCCCAGTGGGAGGCTACTGGTCAGGCACATACTAAAATAACAGAAATGCCAAGCGTGCGTGAAATAGTCACCAAGGGCCCATTTGGGCTATAGCCTTTGGTCATGAGGTTGGGAGGGGTTTAGGGGCTCTTGTCGTCGAAAATGGGTACAGTCTTTTCAAGGGTCCTCGTTTGCCCAGTGGGAGGCTACTGGTTAGAAGCACTGCCCTAAAATAAGAAATCCCAGTATGGCGCAGTGCGTGAAATAGTCAACGAGGCACATGTGGGCTATAGCCTTTGGTCCATGAGGTTGGGGAGGGGTTTAGGGGCTCAGTGCGTGAAATGGGTACAGTCTTTTGAGGGTCTCGTGTACCAGTGGGAGGCTATGGTCAGAGGCCTGCCTAAAATAACAAAAAATGCCAATGGTTGTGCGTGAAATAATCACAATTCGGTGGGCTATAGCTGCTGATGCGGGGGTTGGGGTAGGTGTTTCGGGGGCTCTGGGTGTCGGAAATGGGTACAGTCTTTTTGAGGGTCCTCGTATACCAAGTGGGAGGCTACGGTCAAGCACTGCCCTAAAATAACAGAAATGTCAGCGGTAGCGTGAAATAGTCGCTGAGGCCGGTGGGCTATAGCCTTTGGTCGGCGGGGGTTGGGGAGGGTCGTTCGGGGCCTCTGGGTGTCGGAAATGCTTACAGTCTTTTCGTGGGTCCTCGTGTACCCAGTGGGAGGCTACGGTCAGAGGCCTGCCCTAAAATGGCAAGAAATGCTCAGTGTGAGGCAGCGGAAATAGTCAAGGCGGTGGGCTATAACTGGTCCTTGAGGGTTGGGAGGGGTTTGGGGGCTACAGTCGTCGGAAATGGGTACAGTCATTTGAGGGTCTCGTGTGATGGGAGGCTACGGTCAGGCACACTAAAATGGCAAAAATACCAATGGCGCAGCTCGTGAAATAGTCACCGGGCGGTGGGCTATACTGGTCCCATGAGGGGTTGGGGAGGGGTTTATGGGTCTCACAGTGTGAAAATGGAGTGCAGTCTTTTCGAGGTCCTCGTGTTCGAGTGGGAGGCTACGATTGAAGCACATACAAATAACAAGAAATGTCAGTAGCGTGAAAAAATCGCCGATCTGGTGGGCTCTTGCTTTGGTCCCATGAGGGGTTGGGGAGGCGTGGAAATGGGTGCAGTCTTTTCGAGGTACTCGTGTGCCCGTGGGAGGCTCTGATCAGAGGCCTGCCCTAAAATGACAATAAATGCCCAGCAGCGTAGCGTAAATAATCAGGCGGTGGGCTATAGCCTTTGGTCCTTGAGGGTTGGGGTGGGTGTTCGGGCGCTCTACAGTGTCGTGAGAAATGGGTCTGAGTCTTTTCGAGGTCCTCGTGTGCCCGAGTGGGAGGCTACAGTCAGAAGCCTGCCTAAAATAGTAAGAAATGCCAAGCGGTAGCGTCAAATAATCAGTCGGTGGGCTATAGCCTTTGGTCAGGGTTGGGGAGGGGTTTAGGGGCTCTGAGTCGTGGGAAATGGGTACAGTCTTTTCGAGGTCTCGTGTACCAGTGGGAGGCTAGGGTCGAGAGCCTGCCCTAAAATGGCAAGAAATGCCAGTAGTGGCGTGAAATAGTCACCGAGGTCGGTGGGCTATAGCCTTTGGTATGCGGGGGTTGGGGTAGGTGTTTCGGGGGCTCTGGGTGTCGGAAATGGGTACAGTCTTTTTGAGGGTCCTCGTGTACCCAGTGGGAGGCTACGGTCAGAAGCCTGCCCTAAAATGGCAAGAAATGTCCAGCGGCGCAGCGCGTGAAATAGTCACCGAGGCCGGTGGGCTATAGCCTTTGGTCCGCGGGGGTTGGGGAGGGGCGTTCGGGGGCTCTGGGTGTCGGAAATGGTTACAGTCTTTTCGAGGGTCCTCGTGTACCCAGTGGGAGGCTACGGTCAGAGGCCTGCCCTAAAATGGCAAGAAATGCCCAGCGGCGCAGGGCAGCGCGGGAAATAGTCACCCGGCGGTGGGCTGTGCTGGTCATGAGGGTTGGGGAGGGGGTTTCGGGGGCTCTGGTCGTCGGAAATGGGTACAGTCATTTTGAGGGTCCTCGTGTGCCCAGTGGGAGGCTACGGTCAGAGGCCTGCCCTAAAATGACAAGAAATGCCCAGCAGCGCAGCGCGTGAAATAGTCACCGTGGCCGGTGGGCTATAGCCTTTGGTCCGCAGGGGTTGCGGTGGGGGTTCGGGCGCTCTGAGTGCGTCGAGAAATGGAGTACAGTCTTTTCGAGGTCCTCGTGTGCCCGTGGGAGGCTACAGTCAGAAGCCTGCCCTAAAATAGTAGAAATGCCAAGCGGCATGGCGCGTCAAATAATCAGAGGCGGTGGGCTATGTGCTTTGGTCCACAGGGGTTGGGAGGGGTTTAGGGGCTCACAGTGGTCGGAAATGGGTACAGTCTTTTCGAGGGTCCTCGTGTACCAGTGGGAGGCTATGGTCGAGGCCTGCCCTAAAATGGCAAGAAATGCCAGTGGCAGCGCGTGAAATAGTCATAGGGTCGATTGGGCTATAGCCAGTCTGCGGGGTTGGGGGTAGGTGTTTGAGGGGCTCACTGGGTGTCGAGAAATGGGTACAGTCTTTTAGGGTCCTCGTGTACCCGGTGGGAGGCTCTGTCAAGCCTGCCCTAAAATAACAAGAAATGTCAGCATGGCGCAGCGTGCGTGAAATAATCATGAGGCCGGTGGGCTATGGCTTTGGTCCCTTGAGGGTTGGGGAGGCGTTCGGGGGCTGGGTGTCGAGAAATGGTTCTGATCTTTTCGAGGGTCCTCGTGTACCCAGTGGGAGGCTACGGTCAGAGGCCTGCCCTAAAATGGAAAGAAATGCCAGTGAGCGAGGCAGCAGGAAATAATCACCGAGGCGGTGGGCTATAGCCTTTAGTCCCATGAGGGTTGGGAGGGTTTGGGGGCTCAGTGGTAGGAAATGGGTACAGTCATTTAGAGGGTCCTCGTGTGCCCAGTGGGAGGCTACGGTCAGAGGCCTGCCCTAAAATGACAAGAAATGCCAATCGGAGCAGCGAGTCAAATAGTCACCGTGGCCGGTGGGCTATACTGGTCCATGAGGGTTGCGGTGGGGTTGGCGCTACAGTGGTCGAGAAATGGGTCTGAGTCTTTTGAGGGTCTCGTGTGAGTGGGAGGCTACTGATCGAAGCACTGCCCTAAAATAGCAAGAAATGCCAAGCGTGGCGTCAAATAGTCACCGAGGCCGGTGGGCTATAGCCTTTGGTCCGCGGGGGTTGGGGAGGGACGTTCGGGGGCTCTGGTAGTCCAAAATGGGTACAGTCTTTTCGGTCGTCCTCGTATAGCCAGTGGGAGGCTACGGTCAGAGGCCTGCCCTAAAATGGCAAGAAATGCCAGTGACGCAACAGGAAATAGTCACGAGGCGGTGGGCTATGTGCTGGTCCCTTGAGGTTGGGAGGGGTTTGGGGCTTTGGTGGTGGAAATGGAGTGCAGTCTTTCGTGGGTCCTCGTGTGCAGTGGGAGGCTACGGTCGTGCTTTGCCTAAAATAACAAGAAATGCCAAGCGCGTGCGTGAAATAGTCACCGAGGCCGATGGGCTATAGCCTTTGGTCCATGAGGGTTGGGGAGGGGTTTAGGGGCTCAGTGGGTGAAAAATGGGTACAGTCTTTTCGGGGTCCTCGTGTGCCCGATGGGAGGCTACTGATCGAGCACGCCTAAAATGGCAAGAAATGCCAGTGGCGCCGTGAAATAGTCAACAGGCGGTGGGCTATGTGCTTTGGTCATGAGGGTTGGGGTGGGGGTTGGGGGCCTCTTGCCGTCAGAAATGGGTACAGTCATTTCGGCCGGTCTCGTGTGCCAGATGGGAGGCTACGGTCGAGAAGCATGCCTAAAATGGCAAGAAATGCCAGTATGCGCGTCAAATAATCGCCGGCGGTGGGCTATAGCCTTTGGTCCGCGGGGGATGGGGAAGGTGTTTCGGGGGCTCTGATCGTCGGAAATGGGTACAGTCTTTTCGAGGGTCCTCGTGTGCCCAGTGGGAGGTTACGGTCAGAAGCCTGCCCTAAAATGGCAAGAAATGTCCAGCAGCGCAGCGCGTGAAATAGTCGCCGATGCTGGTGGGCTATAGCCTTTGGTCCGCGGGGGTTGGGGAGGGGCGTCGGAAATGGGTACAGTCTTTTCGAGGGTCCTCGTGTGTCCAGTGGGAGGCTACGGTCAGAAGCCTGCCGTAAAATGATAAGAAATACCCAGCGGCGCAGCGCGTGAATACTCGACGAGGCCGGTGGGCTATAGCCTTTTGTCCGCGGGGGTTGGGGAGGGGGTGTCGGAGGCTCTGGTCATCGGAAATGGGTACAGTCTTTACGATGGTCCTCAGTTCTTGATGGGAGGCTACGGTCAGAGGTCTGCCTAAAATGGCTAGAAATGCCAGTGGCCTTGTGCGTGAAATAGTCTCCGAGGCGGTGGGCAGCCTTTGGTCATGAGGGTTGGGTGGGGTTTTGGGGGGGCTCTGGCCGTCGGAAATGGGTACAGTCTTTTCGAGGGTCCTCGTGTTCCCAATGGGAGGCTACGGTCAGAGGCCTGCATTAAAATGACAAGAAATGCCCAGTGGCCAGCAGTGCGTGAATTAGTCACAGGCCGGTGGGCTATAATAACTGGTCGGCGGGCGTTGGGGAGGCGTTCGGGGCTCTGGGCATCGGAAATGGGTACAGTCTTTTCGAGGTCTCGTGTGCCCGATGGGAAGCTACGGTCAGAGGCCTGCCTAAAATAGCCCAGTCATGGCGTGAAATAATCACCAAGGCGGTGGGCTATAGCCTTTGGTCCATGAGGGTTGGGGAGGGGCGTTCGGGGCTCTGGGCGTCGAAATGGGTACAATCTTTGAGGGTCCTCGTGTGCCCAGTGGGAAGCTACAGTCAGGCCTGCCCTAAAATAGCATGGCCAGTAGCGCGTGAAAGCAGTCACCAAGGGCGGTGGGCTATAGCCTGGTCATTGGGGTTGGGAGGGTGTTTGGAGGCTCTGTGCGGAAATGGGTACAGTCTTTTCGAGGGTCCTAGTGGCATGATGGGAGGCTCTACGGTCAGAAGCACTGCCCTAAAATGGCAAGAAATGTCAGCGCAGCGCGTGAAATAGTCGCCGAGGCCGGTGGGCTATAGCCTTTGGTCCGCGGGGGTTGGGGAGCGGCGCTCGGGGGCTTTGGGCGTCGGAAATGGGTACAGTCTTTTTGAGGGTCCTCGTGTGCCCAGTGGGAGGCTACGGTCAGAGGCCTGCCTTAAATGGCAAGAAATGCCCAGCATGGCAGCGTGAATTAGTCACAGGCGGTGGGCTATAGCCTTTGGTCGGCGGGCGTTGGGGAGGGGCGTTCCGGGGCTCTGGGCATCGGAAATGGGTACAGTCTTTTCGAGGGTCCTCGTGTACCCAGTGGGAAGCTACGTCAGAGGCCTGCCCTAAAATTGCACATGGCGTCGCGCTAGCGTGAAATAGTCACCGAGGCGGTGGGCTATAACTGCTGGTCATGAGGTTGGGAGGCGTTCGGGGGCCACAGGCGTGAAATGGGTACAATCTTTTCGAGGGTCCTCGTGTGCCCAGTGGGAAGCTACAGTCAGGCCTGCCTAAAATGGCAGCATGGCGTCATGGCCGCGTGAAATAGTCACCAAGGCGGTGGGCTATAGCCTTTAGTCATGAGGGGTTGGGAGGGGCGTTCGGGGAGTTGGGCGTCGGAAATGGGTACAATCTTTTCGAGGTCTCGTGTGCCCAGTGGGAAGCTACAGTGAGGCCTGCCCTAAAATATGGCAATGGCCAGTGGCCGTCAAATAGTCACCAAGGCCGGTGGGCTATAACCTTTGGTCCGTGGGGTTGGGAGGGTGTTTGGAGGCTCACAGTGCGTGGGAAATGGGTACAGTCTTTTGAGGGTCCTAGTCGCCCGATGGGAGGCTCTGGTCGAAGCCTGCCCTAAAATAAGAAATGTCTGCTCTGTTGTAGCGTGAAATAACCCTTGAGGCCGGTGGGCTATAGCCTTTGGTCCGCGGGGGTTGGGGAGCGGCGTTCGGGGGCTTTGGGCGTCGGAAATGGGTACAGCCTTTTTTAGGGTCCTCGTGTGCCCTGTGGGACGCTACGGTCAGAGGCCTGCCCTAAAATGGCAAGAAATGCCCAGCGGCGCAGCGCGTGAATTAGTCACCGAGGCCGGTGGGCTATAGCCTTTGGTCGGCGGGCGTTGGGGAGGGCCGTTCCGGGGCTCTGGGCATCGGAAATGGGTACAGTCTTTTCGAGGGTCCTCGTGTGCCCAGTGGGAAGCTTCTGATCGAGGCCTGCCTAAAATGTGCAAGCATGGCGCAGCGCGTGAAATAGTCACCAAGGCGGTGGGCTATAGCCTTTGGTACGTGGGGGTTGAGGAGGGTGTTTCGGTGGCTCTGGTCGTCGGAAATGGGTACAGTCTTTTCGAGGGTCCTAGTGCTTGATGGGATACTCTGATTCAGAAAGCACACTAAAATGGCAAGAAATGTCCAGCCAAGCGCGTGAAATAATCGGCGAGCCTGGGCTATAGCCTTTAGTCCATGAGGGGTTGGGAGGCGTTAGGGAGCTTTGGGCGTCGAAATGGGTACAGTCTTTTGAGGGTCCTCGTGTGCCCAGTGGGAGGCTACAGTCGAGCCTGCCTAAAATGGCAAGAAATGCCAGCGGCGGCGCGCGTGAATTAGTCACAGGCGGTGGGCTATAGCTGGTCGGCAGGCGTTGGGGAGGGGCGTTCGGGGCTCACAGGCATGGAAATGGGTACAGTCTTTTCGAGGTCCTCGTGTACCCGGTGGGAAGCTCGTCGAGCCTGCCCTATAATATGGCAGTACGTCATAGTAGCGTGAAATAGTCACGAGGCGGTGGGCTATGTGCTTTAGTCCCTTGAGGGGTTGGGGAGGGGCGTTCTGGGGCTCATGGCGTCGGAAATGGGTACAATCTTTTCGAGGGTCCTCGTGTGCGATGGGAAGCTTCTGTCAGAGGCCTGCCACTAAAATAAAGCAGTGGCAGCGCGTGAAATAGTCACCGCGGGCGGTGGGCTATAGCCTTTGGTCCGGGGGGGTTGGGGTGGGTGTTTCGGGGGCTCTGGTCGTCGGAAATATGTACAGTCTTTTCGAGGGTCCTCGTGTGAGTGGGAGGATTCTGGATCGAGGCCTGCCTAAAATGGCAAAAATACCCAGTGCCATGGCGCATAAAATAGTCACGAGGCCGGTGGGCTATAGCCTTTAGTCTGCAGGGGGTTGGGGAGGATCGGGGGCTATGGTCGTGAAATGGGTACAGTCTTTTGAGGGTCTCGTGTGCCCGGTGGGAGGCTACAGTCGAGGACTGCCTAAAATGGCAAGAAATGCCCAGCGTGACACAGCAGCGTGAATTAGTCACAGGGCGGTGGGCTGCAACCTTTGGTGGCGTTGGGAGGGGCGTTCAGGGGCTCACAGGCATCGGAAATGGGTACAGTCTTTTCGAGGGTCTCGTGTGCCCGGTGGGAAGCTACGGTGGAGGCCTGCCTAAAATGGAAGCATGGCGTCATGCGTGAAATAGTCACCAAGGCGGTGGGCTATAGTGCTGGTCCCATGAGGGGTTGGGAGGGGCGTTCGGGGCTCACAGGCGTCGGAAATGGGTACAATCTTTCGAGGTCTCGTGTGCCCAGTGGGAAGCTACGGTCAGAGGCCTGCCTAAAATATGGCAGCCAGTATGCGCGTGAAATAAGTCACCAAGGGCGGTGGGCTATATGCTAGTCATGAGGTTGGGAGAGGTGTTTGAGGGCTCTGGTCGTGAAATATGTACAGTCTTTTGAGGGTCCTCGTGTGAGTGGGAGGATTCTGGTCAGGCACTGCCTAAAATGGTAAGAAATACCCAGCGCGCATAAAATAGTCCGAGGCCGGTGGGCTATAGCCTTTGGTCTCTGCGGGGGTTGGGAGAGGGTTGGGGGGCTATGGTCGTCAAATGGGTACAGTCTTTTGAGGGTCCTCGTGTGCCCGGTGGGAGGCTACTGATCAGGCCTGCCCTAAAGCATAGAAATGCCAATGGCGCAGCTCGTGAAATAGTCACCGAGGCCGGTGGGCTATAGCCTTTGGTCCGCGGGGGTTGGGGAGGGTGTTTCGGGGGCTCTGGTCGTCGGAAATATGTACAGTCTTTTCAAGGGTCCTCGTGTGCCCAGTGGGAGGTTACGGTCAGAGGCCTGCCCTAAAATGGCAAGAAATACCCAGCGCCATATAAAATAATGTGAGGCCGGTGGGCTATAGCCTTTGGTCTGCGGGGGTTGGGGAGGGGGGTTCGGGGGCTCTGGGTTTCGGAAATTGGTACAGTCTTTTCGAGGGTCCTCGTGTGCCCAGTGGGAGGCTACGGTCAGAAGCCTGCCTTAAAATGATAAGAAATACCAAGCGGCGCAGCGCGTGAAATAATCGCCGAGGCCGGTGGACTATAGCATTTGGTCCGCGGGGGTTGGGGAGGGGGTTTCGGGGGCTCTGGTCATCGGAAATGGGTACAGTCTTTACGATGGTCCTTAGTTGTCCAGTGGGAGGCTACGGTCAGAGGCCTGCCCTAAAATGGCAAGAAATGCCCAGCGGCACAGCGCGTGAATTAGTCACCGAGGCCGGTGGGCTATAGCCTTTGGTCGGCGGGCGTTCGGGAGGGGCGTTCCGGGGCTCTGGGCATCGGAAATGGGTACAGTCTTTTCGAGGGTCCTCGTGTGCCCAGTGGGAAGCTACGGTCAGAGGCCTGGCCTAAAATGGCAAGAAATGCCCACCGGCACAGCGCGTGAATTAGTCACCGAGGCCGGTGGGCTATAGCCTTTGGTCGGCGGGCGTTCGGGAGGGGCGTTCCGGGGCTCTGGGCATCGGAAATGGGTACAGTCTTTTCGAGGGTCCTCGTGTGCCCAGTGGGAAGCTACGGTCAGAGGCCTGGCCTAAAATGGCATGGCGTCGCGTAGCGTGGAAATAGTCACCGAGGCGGTGGGCTATGTGCTGGTTCCCGGGGGTTGGGGAGGGGGGTTCGGGGGCTCTGGGCGTCGGAAATGGGTACAGTCTTTTCGAGGTCCTCGTGTGCCCAGTGGCAAGCTACGGTCAGAGGCCTGCCCTAAAATGGCAAGCATGGCAGCAGCGTGAAATAATCACCAAGGCAGTGGGCTATAACCTTTGGTCCATGAGGGTTGGGGAGGAGGTTTGAGGCTCAGTCGTGGAAATATGTACAGTCTTTCGAGGTCTCGTGTGCCCAGATGGGAGGCTACTGGTCAAGCCTGCACTAAAATGGCAAGACATGCCCAGGGCGCATCGCGTGAAATTGTCAGCGAGGCAGTGGGCTATAAGCTTTGGTCCATGGCGTTTGGGAGGATGTTAGGGCTGGGCATCAGAAATGGGTCTGATCTTTTCGAGGGTCCTCGTGTGCCCAGTGGGAGTCTGATCAGGCCTGCTCTAAAATTTCAAGAAATACCAGCGCAACACGTGAAATATTCGCCGAGGCGGTGCGCTATAGCCTTTGGTCGTGAGGGGTTGGGAGGGCGTTCGGAAGCTCAGTGCGTCGGGAAATGGGTTTAGTCTTTTCGAGGGTCCTCGTGTGCCAGTGGGAAGCTACTCGAGGCCTGCCCTAAAATGGCAAGAAATGCCCAGCACAGTAGCGTGAATTAGTCACAGGCGGTGGGCTATAGCCTTTGGTCGGCGGGCGTTCGGGAGGGGCGTTCGGGGCTCTGGGTATCGGAAATGGGTACAGTGTTTTCGAGCTCCTCGTGTGCCCAGTGGGAGGCTACGGTCAGAGGCCTGGCCTAAAATGGCCATGACGTCATGTAGCGTGAAATAGTCACCGGGCGGTGGGCTATAGCCTTTGGTCCCATGAGGGGTTGGGAGGGCGTTCGGGGGCTCACAGGCGTCGGAAATGGGTACAATCTTTTCCAGGGTCCTCGTGTGCCCAGTGGGAATCTACGGTCAGAAGCCTGCCCTAAAAATGGCATGTGTGCGCAGCGTGAAATAGTCACCGAGGCGGTGGGCTATAGCCTGGTCATGAGGGGTTGGGAGGAGGTTTGGGGCTCAGTCGTCGGAAATATGTACAGTCTTTTCGAGGGTCTCGTGTGCCCAGTGGGAGGCTACGGTCAAGCCTGCACTAAAATGGCAAGACATGCCAGGCGCATCGCGTGAAATGTCGGCGAGGCGGTGGGCTATAACCTTTGGTCATGGCGTTTGGGGAGGGAAGTTCTGGGGCTCTGGGCATCAGAAATGGGTACAGTCTTTTCGAGGGTCCTCGTGTGCCCAGTGGGAGTCTACGGTCAGAGGCCTGCTCTAAAATTTCAAGAAATACCCGGCGGCGCAGCACGTGAAATGTTCGCCGAGGCCGGTGCGCTATAGCCTTTGGTCGGCGGGGGTTGGGAGGCGTTGGAAGCTCTGGTGCGTGGAAATGAGTACAGTCTTTTCGAGGGTCCTCGTGTGCCCAGTGGGAAGCTACGGTCAGAGGCCTGCCCTAAAATGGCAAAAAGCATGGCGTCATGGCGTGAAATAGTCACCGAGGCGGTGGGATATATAGCCTTTAGTCATGAGGGTTGGGAGGGGTGTTCGGGGCTCTGGGCGTCGGAAATGGGTACAATCTTTTGAGGGTCCTCGTGTGCCCAGTGGGAAGCTCTGATGAGGCCTGCCTAAAATGGCATGTGGCGCGCGTGAAATAGTCACGAGGCGGTGGGCTATGTGCTAGTCCATGAGGGGTTGGGGAGGAGGTTTCGGGGGCTCTGGTCGTCGGAAATATGTACAGTCTTTTCGAGGGTCCTCGTGTGCCCAGTGGGAGGCTACGGTCAGAAGCCTGCACTAAAATGGCAAGACATGCCCAGCGGCGCATCGCGTGAAATTGTCGGCGAGGCCGGTGGGCAATAGCCTTTGGTCCGCGGGGGTTGGGGAGGGAAGTTCTGGGGCTCTGGGCATCAGAAATTGGTACAGTCTTTTCGAGGGTCCTCGTGTGCCCAGTGGGAGTCTACGGTCAGAGGCCTGCTCTAAAATTTCAAGAAATACCCGGCGGCGCAGCACGTGAAATATTCGCCGAGGCCGGTGCGCTATAGCCTTTGGTCGGCGGGGGTTGGGGAGGGGCGTTCGGAAGCTCTGGTCGTCGGAAATGGGTACAGTCTTTTCGAGGGTCCTCGTGTGCCCAGTGGAAAGCTACTGTCAGAGGCCTGCCCTAAAATGGCAAGAAATGCCCAGCGGCGCAGCGCGTGAAATAGTCACCAAGGCCGGTGGGCTATAGCCTTTGGTGCGCGGGGGTTGGGGAGGGTGTTTCGGAGGTTCTGGACGTCGGAAATGGGTACAGCCTATTCGAGGGTCCTCGTGTGCCCAGTGGGAGGCTACGGTCATAATCATGCCCTAAAATGGCAAGAAATGTCCAGCGGCGCAGCACGTGAAATAGTCGCCGAGACCGGTGGGCTATAGCCTTTGATCCGCGGGGGTTGGGGAGGGGCGTTCGGGGGCTCTGGGCGTCGGAAATGGGTACATTCATTCGAGGGTCCTCGTGTGCCCAGTGGGGAGCTACGGTCAGAGGCCTGCCATAAAATAGCAAGAAATGCCCAGCGGCGCAGCGCGTGAAATAGTCACCGAGGCCGGTGGGCTATAGCCTTTAGTCCGCGGGGGTTGGGGAGGGTGTTTCGGAGGTTCTGGTCGTCGGAAATGGGTACAGCCTTTTCGAGGGTCCTCGTGTGCCCAGTGGGAGGCTACGGTCATAATCCTGCCCTAAAATGGCAAGAAATGTCCGTGGCGTATACGTGAAATAGTCGCCGAGACCGGTGGGCTATAGCCTTTGGCCCGCGGGGGTTGGGGAGCGGCGTTCGGGGGCTCTGGGCGTCGGAAATGGGTACAGTCTTTTTGAGGGTCCTTGTGTGCCCAGTGGGAGGCTACGGTCAGAGGCCTGCCCTAAAATGGCAAGAAATGCCCAGCGGCGCAGCGCGTGAAATAGTCACTGAGGCCGGTGGGCTATAGCCTTTGGTCGGCTGGTTGGGAGGGAGTTCGGGGCTCACAGGCGTCGGAAATGGGTACAGTATTTTCGAGGGTCCTCGGGTGCCCAGTGGGAAGCTACGGTCAGAGGCCTACCCTAAAATGGCAAGAAATACCCAGCGGCGCAGCGCGTGAAATAGTCACAGAGGCCGGTGGACTATAGCCTTTGGTCCGCGGGGGTTGGGGAGGGGGTTTCGGCGGCTCTGGTCGTCAGAAATGTGTACCGTCTTTTCGAGGGTCCTCGTGTGCCCAGTGGGAGGCTACGGTCAGAAGCCTGCCCTAAAATGGCAAGAAATGCCCAGCGGCGCAGCGCGTGAAATAGTCACCGAGGCCGGTGGGCTATAACTAGTCATGAGGATTGGGGAGGGTGTTTCGGGGGCTCTGGTCGTCGAAAATGGGTACAGTCTTTTCGGGGGTCCTCGTGTGTCCAGTGGGAAGCTACGGTCAGAGGCCTGCCCTAAAATGGGAAGAAATGCCCAGCGGCGCAGCGCGTGAAATAGTCACCGAGGCCGGTGGGCTATAGCCTTTGGTCCGCGGGGGTTGGGGAGGGGGTTTCGGCGGCTCTGGTCGTCAGAAATGTGTACCGTCTTTTCGAGGGTCCTCGTGTGCCCAGTGGGAGGCTACGGTCAGAAGCCTGCCCTAAAATGGCAAGAAATGCCCAGCGGCGCAGCACGTGAAATAGTCGCCGAGGCCGGTGGGCTATAGGCTTTGGTCCACGGGGGTTGGGGAGGGGGTTTCGGGGGCTCTGGTCGTCGGAAATGGGTACAGTCTTTTCGAGGGTCCTCGTGTGCCTAGTGGGAGGCTACGGTCAGAAGCCTGCCCTAAAATGGCAAGAAATGCCCAGCGGCGCATCGCGTGAAATTGTCGCCGAGGCCGGTGGGCTATAGCCTTTGGTCCGCGGGGGTTCAGCAGGGAAGTTCTGGGGCTCTGGGCATCGGAAATGGGTACAGTTTTTTCGAGGGTCATCGTGTGCCCAGTGGGAGGCTACGGTGAGAGGCTTGCCCTAAAATGGCAAGAAATGCCCAGCGGCGCAGCGCGTGAAATGGTCACCGAGACCGGTGGGCTATGGCTTTTGGTCCGCGGGGGTTGGGTAGGGTCTTTCGGGGGCACTGGTCGTCGGAAATGGGTACAGCCTTTTCGAGGGTCATCGTGTGCCCAGTGGGAGGCTACGGTCAGAAGCCTGCCCTAAAATGGCAAGAAATGTCCAGCGGCGCAGCACGTGAAATAGTCGCCGAGACTGGTGGGCTATAGCCTTTCCGCGGGGGTTGGGGAGGGGCGTTCGGGGGCTCTGCGCGTCGGAAATGGGTACAGTCTTTTGGAGGGTCCTCGTGTGCCCAGTGGGAGGCTAAGGTCAGAAGCCTGCCCTAAAATGGCAAGAAATGTCCAGCGGCGCAGCGCGTGAAATAGTCGCCGAGGCCGGTGGGCTATAGCCTTTGGTCCGCGGGGGTTGGGGAGCGGCGTTCGGGGGCTCTGGGCGTCGGAAATGGGTACAGTCTTTTCGAGGGTCCTCGTGTGCCCAGTGGGAAGCTACGGTCAGAGGCCTGCCCTAAAATGGCATGAAATGCCCAGCGGCGCAGCGCGTGAAATAGTCACGAGGCGGTGGGCTATAGCCTTTGGTCATGAGGTTGGGAGGGTGTTTGGGGCTCAGTGCGTCGGAAATGAGTACAGCCTTTTCGAGGGTCCTCGTGTGCCCAGTGGGAGGCTACGGTCAGAGGCCTGCCAAAAATGGCAAGAAATGTCAGCAGGCGCACGTGAAATAGTCGCCGAGACCGGTGGGCTATAGCCTTTGGTCCGCGGGGGTTAGGGAGGGGCGTTCGGGGGCTCTGCGCGTCGGAAATGGGTACAGTCTTTTTGAGGGTCCTCGTGTGCCCAGTGGGAGGCTAAGGTCAGAAGCCTGCCCTAAAATGGCAAGAAATATCCAGCAGCGCAGCGCGTGAAATAGTCGCCGAGGCCGGTGGGCTATACCCTTTGGTCGGCTGGGGTTGGGGAGCGGCGTTCGGGGGATCTGGGCGTCTGAAATGCTTACAGTCTTTTTGAGGGTCCTCATGTGCCGAGTGGGAGGCTACGGTCAGAGGCCTGCCCTAAAATGGCAAGAAATGCCCAGCGGCGCAGCGCGTGAAATAGTCGCCGAGGCCGGTGGGCTATAGCCTTTGGTCCGCGGGGGTTGGGGAGGGGGTTTCGGGGGCTCTGGTCGTCGGAAATGGGTACAGTCTTTTCGAGGGTCCTCGTGTCCCCAGTGGGAGGCTATGGTTAGAAGCCTGCACTAAAATGGCAAGACATGCCTAGCAGCGCATCGCGTGAAATTGTCGGTGAGGCCGGTGGGCTATAGCTTTTGGTCCGCGGGGGTTGGGGAGGGAAGTTCTGGGGTTCTGGGCATCAGAAATGGGTACAGTCTTTTCGAGGGTCCTCGTGTGCCCAGTGGGAAGCTACGGTCAGAGGCCTGCCTTAAAATGGCAAGAAATGCCCAGCGGCGCAGCGCGTGAAATACTCACCGAGGCCGGTGGGCTATAGCCTTTGGTCCGCGGGGGTTGGGGAGGGTGTTTCGGAGGCTCTGGACGTCAGAAATGGGTACAGCCTTTTCGACGGTCCTCGTGTGCCCGTTGGGCGTCTACGGTCATAATCATGCCCTAAAATGGCAAGAAATGTCCAGCGGCGCAGCACGTGAAATAGTCGCCGAGACCGGTGGGCTATAGCCTTTGGTCCGCGGGGGTTGGGGAGGGGCGTTCGGGGGCTCTGGGCATCGGAAATGGGTACAGTCATTTTGAGGGTCCTCGTGTGCCCAGTGGGAGGCTACGGTCATAATCCTGCCCTAAAATGGCAAGAAATGTCCAGCGGCGTAGCACTAGAAATAGTCGCCGAGACCGGTGGGCTATAGCCTTTGGTCCATGAGGTTGGGAGGCGGCGTTCGGGAGCTCTGGCGTGAATCGGTACAGTCTTTTGAGGGGTCCTCGTGTGCCCAGTGGGAGGCTACGGTCAGAGGCCTGCCCTAAAATGGCAAGAAATGACAAGCGGTGAAGCGCGTGAAATAATCACGAGGCGGTGGGCTATAGCCTGTCGTGAGGATTGGGGAGGGGAGTTCGGGGGTTCTGGGCTTCAGAAATGGGTACAGTCTTTTCGAGGGTCCTCGTGTGCCCAGTGGGAGGCTACGGTCAGAGGCTGCCCTAAAATGGCAAGAAATGCCCAGCGGCGCAGCGCGTGAAATAGTCACCGAGGCCGGTGGGCTATAGCCTTTGGTCCGCGGGGATTGGGGAGGGTGTTTCGGGGGCTCTGGTTGTCAGAAATGGGTACAATCTTTTCGGGGGTCCTAGTGTGCCCAGTGGGAAGCTACGGTCAGAGGCCTGCCCTAAAATGGCAAGAAATGCCCAGCGGCGCAGCGCGTGAAATAGTCACCGAGGCCGGTGGGCTATAGCCTTTGGTCCGCGGGGGTTGGGAAGAGGGTTACCGGGGCTCTGGTCGTCGGAAATGGGTACATTATTTTCAAGTGTCCTCGTGTGCCCAGTGGGAGGCTACGGTCAGAGGCCTGCGCTAAAATGGCAAGAAATGCCCAGCGGCGCAGCGCGTGAAATGGTCACCGAGGCCGGTGGGCTATAGCCTTTGGTCCGCGGGGGTTGGGGAGGGAAGTTCTAGGAGTTACAGGCGTCGGAAATGGGTACAGTTTTCGAGGGTCCTCGTGTACCAGTGGGAGGCTACGGTCGAGCCTGTCTAAAATAGCTAGAAATACTTGAGCGCATCGCGTGAAACAATCGCCAGGCAGTGGGCAATCAGCGTTTGTGTGAGGGTTTCGGAGGGCGTTCGGGGGCTCTGTGTCAGAAATGGGTACAGTCTTTTCGAGGTCTCGCGTACCCAGTGGGAGGCTCTGATCAGGGCACTGCCTAAAATGGCAAGAAATACCAGTGCGCAGCTCGTGAAATAGTCATGAGGCGGTGGGCTATAGCCTTTGGTCCCTTGAGGGGTTGGGGAGGGTTTGGGATCTCAGTCGGAAATGGGTTCAGTCTTTTCGAGGGTCCTCGGGTGCCCAGTGGGAGGCTACGGTCAGAGGCCTGCCCTAAAATGCCAAAAAATACCCAGCAGCGCAGCGCGTGAAATAGTCGTCGAGGCCGGTGGTCAATAGCCTTTGGTCCACGGGGGTTGGGGAGGGGCGTTCGGGGGCTTTGGGCTTCGGCAATGGGTACAGTCTTTTTGAGGGTCCTCGTGTGCCCAGTGGGGGGCTACGGTCAGAGGCCTGCCCTAAAATGGTAAAAAATACACAGCGGCGCAGTGCGTGAAATAGTCACTGAGGCCGGTGGGCTATATGCTGGTCCCATGAGGGGTTGGGAGGGTTTGGGGGGCTCTGGTCATCGGAAATGGGTACAGTCTTTTCGAGGGTCCTCGTGTGCCCAGTGGGAGGCTACGGTCAGAAGCCTGCCCTAAAATGGCAAGAAATGCCAATGGCGCAGTGCGTGAAATAACCATGAGGCCGGTGGGCTATACTGATCCTTGAGGGGTTGGGAGGCGGCGTTCGAGGCTTTGGGCGTCGGAAATGGTTACAGCCTTTTAGGGTCCTCGTGTGCCACTGTGGGGCCTTCTGATCAGAGCCTGCCCTAAAATGGCAAGAAATGCAGCCAGTAGCAACGTGAATTAGTCACCGAGGCGGTGGGCTATAGCCTTTAGTGGCGGGCGTTGGGAGGGCCGTTCAGGGGCTCACAGGCATCGGAAATGGGTACAGTCTTTTGAGGGTCCTCGTGTGCCCGATGGGAAGCTACGGTCGAGGCCTGCCTAAAATAGCAAAAAGCATGTGGCGCGCGTGAAATAGTCTCCAGGCGGTGGGCTATAGCCTTTGGTCCGTGGGGTTGAGGAGGGTGTTTGGAGGCTCGGTCGTGAAATGGGTACAGTCTTTTCGAGGGTCTAGTGCGCCCAGTGGGAGGCTACGGTCAGAAGCACTGCCCTAAAATGTGAAATGTCCAAGCGGCGCAGCGCGTGAAATAACCCAGCAGGCGGTGGGCTATAAGCCTTTAGTCCTTGAGGGTTGGGAGGCGGCGTTCGGGGCTTTGGGCGTCGGAAATGGGTACAGCCTTTTTAGGGTCCTCGTGTGCCACTGTGGGACGCTTCTGATCAGAGCCTGCCCTAAAATGGCAAGAAATGCCAGCGCCACGGCGTGAATTAGTCACCGAGGCGGTGGGCTATAGCCTTTGGTCGGCGGGCGTTGGGAGGGCCGTTCGAGCTCTGGGCATGGAAATGGGTACAGTCTTTTGAGGTCTCGTGTGCCCAGTGGGAAGCTACGGTCAGGCCTGCCTAAAATGTAGCATGGCCAGTGCAGCGCGTGAAATGGTCACCGAGGCCGGTGGGCTATAGCCTTTGGTCCGTGGGGGTTGAGGAGGGTGTTTCGGAGGCTCTGGTCGTCGGAAATGGGTACAGTCTTTTCGAGGGTCCTAGTGCGCCCAGTGGGATGCTACGGTCAGAAGGCTGCCCTAAAATGGCAAGAAATGTCCAGCGGCGCAGCGCGTGAAATAGTCGCTGAGGCCGCTGGGCTATAGCCTTTGGTCCGCGGGGGTTAGGGAGCGGCGTTCGGGGGCTTTGGGCGTCGGAAATGGGTACAGTCTTTTTGAGGGTCCTCGTGTGCCCAGTGGGAGGCTACAGTCAGAGGCCTGCCCTAAAATGGCAAGAAATGCCCAGCGGCGCAGCGCGTGAAATAGTCACCGAGGCCGGTGGGCTATAGCCTTTGGTCGGCGGGGGTTGGGGAGGGGCGTTCGGGGGCTCTGGGCATCGGAAATGGGTACAGTCTTTTCGAGGGTCCTCGTGTACCCAGTGGGAAGCTCGTCAGGCCTGCCTATAATGGCATGTGTCGCAGCGCGTGAAATAGTCACCGAGGCCGGTGGGCTATAGCCTTTGGTCCGCGGGGGTTGGGGAGGGGCGTTCCGGGGCTCTGGGCGTCGGAAATGGGTACAATCTTTTCGAGGGTCCTCGTGTGCCCGGTGGGAAGCTACGGTCAGAGGCCTGCCCTAAAATGGCATGCCATTGCGCAGCGCGTGAAATAGTCACTGAGGCGGTGGGCTATAGCCTTTGGTCCGCGGGGGTTGGGGTGGGTGTTTCGGGGGCTCTGGTCGTCGGAAATATGTACAGTCTTTTCGAGGGTCCTCGTGTGCCCAGTGGGAGGTTACGGTCAGAGGCCTGCCCTAAAATGGCAAGAAATACCCAGCGGCGCAGCGCATAAAATAGTCACGAGGCCGGTGGGCTATAGCCTTTGGTCTGCGGGGGTTGGGGAGGGGGATCGGGGGCTATGGTCGTCGGAAATGGGTACAGTCTTTTTGAGGGTCCTCGTGTGCCCAGTGGGAGGCTACGGTCAGAGGACTGCCCTAAAATGGCAAGAAATGCCCAGCGGCACAGCGCGTGAATTAGTCACCGAGGCCGGTGGGCTATAACCTTTGGTCGGCGAGCGTTCGGGAGGGGCGTTCCGGGGCTCTGGGCATCGGAAATGGGTACAGTCTTTTCGAGGGTCCTCGTGTGCCCAGTGGGAAGCTACGGTCAGAGGCCTGCCCTATAATAACAGCATGGCGTCGCGCGTGAAATAGTCACAGGCGGTGGGCTATAGCCTTTGGTCATGAGGGTTGGGGAGGGGCGTTCGGGGCTCAGGCGTCGAAATGGGTACAATCTTTTCGAGGTCTCGTGTGCCCGAGTGGGAAGCTACTGATCAGAGGCCTGCCCTAAAATATGGCAGGCGCAGCGCGTGAAATAGTCACAGGGCGGTGGGCTATACTGGTCCTTGAGGGTTGGGGAGGGTGTTTGAGGGCTCATCGGAAATATGTACAGTCTTTTCGAGGGTCCTCGTGTGCCCAGTGGGAGGTTACGGTCAGAGGCCTGCCCTAAAATGGCAAGAAATACCCAGCGGCGCAGCGCATAAAATAGTCACGAGGCCGGTGGGCTATAGCCTTTGGTCTGCGGGGGTTGGGGAGGGGGGTTCGGGGCCTATGGTCGTCGGAAATGGGTACAGTCTTTTTGAGGGTCCTCGTGTGCCCAGTGGGAGGCTACGGTCTGAGGCCTGCCCTAAAATGGCAAGAAATGCCCAGCGGCGCAGCTCGTGAAATAGTCACCGAGGCCGGTGGGCTATATAACTGGTCATGAGGTTGGGAGGGTGTTTCGGGGGCTCTTGTCGTCGGAAATATGTACAGTCTTTTCAAGGGTCCTCGTGTGCCCAGTGGGAGGTTACGGTCAGAGGCCTGCCCTAAAATGGCAAGAAATACCCAGCGCCTTGTATAAAATAATGTGAGGCGGTGGGCTTTAGCCTTTGTTCTGCGGGGTTTGGGAGGAGGGTTGGGGCTCAGGTTTGGAGGTGGTACAGTCTTTTCGAGGGTCCTCGTGTGCCCAGTGGGAGGCTACGGTCAGAAGCCTGCCTTAAAATGATAAGAAATACCAAGCGGCGCAGCGCGTGAAATAATCGCCGAGGCCGGTGGAATATAGCCTTTGGTCCGCGGGGGTTGGGGAGGGGGTTTCGGGGGCTCTGGTCATCGGAAATGGGTACAGTCTTTACGATGGTCCTTAGTTGTCCAGTGGCAGGCTACGGTCAGAGGCCTGCCCTAAAATGGCAAAAAACGCCCAGCCATGACACAAGCGTGAATTAGTCACGAGGCGGTGGGCTATAGCCTTTGGTCGGCGGGGGTTGGGGAGGGGGGTTCCGGGGCTCTGGGCATCGGAAATGGGTACAGTCTTTTCGAGGGTCCTCGTGTGCCCAGTGGGAAGCTACGGTCAGAGGCCTGCCCTAAAATGGCAAGAAATGCCCACCGGCTGGCGTGGTCACAGGCAGTGGGCTATACTGGTCGTGAGGGTTGGGAGGGCGTTCGGGGCTGTGGGCATCGGAAATGGGTACAGTCTTTTGAGGGTCCTCGTGTGCCCAGTGGGAAGCTACGGTCAGATCCTGGCCTAAAATGTGGCATGGCCGTCATGGCGCGTGAAATAGTCACCGAGGCCGGTGGGCTATAGCCTTTGGTCCGCGGGGGTTGGGGAGGGGGGTTCGGGGGCTCTGGGCGTCGGAAATGGGTACAGTCTTTTCGAGGGTCCTCGTGTGCCCAGTGGCAAGCTACGGTCAGAGGCCTGCCCTAAAATATAGCATGTGGCGCATGGCGTGGAAATAGTCACCGAGGCCGGTGGGCTATAGCCTTTGGTCCGCGGGGGTTGGGGAGGAGGTTTCGGGGGCTCTTGTCGTCGGAAATATGTACAGTCTTTTCGAGGGTCCTCGTGTGCCCAGTGGGAGGCTACGGTCAGAAGCCTGCACTAAAATGGCAAGACATGCCCAGCGGCGCATCGCGTGAAATTGTCGGAGGCCGGTGGGCTATAACCTTTGGTCCATGGCGTTTGGGAGGAAGTTACTGGGGCTCTGGGCATCAAATGGGTACAGTCTTTTCGAGGTCCTCGTGTGCCCAGTGGGAGTCTGATTGAGGCCTGCTCTAAAATTTCAAAAATACCAGCGCGGCGCAGCGTGAAATATTCGCCGGGCAGTGCGCTATAGCCTTTGGTCGGTGAGGGGTTGGGAGGCGTTGAGCTCTGGTGCGTGGAAATGGGTACAGTCTTTTCGAGGGTCCTCGTGTGGATGGGAAAGCTCTTGTCGAGGCCTGGCCTAAAATGGCAACGCCAGCGTCATGGCCGTGAAATAATCACAAGGCGGTGGGCTATAGCCTTTGGTCATGAGGTTGGGAGGGTGTTTGAGGGCTCTGAGTGGAAATATGTACAGTCTTTCGAGGGTCCTCGTGTGCCCGGTGGGAGGCTACGGTCTGAGGCCTGCCTAAAATGGCAAGAAATGCCAATGGCGCAGCTCGTGAAATAGTCACCAAGGCGGTGGGCTATGTGCTGATCATGAGGTTGGGGAGGGTGTTTCGGGGGCTCTGGTCGTCGGAAATATGTACAGTCTTTTCAAGGGTCCTCGTGTGCCCAGTGGGAGGTTACGGTCAGAGGCCTGCCCTAAAATGGCAAGAAATACCCAGCGCCGCAGCGCATAAAATAGTAACGAGGCCGGTGGGCTATAGCCTTTGGTCTGCGGGGGTTGGGGAGGGGGGTTCGGGGGCTCTGGGTTTCGGAAATTGGTACAGTCTTTTCGAGGGTCCTCGTGTGCCCAGTGGGAGGCTACGGTCAGAAGCCTGCATTAAAATGATAAGAAATACCAAGCGGCGCAGCGCGTGAAATAATCGCCGAGGCCGGTGGAATATAGCCTTTGGTCCGCGGGGGTTGGGGAGGGGGTTTCGGGGGCTCTGGTCATCGGAAATGGGTACAGTCTTTACGATGGTCCTTGGATTGTCGATGGGAGGCTACGGTCGAGGCACATGCCGTAAAATGGCAAGAAATGCCAGTAGACACAGCGTGAATTAGTCAAGGCGGTGGGCTATGCACTGGTCGGTAGGCGTTCGGGAGGGGCGTCCAGGGGCTCTGGTCATCGGAAATGGGTACAGTCTTTTGAGGTCCGCGTGTGCCCAGTGGGAAGCTTCGGTCAGAGGCCTGGCCTAAAATGGCGCATGGCGTCATAGGCCAGCGTGAAATAGTCACCGAGGGCCGGTGGGCTATAGCCTTCAGTCCTTGAGGGTTGGGGAGGAGGTTTGGGGCTCACTGGTGCGTGGAAATATGTACAGTCTTCGAGGGTCCGTCGTGTGCCCAGTGGGAGGCTACGGTCAAGCCTGCACTAAAATAGCAAGACATGCTGTACGCATCAGCGTGAAAGTGTCAGCGAGGCCGGTGGGCTCTGTGCTTTGGTCCAGCGTTTGGGAGGAAGTTCTGAGGGCTGGGCATGAAATGGGTACTGATCTTTCGAGGGTCCTCGTGTGTGCCCGAGTGGGAGTCTGATCAGGAGGCACACTGCTAAAATTTCAAGAAATACGGCAGCACGTGAAATATTCGCCGGGCAGTGCGCTATCTTTGGTCGGCGGGGTTGGGGGCGTTGGGAAGCTCAGTCGTCGGAAATGGAGTGCAGTCTTTTCGAGGGTCTCGTGTGCAGTGGGAAAGCTCTTGTCGGCCAGCCTAAAATGTGGCATGCATGCGTCATGGCTGGCGTGAAATAGTCACCAAGGCCGGTGGGCTATGTGCTGGTCCATGAGGGGTTGGGAGGGTGTTTGGGGCTCACAGTCGTCGGAAATATATAGTCTTCCGAGGGGTCCTCGTGTACGATGGAGGCTCTGATCTGAGGCCTGCCACAAAATGGTAAAATACT
>JASUUH010000004.1:0-252441 GCA_030449925.1 Citropsis articulata | reverse complement strand
GTCCGGGGGGTTGGGGGGTTCGGGGGCTGTAGGCGTCGGAAATGGGTCCAGTCTTTTTGAGGGGCCCGTGTACCCAGTGGGAGGCTACGGTCAGAGGCCTGCCCTAAAATGGCAAGAAATGCCCAACGGCGCAGTGCGCAGAGTAGTCTCCGAGCCCGGCGCGCTATAGCCTTTTGTCCACGGGGGTTGGGGGGTGGTTCGGGGGCTCTGGGCGTCCGAAATATGTCTAGTCTTGTCGAGGGGCCTCATGTGCACAGTGGGAGGCTACGGTCAGAGGCCCGCCCTAAAATGGCTAGAAATGCACAGCGGAATAGGGCACAAAATAGACGCCGAGGCCGATGGCTATATCTTTTGGTCCGCGGGGGTTGGCAAGGGGGCTCGGGTGCTCTGGCTGTCGGTAATTGGTACAGTATTTTCAAGGGGCCTCGTGTACCCAGAGCGAGGCTACGGCCGGTGGGCTACAGCCGGTGCTCTACAGCGGCACAGCGCGCGAAATAGGCTCCGAGCCCGGTGGGCTATAGCCTTTGGTCCGCGGGGGTTGGGGAGGGGCGTTCGGGGGCTCTAGGTATCGTAAATGGGTACAGTCTTTTCGAGGGTCCTCATGTGCCCAAGGGGAGGCTACGGTCAGAGGCCTGCATTAAAATTGCAAGAAATACCCAGCAGCGCAGCTCGTGAAATTGTCACCGAGGCCGGTGGGCTATAGCCTTTGGTCCGCGGGGGTTGGGGAGGGGGATTCTGGGGATCAGGGCATCGGAAATGGGTACAGTCTTTTCGAGGCCCCTGCAGTGGGAGACTACGGTCAAGCCCGCCTAAAATGGCAAGAAATATCCAGCGTGAAGCACGTGAAATTGTCGCCGAGCCCGTGGGCTATAGCCTTGGTCCGAGGGGCTGGGAGGCGCCTGGGCCTGCATCGAAATGGCATGCTTTTCGAGGGTCCTCGCAGCCCGTCAGGAGGCTACGGCCCAAGGGCTGCCCGAAAAGGGCAAGAAATGCCCAGCGATACAGCTGCGAAATAGTCGCCGAGGCGTGGGCGATAGCCTTGGTCCGCTGGGGTGGGAGGCGCCTGGGCTCGCCGGAAATGGGTACGGTCTTTCGAGGGTCCTGGTGTGCCCAGTGGGCGGCTACGGTCAGACGCCGGCCCTAAAAGGGAAAGACATGCCCAGCGGCATAGCGGGTGAAATAGTCCCCGTGGCCGGTGGGCTATAGCCTTTGGTCCCCGGGGGGCCGGGAGGCGTCGGGGTTCTGGCCGCCGAAATGGGTACAGTCTTTCGAGGTCCTCGGCGCCCATGGTGACTGCGGTCCGAGGCCTGCCCAAAAATGGCAAGAAATACCAAGTGGCTCAGTGAAATAGTTGCCGAGGGCGGTGGGCTATAGGTTTTGGGTCCGGGGGTCAGAGGGGGTCTGGGGCCTGGGCATCGAAATGAATAAAGGCTTTCGAGGTCCTCGTGGTGCCCAGCGAGGCTACGGTCAAAAGCCCGCCATAAAATGGTAAGACATTCCCAGCGCTGCGCTGTGAAATAGTCGCCGAGGCCGGTGGGCTATAGCCTGGTCCGCTGGGGTCGGGGTGGGGTTCCGGGGTGGCATCGGAAATGGGCATCTTTTCGAGTGTCCTCGCGTGCCCAGCCGATGTTACGGTCAGAGGGCTGCCCTAAAAGGGCAGGAAATGCCCAGCGATGAAGCGTGCGAAATAGTCGTCGAGGCCGGTGGGCTATAGCCTTTGGTCCGCGGGGGGTGGGGAGGGGCGTTCTGGGGCTCTGGGCGTAAGAAATGGGTACAGTCTTTTTGAGGGTTCTCGTGTGCCCAGTGGGAGGCTACGGTTAGAAGCCTGCCCTAAAATGGCAAGACATGCCCAGTGGCGCAGCGCGTGAACTAGTCGCCGAGGGCGGTGGGCTATAGCCTTTGGTCCGCGGGGGTTGGGAGGGGGTTCGGGGCCTGGGCCCGGAAATGGGCATTTTTCAAGGTCCCTGCTTCCCAGCTGGAGGCTACGGTTAGAGGCCTGCCCTAAATGGCTAAGAAATGCCTAGCGGCGCGTGAATAGTCACCGAGGCCGGTGGGCTATAACCCCGCTGGGGCGGGGATGAGGGCGCCTGGGCTCTGGGCCGGAATGGCATGCTCTTTTCGAGGGTCCTCCTGCACCCAAGCTGGGAGACTACGGTCGAGGCCCGCCCAAAATGGCAAGAACATGCCCAGCAGTGAAATAGGCCGAGGCCGGTGGGCTATAGCCTGGTCCGCTGGGTCAGGGAGGGTTCTGGGGTTTTGCCGGAAATGGCAGACTTTTCGAAAGTGTCCCCATGTGCCCAGCTGGGATGCTACGGTCGAGGGTTCTTGAGGCCTGGGCAAGAAATGCCCAGTGACGGTTAATGAAATAGTCTCCGAGGCCGGTGGGCTATAGCCTCCGTCCTGGGAGGGCTCGGGCTGGGCTCGAAGAAATGGGCATGTGTTTCGAGGGTCCTCGTGGTGCCCAGAGGCTACGAGGCCTGCCCTAAATAGCAAGATGCCCATGCTGCCAAGCGTGAAATAGTCGCCGAGGCCGTGGGCTATAGCCTTGGTCCGCTGGGCCTGGGAGGCTCTGGGGCCTGTCGCCAGAAATGGGCTTTCGAGGCCCCTCGTGCCCAAAGTGGGAGGCTTACTAAGAGGCCTGCCCTAAAATGGCAAGAAATATCCAGCATGAAGCACGGAAATAGTCGCCGAGGCCGGTGGGCTATAGCCTTGGTCCATGGGGCTGGGGTTCTGGGGCTCACAAATGGGCAGTCTCGAGTGTCCTCATGTGCCCAGCTGGATGGCTACTCGAGGGCTGCCGCCTAAAATGGCAAGAAATGCCCAGAAGCTGCAAATAGTCGCCGAGGCCGTGGGCTATAGCCTTTGGTCCGGGCTGGGGAGGGGCGCCTGGGCTCGGAAGAAATGGGTACTTTTTCGAGGGTTCTCGCCCAAAGTGGGAGGCTACGGTAGAAGCCCCGCCCTAAATGGCAAGACATGCCCAGAAGGTGAACTAGTCACGAGGCTGGGCTATAGCCTTTGGTCCGCTGGGGGTCAGGGGGGTTCTAGCTCACCGGAAATGGGTACTTTTCAAGGTCCTCGCTTCCCAAAGGAGGCTACTAGAGGCCTGCCCTAAAATGGCAAGAATGCCCAGCCAAGCAAGGAATAGTCACCGAGGCCGTGGGCTATAACCTTGGTCCGCTGGGAGGGGTTTCGGCCTGGCCGAATGGGTAGAGTCTTTTCGAGAGTCCTCGTAGCCTGGGAGGCTACGGTAAGGCCCGCCCAAATGGCAAGAAATGCCCAGCCGCAAAGACGTGAAATAGTCGCCGACGCCGGTGGGCTATAGCCTGGTCCTGGGCCGGGAGGCGCCTGGGGCCTGGGCCCGGAAATGGGTATGTCAAGGTCCCTGCTTTCCCAGGGGAGGCTACTTTAGAGGCCTGCCCTAAAATGGCAAGAAATGCACAGCGGGCGCAGAATAGTCACCGAGGCCGGTGGCTATAACCTTGGTCCTGGGGAGGCTGGCCCGTCGGAAATGGTAGAGTCTTTTCGAGAGTCCCCGTGGTAGCCTGAAGGAGTACGCCAAGCCCGCCCGAAAATGCCAAGAATGTCCAGCAAGTGAAATAGTCGCCGACGGCGGCTATAGCCTTGGTCCGCTGGGGTCAGAGGGGCTGGGAGCCTCGGCCGGAATGGGTACACTTTTCGAGGGTCCTCCGCACCTGCTGAGACTACTCGAGGCCCCGCCCAAAATGGCAAGAATACCCAGCCGCCCAAATACAGTGAAATAGCTTGGCCGAGGCCGGTGGGCTATGGTCCATCCTGGGGTCAGGGGGTTCTGGGCCCGCATCGGAAATGGCATGACTTTTCGTGTGTCCCCCTGTGCCCAGTGGGATGCTACGGTCAGAGGGCTGCCCTAAAAGGGCAAGAAATGCCCAGCTACTGAAGCTGCAAGGAATAGTCGCCGAGGCCTAAGTGAGCTATAGCCCTAGTCCGCTGGGGCGGGAGGGGCGCTCGGGGTTCGGGCGTAAGAATGGCATGTTGTTTTCGAGGGTCCTCGTAGTGCCTGGGAGGCTGGTTAGAAGCCTCTAAAATAGCAAGACATGCCCATGGGCGCAGCTGCCTGAAATAGTCGCCGAGGCCTGGGCCAAAATTTTGGTCCGCTGGGCTGGGAGGGGTTTCTGTGGCTCTGGGTCACGAAATGGGTATGCCTTTTCGAAGGCCCCTCGTAGCCCAAAGGAGGCTACTAAGAGGCCTCGCCCTAAATGGCAAGAAATATCCAGCAGCGAAAGCACGTGAAATAGTCGTCGAGGTGGGCTATAAATTTTGGTCCGCTGGGGTCGTGGGGTTCTGGGGCCTGTGGCATCGAAATGGGTAATTTTCGAGTGTCCTCATGTGCGCAGTGGATGCTACTCAGAGGGTGCCAAAATGGCAAGAAATGCCCAATGAAGCGGTTGCATGAAATAGTCAGCCGAGGCCGGTGGGCTATAGCCTTTGGTCCGCGGGCTGGAGGCTGCCTGGGCCTCAAGAAATGGGTACAGCTTGAGGGTTCTCAGGCTGGGAGGCTACAGAAGCCCGCCTAAAATGGCAAGACATGCCCAGCATGCGCAGGAACTAGTCGCGAGGCCGGTGGGCTATAGCCTGGTCCGCATGGGCCGGGAGAGGCGCTGGGGCTCTAGGCCCGGAAATGGGCATTTTTCAAGGTCCCTGCCTGTGGGAGGCTACGGTTAGAGGCCTGCCCTAAAATGGCAAGAAATGCCTCAGGGCGCATACAAGTGAATAGTCACCGAGGCCGTGGCTATAACCTGGTCCATGGGGTCAGGGGGGGGCTCTGGTCGTTGGAAATCGGTAAAGTCTTTTCGAGGGTCCTCGTGTGCCCAGTGGGAGGCTACGGCCAGAAGCCTGCCCGAAAATGGCAAGAAATGTCCAGCGGCGCAGCACGTGAAATAGTCGCCGAGGCCGGTGGGCTATAGCTTTGGTCCGCGGGGTCTGGAGGGGCGCCTGGGGCCTCGGCCGGAATGGGCATGTTTTTCGAGGGTCCTCCCGCACCCAGCCGAGACTACGTACGAGGCCCGCCCAAATGGCCATACACCGCCCACAAGAAATAGTTGCCGAGGCCGGGGGTTATAGCTGGTCCACCTGGGTCAGAGGTGGGTTCCTGGGCCTGGGCATCGGAAATGGGTACAGCCTTTCGTGGTGTCCTCATGTGCCCGCTGATGTTACGGGTACGAGGGCCTAAAAGGGCAAGAAATGCCCAGTATTAAGCTGCCTGAAATAGTCGTCGAGGCCGGTGGGCTATAGCTGGAGGGCGCCTGGGCTCGGGCGAAGAAATGGTTCAAGAGCTTGAGGGTCCTCGTGGTGCCCAGTGAGGCTACTACTAAGCCCGCACCTAAAATAGCAAGACATGCCCAGCAAGGCTGTGAAATAGTCGCCGAGGCCGGTGGGCTATAGCCTTGGTCCGCGGGGTCAGGAGGGGTCGTGGTCCGGTCGCCGAAATGGCATGCCTTTTCGAGCTCCTCGCAGCCCAAGGAGGCTACTAGAAGAGGCCTGCCCTAAAATGGCAAGAAATATCCAACAAGAGACGTGAAATAGTCGTCGAGGCCGGTGGGCTATAGCCTTTGGGTCTGCTGGGGGTTGCGTGGTCTGGGGCTCAGGCATCGGAAATGGGTACAGCTCGAAAGTGTCCTCATGTACCCAGGAGGCTTAGCCTACTGGTCCGCAGGGTGGGAGGGCTGCCTGGGCTCGGACGTAAGAAATGGGCATTTTTGAGGGTTCTCGTGTGCCCAAAGGAGGCTACGTTAGAAGCCTGCCCTAAATGGCAAGACATGCCCAGCGCAGCAGTGAACTAGTCGCCGAGGCCGTGGGCTATAGCCTTGGTCCGCTGGGGTCGGGAGGCTGCCCGGGCCTGGGAAATGGCACAGTCTGTTCAAGGTCCTCGCTTTCCTGGGAGGCTATGTTAGAGTCCTGCCTAAATGGCAAGAAATGCTCAAGCGCAGTCATGAATAGTCACCGAGGCCGGTGGGCTATAACCTTTCTCCGCTGGGGTTGGGAGGGGGTTCGGGGCCTCGCCGGAAATGGGTACAGTCTTTTCGACGGTCCTCAGCCCAGTGGCAAGCTACCACAGAGGCTCACCCTAAATGGCAAGAAATGCCCAGCAGGCGTGAAATAGTCACCGAGGCCGGTGGGCTCTAGCCTTTGGTCCGGGGCTGGGAGGGGTTTCGGGGCCTGGATATCGGAAATAAGTACTTTTAGAGGGTCCCTGTGCCCAGCTGGAGGTTACACGTCAAGCGCCCTAAAATGGCAAGAAATGCCCAGCATGCGCAGCGTGAAATAGTCACCGAGGCCGTGGGCTATAGCCTTTGTTCCGCTGGGGTTGGGAGGGTTTCGGGGCTTTGGTCGTGCCGGAATGGTACAGTCTTTCGAGGGTCCTCCAGCCTGGAGGCCTACGGTCGAGGCTCGCCTAAAATGGCAAGACATGCCCAGCGCAAGATTGCGTGAAATTGTTCCCGAGGTCGGTAATATTTGGTCCGCGGGCGCTGGGGAGGGAAATTCTGGGCCTGGTCATCGGAAATGGGGTCCTTTCGAGGGTCCCTGTGCCCAGTGAGGCTACGGTCGAGGCCTACCTTTAAATGGCAAGAAATGCCAGCGCAGGCGTGAAATAGTCCCAGCGGCGGCACGTGAGTCTGGCTGAGACCGTGGCTATAGCCGGTCCGGGCTGGGGTCGAGGGGTTTCTGGGCTCTATCGGAAATATGTACAGTCTTTTAGAGGGTCCCCGTAGCCCAAGTGGGAGGGGCTCGTAAGCCCGCCCTAAATATGCAAGGCACGCCCAGGGCGCAGCTGCAACACTACCGAGGTCGGTGGGCTATAGTCTTGGCTCCGCTGGGGTCGGAGGGGTCTGGCCCGGGCGCCGGTCAATGAAATAGTCACCACGCCGTGGCAATAGGGGCACGAGGGCCTCGTGCCCAGCCTGGGAGGCTACGAATACGCCGAAGCCCGGCCCTAAATGGCAAGAAAATGCTCACCGCGCACAAGGAAATACTCGCCGAGGCCTGGGTGGGCTATAGTCTTGTCTCCGCGGGGTCAGATGGGTCTGGGGGGCCTCAAGGCCGGAAATGGGTGTCTTTTCTGAGGGCCTGGGTGCCCGTCGTGAGGCTACGGTCAAAGCCGTTCTGCCATAAAATGGCAAGATCGGGAATGCCAACCGCTGAATAAGGCCTGGAAATAGTCACCGAGGTCAAAGGCCCGCTATAGCCTTGGTCCGCCGGGGCGGGGAGTCCGCGCTGGGGTTCGTGGCGCATGTTGAAATTTGCAGCCTTATGACGGTCCCTGCAGTGAGTAAAGCCCGCACGGTTCAGAGGGTCTGCCCTAAATGGCAAGAAATGCCCAGGCCAAGAACAGCTGCAAGGTGACAATGCCGAGGCCGGGCAATATGTCTTGGTCCGCTGGGGTCAGGAGGGGTTTGTGGTTCCGTTATCGAATATGGACAGTCCAGTTCGAGGGTCCTCGTAGCCCAGCTGGGAGGCTACGTGTCAGAAGCCCCGCCACTAAAATGGCAAGAAATGTCAGCAGCGCGCTGGGCAGCGGAAATAGTCACGAGGCCGGCATAGCCTTTGTCCACGGGGCCTGAGGAGGTTCTCGGGTTCCTGGTCATTGGAACATGTACAGTCCATTCCGAGGGTCCTCGTAGCCCAGTGATACGGTCCCAAGCCTGCCCCAAAATAGGTCAGCGTGAAATAGTCGCCGAGGTTTGGCGGCAGAGCCTTGGTCCGCTGGGTCGGGGAGTTCGGGGCTTCCGTCGCCGAATTCGGGTAGCAAGTCCTTTTCATGGTCCTCGCAGCCCAGCTGACGGTCAGCCGAGGCTTTCCAAATGGCAAGAAAATGCCCAGCGCGCCAGCGGTGAAATAGTCATCGAGGCCGGTGGGCCTATAGTTTTGGTCTCGGTGTCGTAGGGCTTCGGCCCGTCGTCGAAAATGGTACGGCTTTTACGAGGGTCCTCGTAATTGGGAGGCTACTGTCAGAAGCCTCCCGCCTTTCAAATGGCAAGAATGTCCAAACACTGAAGGTCGGAAATAGTCGAGAGGCCGCTGGGCTGCATCTGGTCCGGGCCTGGTCACGGCTAGTTCAGTCTGGCTCGCAGGTTTGGCTGACGCCAGCAGAGTTAGCTGAAATTCACGAGTCAGAGGCTACCGCTGAAATAGCCGTGGTCAAGCCTTGTCCCGCAACACGGGCGTCTGCCCATGCGCGAGGTCGGTAGCTGGGCTGGACATAGCCTTTCGCTCACGGGCCGTTCAAGGAGGCCTCAGGGCCGTCGCCGGAATGGCACAGCCACGAGGGTCCATCCCGACTGCACAGCCAGCTGAGGTTACACAACAGAAGCTCCGCCTCAAAATGGCAAATTAGGCTACAGCGGGCGCAAACACAAATTGCTGGAATAGTTGCCGAGGTCGGTGGGCTATAGCTTGGTCCATGGGGTCGGGAGGGTAAGCCTCAACCGTAGCCTCCCACCAAGGCACACGAGGACCTCGAAGACTGCACCCATTTCCACGACCTGAGACCCCGAAACCCCACCCCAACCCCGCGCGTGACTAAAGGCTACAGCCCACCGGCCTCAAGGATTATTTCCTCGCTCACTGGGCATTTGGCCATTTTATTTTAGCAAGCCTCTGACCGTAGCCTCCCACCTGGGAACACGAGACCTCGAAAGACTGTACCCATTCTCACGACCAGAGCCCCCTGAAAACACCTTCCCCAACCTCGTGGACCAAAGGCTATAGCCCACCGCCTCGTGACTATTTCCGACGTGGTTGCGCCGCTGGGATTTCTTGCCATTTTAGGGTAAGCCTCTAACTCAGAACTCCTCCCATCGGGCACACGAGGACCCTCAAAAGACTGTACTCCATTTCTCACGACTGTGAGCCCTTCAAACCCCTCCCCAACCCCCGTGGGACCAAAGGACTGTGCACAGCCCACCGCCTCATGCTGACTATTTCCGCCACGCTTGGGATTTCTTTTTTGCCATTTTAGGGCAAGCTCTGACTAGCCTCCCACTGGGAACACGAGGACCCTCGAAAAGATCGCACCCATTTCCACGACTCAGAGCCCTGAACACCTTTTCCCCCAACCCCCGTGGACCAAAGGCGTTATAGCCCACCCCTTCAAGCGACTATTTGACTGCGCTACCGCTTGGGATTTCTTTTTCCATTTTAGTGTGTGACCGTAGCCTCCCACTCGGGCACACGAGGACCTCGAAAAGATCGCACCTACCATTTCCCGGATGCCCGTGAGCCCCGAACGTCCCTCCCCAACCTCCAACCAAAGGCTATTGCCCACCGCCCTTGGCTGACTATTTTCCACGCGCGCGCCATGGGCATGTTCCATTTTGTGGCAGGCTTCTCGATCAGAGCCTCCCACTGGGCACACGAGGACCCTCGAAAAGACTGTACCCATTTCTGATGCCCAGAGACCCCGAACGCCCCTCCCCAACCCCGCGGACTAAAGGCTATAGCCCACCGCCTCGGGCGATTATTTCACGCTGCACTGGGCATTTCTGGCCATTTTAGGGCAGGCTCGACCGTAGCCTTCCACCGGGCACACGAGACCTCGAAAAGACTGTACCCATTTCCGACGCACTGAGCCCCTCAAACACCTTTCCCCAACCCCTGTGGACTAAAGGCTATAGCCCACCGCCTTGGATTATTTGACGTGTTGCCCGCTTGGGATTTCTTGCTATTTAGGGCAGGCTCGATCAGAGCCTCCCACCGGGCACACGAGGACCCTCAAAAGATCTGTACTCCATTTCGATGCCCAGAGCCCCCGAACGCCCCTCCCCAACCCCAGATAACCAAAGGCTATTGCCCACCGCCTTGACTATTTCATCGCTATTTCACAAGGCCGGGTACATTATTTAGCAGGCTTCCACCGTAGCCTTCCATCGGGCGTGAGACGAGGACCCCGAAAAGACTGCACTCATTTCCACGACGACCAGAGCCCCTCAAACACCTTCCCCAACCCCTCACTCCAACCCTGGACCAAAAGGCTATAGCCCACCGCCTCGGATTATTTCACGACTGCGTCAGTATTTTTGCCATTTTAGGGCAGGCCTCTGACCGTACCCTCCCATTGGGCACACGAGGACCCTCGAAAAGACTGTACCCATTTCTGACGACCAGAGCCCCCGAAACCGCCTCCCCAACCCCCGTGGACCAAAGGCTATAGCCCACCGGCCTCGGCGACTATTTCACGCGCTGCGCCGCTGGGCATGTCTTGCCATTTTATGGCAGGCTTCTGACCGTAGCCTCCCACTGGGCACACGAAAACCCTCGAAAAGACTGTACCCATTTCGGACACCTAGAGCCCCCAAACGCCCCTCCCCAACCCCCGTGGACCAAAGGCTATAGCCCACCGCCTCGGACTATTTCACGCTGCGCCGGCATTCTTGCCATTTTAGTGGCGTGCTTCTGATCAGAGCCTCACATCAAGGGTACACGAGGACCCTCGAAAAGACTGTACTCCATTTCGGCGACCAGAGCCCCTCAAACCCTCCCCAACCCCCGCGACCAGGCTATAGCCCACCGCCTTGACTATTTCACGCGCTGCGCCCGGCATTTCTTGCCATTTTAGGGCAGGCTTCATCAGTAGCCTCCCACCGGGCACACGAGGACCTCGAAAGACTGTACCCATTTCGACGCCTGAGCCCCCAACGCCCTCCCCAACCCCCGCTGACCAAAGGCTATAGCCCACCGCCTTGTTTATTTCACGCTGCGCCGCCGGCATTTTTGCCATTTTAGGCAGGCCTCTCACTGTAGCCTCCCATCGGGCACACGAGGACCCTCAAAAGACTGCACTCCATTTCCGACGCACTGAGCCCCCTCAAACACCTTCCCCAACCCCTCAAGGACCAAAGGCTATAGCCCACCGCCTCCGATTATTTCACGCTGGCCGCTGGCATTTTTTGCCATTTTAGGGCAGGCTTGACCGTAGCCTCCCACTGGCACACGAGGACCCTCAAAAGATCAGACTCCATTTCTGACGCCTGAGCCCTAATCCCTCCCCAACCTCGGGACCAAAGGCTATAGCCCACCGGCCTTGCATTATGCTTCACGCGCTACTGGCATTTCTGCCATTTTAGGCATGCTCTAACTGTAGCCTCCCACTGGGCACACGAGGACCTCGAAAAAGATCAGACCCATTTCCACGCACTGAGCCCCCAAACCCTCCCAACCCCTCAAGACCAAAGGCTATAGCCCACCGCCTTGCCGATTATTTCACGCACAAGGCTACTGGCATTTCTTGCCATTTTAGGGCAGGCTTCCGACCGTAGCCTCCCACTGGGCACACGAGGACCCTCGACAAGACTGTACCCATTTCCACGCCTGAGCCCCGAACTTCCTCCCCAACCCTCAAGGACCAAAGGCTATAGCCCACCGCCCTCATTTTCACGCCACTACTGGCATTTTGCCATTTTAGGGTGCCTCGACTGTAGCCTCCCATCGGGCACACGAGGACCTCAAAAGATTGTACCCATTGACGCACCAGAGCCCCAAAACCCTCCCCAACCCTCAAGGACCAAAGGCTATAGCCCACCGCCCTTTGATCTATTTCACGCGCTACTGGCATTTTTTGCCATTTTAGGGCAGGCTCTGACCGTAGCCTCCCACGGGCACACGAGGACCTCGAAAAGACTGTCCTGTGAGCCCCCCCCTCCCCCCCCCCCAACCCCTCTGACCAAACCATGACCCACACAGCCCACCAACTGATTCACGCGCCCGCTGGCATTGGGCATTTCATTTTTTTTTAGGCAGGCTGATCAGACTTCCACTGGGCACACGAGGACCCTCGAAAAGACTGTACCCATTTCTCACGACTGAGCCCCAAACCCTTCCCAACCCCTCATGGGACCAAAGGCTATAGCCCACCGCCTGGCGATTATTCGAGGCGCCACCGCTGGCATTTCTGCCATTTTAGGGCATGCTCTGACTGTAGCCTTCCCACGGGCACACGAGGACCTCGAAAGATCAGTACCCATTTTCGACGCCCAGAGCCCCGTAAACTTCCTCCCCAACCCCTCAAGGACCAAAGGCTAGCCCACCGCCGACTGCTTTCACGCCACTGCAGGCATTTCGCCATTTTAGGCATGGCTTCAACCGTAGACTCCCACTGGGCACACGAGGACCCTCGAAAAGATTGTACCCATTTCCACGACCTGAGCCCCCAAACCCCTCCCCAACCCCTCATGGACCAAAGGCTATAGCCCATGTGCCTCACTGACTATTTCACGCCAGCGCTGGGCATTTCTTGCCATTTTAGTGTGCAGTCCGAATCAGCCTCCCACTGGGCACACGAGGACCCTCGAAAAGACTGTACCCATTTCGGCCGACCAGAGCCCCTAAACTTCCTCCCAACCTCAAGACTAAAGTAGCCCATAGCCCACCTGCCTTCATTTCACACACGTCACTGGCATTTTTGCCATTTTGTGGCAGCCTCCGACCGTAGCCTCCCACCGGCACACGAGGACCCTCGAAAAGATTGTACCCATTTCGACGACTGAGCCCCTAAACCCTCCCCAACCTCATGACCAAAGGCTATAGCCCACCGCCTTGGATTATTTCACGCGCAAGGCCACTGGCATTTTTGCTATTTTAGGGCAGGTGCCTCGACAGCCTCCCACCGGGCCACACGAGGACCCGAAAAGATTGTACCCATTTCGACCAGAGCCCCAAACCCTTCCCAACCCTCATGACCAAAGGCTATAGCCCACCGGCCATGTGACTATTTGACGCACGCTGGCTGGCATTTTTGCCATTTTAGGGTATGTGCCTCGATCAGAGACTTCCACTACACGAGGACCTCGAAAAGACTGTACCCATTTCACGACTGAGCCCCTCAAACACCTTTCCCCAACCCTTCATGGGACCAAAGGCTATACCTATTGATTATTTGGCACGCTGCCATGGGCATTTCTTGCCATTTTAGGCAGGCCTCTGACTGTAGCCTCCCACCACACGAGGACCTCGAAAAGACTGTACCCATTTCACGCCCAGAGCCCTGTAAACTTCCTCCCCAACCCTCACAAGACAGTTATAGCCCACCGCCTTGACTTATTTCACGCCGCGCTACTGGGCATTTCTTGACATTTTTAGGGCAGTTCTGATCAGAGCCTCCCACTGGGCACACGAGGACCCTCGAAAAGATTGTACCCATTTCCTTGTCCACGAGCCCCCTAAACCCCTCCCCAACCCCCGTGGACCAAAGGCTAGCCCACCGCCTTGTGACTATTTCACGCACGCGCGCCACTGGCATTTCTTGACATTTTAGCAGGCTTCGGATCAGACTCCCACCGGGCACACGAGGACCTCGAAAAGACTGTACCCATTTTCGGCGACCGTGAGCCCCTTAAACCCTCTCCCAACCCCTCAAGGACCAAAGGCTATAGCCCACCGCCTTTGTTATTTCACGCGCCATTGGCATTTTTGCCATTTTAGGGCAGGCCTCCTGACTGTAGCCTCTCCATCCGGGCACACGAGGACCCTCAAAAGATTGTACCCATTTCGACGACGAGCCCCTAAACCCCTCGACCCAACCTCATGGGACTAAAGGCTTATAGCCCACCGCCTCGGTGATTATTTCACGCACTGGCCACTTGGCATTTCTTGCCATTTTAGGGCAGGCCGACCGTAGCCTCCCATCGGGCACACGAGGACCCTCAAAAGATTGTATCCATTTCCGACGCACTGAGCCCCCTAAACCCCTCCCCAACCCTCATGGACCAAAGGCTATAGCCCACCGCCTTGGATTATTTGACGCTATCACCGCTTGGCATTTCTTGCCATTTTAGGGCAGGCTTCGACCGTAGACTTCACTGGCACACGAGACCTCGAAAAGACTGTACCCCATTTCGACGCACTGAGGCCCCTGCAACACCTTCCCAACCTCATGACCAAAGCACAGGCCCACTGATTTGCACTATTCGACGCTTGGCATTTCTTGCCATTTTAGGGCAGCTCGACCTCAGAGCCTCCCCATGGGCACACGAGGACCCTCGAAAAGATTCTGTACCATATTTCACCACGGGTAGCCCCTTTAAACCTCCTCCCCACCCTGCGACCAAAAAGGGACAAAATTACATATAGCCCACCGGCCCTTTGTGCCCCACTATTTGACGCTACCGTCATTGGGCATTTCTTGCCATTTTAGGTGGCTTCCGACTGAGACTCTCACTGGCACACGAGGACCTCGAAAAGATCTGTACCCATTTCATGACCAGAGCCCCCAAACCTCCCAACCCTCATGGACCAGTGCATAGCCCACCGCCTTCCATGCGATTATTTCCACGCCGCAAGGCCGCTTGGGCATTTTACATTTTCATAGTGACCTTCTCAGTAGCCTCCCATCACACACGAGGACCTCGAAAAGATCAGTACCCATTTCTGGACCAGAGCCCCTAAACCTCCTCCCCTAACCCCTCAATGACCAAAGGCTGCAGCCCACCGCCAAATTTCTATGTTCATTTTCTCACACACTGGCATTTTCTGCCATTTTAGGCCTCACTGTCAGCCTCCCATCCGGGCAAACGAGACCCGCGAAAAGATTGTACCATTGACGACGAGCCCCCAAACCTCCCGGGACCAAAGTGGCAGCCCACCGCCCTTGCAAGGACTATTTCACGCGCTGCTACTTGCTGGCAATTTCTTGCCATTTTAGCTCAGGCTTCTGACCGTAGCTTCCCACTGGGCACACGAGGACCCTCAAAAGATTGTATCCATTTCACCAGAGCCCCTAAACCCTCCCAACCTCATGACCAAAGGCTGGCCCACCGGCCCTAGTGACTATTTCCTGACGCTGCCTGTTGCATTTTTTGTCATTTTAGGGCAGGCTTGACTGTAGACTTCCCTGGGCACACGAGGACCGAAAGACTGCACCCATTTCCGACTGAGCCCCAACTTCCTCGCCCACCCCGCGACTGACTAGTCGCCCACCCTACTGATTATTTCCACGCTACAAGGCTGGGCATTTCTGCCATTTTAGTGGCATGCTCTAATCAGTAGCTTTCCCACTGGCACACACGAGGACCCTCGAAAAGATTGCACCATTCTCACGCACTGCAGCCTGTTTCTAAACCCCTCCCAACCCTCATGCGGACCAAAGGCTATAGCCCATGTGCCCAATGACTATTTCACGCTACCGGGCATGTATCTTGCCATTTAGGGCAGTGCTTATGACCGTAGCTCCCACTGGCACACGAGGACCCTCAAATCAGACTATTACCCATTTCCGACGCCAGAGCCCTGCACTCCCTCCCAACCCCTCATGCAAAAGGCTTATAGCCCACCGGCCTCATGATCGCTTTCACGCTGGGCGCTGGGCATTTTTGCCATTTTAGGCGTGCCTCTGACCGTAGCCTCCCCACTGGGCACACGAGGACCCTCAAAAGATGTACCATTTCCGACTGCAGAGCCTCCCTAAACCTCTCCCTAACCTCCCCATGACTGGCTATAGCCCATGCCTCGGTGATTATTTTACTGCCGCTGGCATTTCTTGCTATTTTATTGCAAAGCTTCGATCAGAGCCTCCCACCGGGCACACGAGACCTCGAAAAGACTGTGACTCCATTTCTCTCACGCCGAGCCCCTTAACTTCCTCCAACCTCAAGTGCATCAAAGGCTATAGCCCACCGCCTCGGCGACTGCTTTCGCAAGGCCATTGCATTTTCTTGCCATTTAGGGCAGGCCTCCGGATCAGCCTCCCACTGGGCACACGAGGACCCTCGAAAGATTGTACCCATTTCAACCACTGTAACCCCTAAACCCCTCCCTACCCCGCTGACCAGTGCTATAGCCCACCGCCTTTGTTCATTTCACGCACAAGGTCACTGGCATGTCTTGCCATTTTAGCATGTGCTCGACCAGAGCCTCCCATCGGGCACACGAGGACCTCAAAAGATTATATCCATTTCTGACGCACTGAGCCCCTAAACCCCTCCCCAACCCTCATGGGACCAAAGCAATAGCCCACCGCCTTTGGATTATTTGACGCTGCATCACTGGTCATTTCGTTATTTTAGTGGTGCTTCCTGATCAGAGGCCTCCAACTGGGCACACGAGACCCTCGAAAAGACTGTACCCATTTTCGGCGACCAGAGCCCCCTAAACCCCTCCCCAACCCTCATGCCAAGGACTCAGCACATAGCCCACCGCCTCTGTCCATTTCACGCGCTAATACTGGCTTGGCATTTCTTGCCATTTTAGGGGCCCTCCCGACCGTAGCCTCCCAATCGGGCACACGAGACCCTCAAAACGATTGTACCCATTTTCACCCACTGTGAGCCCCCAAACCCCTCCCCAACCCCTCATGGACCAAAGGCTATAGCCCACCGACTCCTATGATTATTTCACGCGCCACTGGCATTTCTTGCCATTTTAGCAGGTGCTTCGACCGTAGCCTCCCACTGGCATACGGAGACCTCAAAAGACTGTGCACCATTTTCGATGACCAGAGCCCCCTACACCCCTGCCCAACCTCATGACCAGGCTATAGCCCACCGCCTCGTGTCCATTTCACGCTGCTAAGGCTTGGCATTTCTTGCCATTTAGTAGGCGCCTCTGACCGTAGCCTCCCACTGGGCACACGAGGACCCTCAAAACGATTGTACCCATTTTCGACGACCAGAGCCCCTAAACCCTCCCCAACCCCTCAAGGACTAAAGGCTTATAGCCCACCTGCCCTATGACTCATTTCACGCCATGCTACTGGCATTTCTTGCCATTTTAGGCAGGCCTCGACAGTAGCCTCCCACTGGGCACACGTGGACCCTCGAAAAGACTGTACCCATTTTCGCTGACCAGAGCCCCCTAAACCCCCTCCCCAACCCCCGCGGACCAAAGGCTATAGCCCACCGGCCTGTCCATTTCACGCTGGCCGCTATTGGCATTTCTTGCCATTTTAGGGCAGCTCTGACCGTAGCCTCCCACTGGGCACACACGAGACCCTCAAACGATTGTACCCATTTTCGACCACTGAGCCCCTAAACCCCTCCCCAACCCTCATGGACCAGCACATAGCCCACCGGCCCTATGATTATTTCCACGCCAAGGCCATGGCATTTCTTGCCATTTTAGGGCATGTATCTGACCGTAGCCTCCCACTGGGCACACGAGACCCTCAAAAGATTGTACCCATTTCTCGACACCTGTGAGCCCCCTGTAACTTCCCTCCCCAACCTCATGGACTGGCTATAGCCCACCGCCTTTGTCCATTTCACGCTGGCCATTGGCATTTCTTGCCATTTTAGGCATGCCTCAACCGTAGCCTCCCACCGGCACACGAGGACCCTCGAAAAGACTGTACCCATTTCTCGACACCATAGCCCCGTAAACCCTCCCCAACCCCTCGCGACCAAAGGCTATAGCCCACCGCCCCATGACTATTTCACGCTGCGCTACTGGCATTTCTTGCCATTTTAGGTGCCTCTGACCGTAGCCTCCCACAAGTACACGAGGACCTCAAAGATTGTACCCATTTCACGCACTGAACCCCTAAACCCCTCCTACCCCTCAAGGACCAAAGTTATAGCCCACCGCCTCGGTGTCCATTTCACGCACCGCTGGGCATTTCTTGCCATTTTAGGCATGCTCTAACCGTCAGAGCCTCCCACTGGGCACACGAGACCCTCAAAAGATCAGACCATTTCCCACGACCAGAGCCCTAAACCCCTCCCAACCCTCATGACCATGGCTATAGCCCACCGGCCCTTGTTCTATTTCACGCTACTGAGTCACTGGCATTTTTGCCATTTTAGGGCAGGCCTCACCGTAGCCTCCCACTGGGAACACGAGGACCAACGAAAAGAATGTACCCATTTCGACGACGCACTGTAACCCCCAAACCCCCCCAACCCCGCATGACCAAAGGCTATAGCCCACCTGCCTCGATGTCTATTTCGCGCGCTGCGCCGCTGTGCATTTCTTCCCATTTTAGGTCATGACTCTGACCGTAGCCTCCCCACCGGGCAACACGAGGACCTCGAAAAGATCAGATCCATTTCATGACCACTAGCCCCCAACCCCTCCCCAACCTCATGGGACCAAAGCATAGCCCACCGCCCTGATGATTATTTCACGCCTACAGTCAAGCATTTTCGTTATTTTAGGGCAGGCTGACCGTAGCCTCCCACTGGGCACACGAGGACCCTCGAAAAGACTGTACCATTTTCCGACGACCTGAGCCCCTAAACCCCCTCCCCAACCCCCGCGGACCAAAGGCTATAGCCCACCGGCCTTTTGTCCATTTCACGGCCGGCCATTGGCATTTCTTGCCATTTTAGGCATGCTCTAACCGTAGCCTCCCACTCACACGAGACCCTCGAAAGACTGTACCCATTTCACGACTATAGCCCCTGAAACCCTCCCAACCCCTCAAGGACCAGTTATTATAGAGCCCACCGGCCTTGCTGGATTATTTCACGCACAAGGCCATTGGCATTTCTTGCCATTTTAGGGCAGCCTGAACTGTAGCCTCCCACCGGGCACACGAGGACCCTCGAAAAGATTGTACCCATTTCCCACCACTGTAACCCCTCAAACCCTCCCCAACCCCTCATGGACCAAAGGCTATAGCCCACCGCCCCATGTCCATTTCACGCAACCACTGGCATTTCTTGCCATTTTAGGGCAGGCCTCTAACCAGAGCTCCCCATCACACGAGACCTCTCGAAAGATTGATCCATTTCACGCACTGCAGCCCCTAAACCCCTCCCAACCCCCTCTGGGACCAAAGCTATAGCCCACCGGCCTGCACTTGGGTTCATTTCCACGCTACGCCGCTGGCATTTCTTATTGCCATTTTAGTGTGCCTCGACAGTAGCCTCCCACTGAACACGAGACCCCTCAAAAGACTGTACCCATTTCTGACTGCACCGTAACCCCAAACCCTCCCAACCCCTCATGACCAAAGGCTATAGCCCACCGCCTCGACATGACTATTTCACGCTACAGTCACTGGCATTTTGCCATTTTAGGCAGCCTCTGATCGTAGCCTCCCACCTGGGCACACGAGGACCCTCGAAAAGATCAGTATCCATTGGACCAGAGCCCCCTTAAACCCCTCCCCAACCCCTCATGGACCAAAGGCTATAGCCCACCGCCTCGTGACTATTTTGACGCTACATCACTGGGCATTTCTTGCTTTTAGGGCAGTCTGACCGTAGCCTCCCACTCACACGAGGACCTCAAAGATTGTACCCATTTCCGATGACCCGATCCCCCTAATCGCCTCCCAACCCCTCAAGGGACCAAAGCATATAGCCCACCGCCCGGCGACGCTTACGCTACTGGGTCATTGGCATTTCTTGCCATTTTAGGCCTGCTTCCACCAGAGCCTCCCACTCGGGCACACGAGACCCTCAAAAGATTGACCATTTCACGACCTGCATCCCTAAACCCCCTCCCCCAACCCCTCATGACCAAAGCACAGCCCACCGCCCTTGGTGACTATTCACGCACACAAGCACGGTATTTCTTGCCATTTTAGGGTGCTCGACCGTAGCCTCCCACCGGGCACACGAGGACCCTCGAAAAGAATGCACCCATTTCCGACGACCGTGAGCCCCCTAAATCCCTCCCCAACCTCATGAAGAAAGCGATATAGCCCACCGGCCTTGATTATTTCACGACGCGTGCGCCGTGGCATTTCTTGGCCATTTGTGTGTGCCTCTGACCGTAGCCTCCAATCGGGCACACGAGGACCTCGAAAAGACTGTACCCATTTCTCACCGAGCCCCTTTAAACCCTCCCCAACCCCATGAAAGGCATATAGCCCACCGCCTTAAGTGACTTATTTTCACGCAAGGCCACTGGCATTTCTTGCCATTTTAGGGCAGTGCCTCGGACCCAGCCTCCAATCGGGCACACGAGGACCCCTAAAAGATTGTACCCATTTCCCACGACCGTGAGCCCTCAAACCCCTCCCCAACCCCCTGGGACCATGGGGCATAGCCCACCTGCCTTGATTATTTGATCGCCAGTCATGCTACATTTCTTGCCATTTTAGTATGTGCTCGACCGTAGCCTCCCACTGGGCACACGAGGACCCTCGAAAAGACTGTACCCATTTCTGACACCTGAGCCCTCAAACCCCTTCCCCACCCCGCATGACTGGGGCAAAGTTATAGCCCACCGCCCTATGACTATTTGACGCGCCACTGGAATTTCTTGCCATTTTGTGTGGCTCCTGATCAGCCTCCCACCTGGGCACACGAGACCCCTCGAAAAGATTGTACCATTTCACGACCCGTGAGCCCCTAAACTTCCCTCCCCTCATGACCAAAGGCTATAGCCCACTGCCTCACGACTATTTCACGCCCATGCTACTGGCATTTTCTTGCCATTTTAGTATGTGGTCCTGACTGTAGCCTCCCATCCAAGCACACGAGGACCTCAAAAGATTGTACCCATTTCGACGCACTGTGGCCCCTAAACCCTCCCCTACCCCTCATGACCAGTAATAGCCCACCGGCCTCAGTGACTATTCGACGCGCTGTCATGTATTTCTTGCCATTTGTAGGGCATTCTGACCGTAGCCTCTAATCGCACACGAGGACCCTCGAAAAGAATGTACCCATTTCCACGAATCAGAGCCCCCAAATCCCTCCCAACCCCCTCATGAAGAAAGGCTATAGCCACCGCCCCATGACTTATTTCACCGTGGCCACTGGCATTTCTTGCCATTTTAGGGCATGTGCCTCTGGAATAGGCCTCCCACTGGGCACACGAGACCTCAAAAGATTGTACCCATTTCACGACCAGAGCTCCCTAAACCCTCCCCTCACCCCTTCAAGGACTATAGCCCACTGCCTTTGCATGATTATTTCACGCTGGCGCCATTGGCATGTCTTTGCCATTTTAGGCGTGCCTCGACCAGTAGCCTCCCACCGCACACGAGACCCCTCGAAAAGACTGTACTCCATTTTCGATGACTGAGCCCCCAAACCCTCCCGAACCCCCTCATGACCAAAGGCTAGCCCACCTACCAGGTGATTTATTTCACTCACACTGGGTATTTTGCCATTTTAGGCAGGCCTCGATCAGAGCCTCCCACCGGGCACACACGAGGACCTCAAAAGATTATATCCATTTCACGCACTAGAGTTCCCTAAACCCCCTCCCCAACCCTCAAGGACCAAAGGTTATAGCCCACTGCCTCGGTGACTATTTTGACGCACAAGGCAAATGTCCTTTTTGCCATTTGCAGTCAATCAGAGCCTCCCATCAAGCACACGAGGACCCCTGAAAGACTGTACTGATTTCATGACCAGAGCCCCCAAACCCTCCCAACCCTCATGGACCAGGCTATAGCCCACCGCCTCCGTGTCCATTTCACGCGCTGCCACTGGCATTTCTTGCCATTTTAGGGCGCCTCCGACCGTAGCCTCCCACCGGGCACAGTGAGGACCTCAAATGATTGTACCCCATTGACGACCAGAGCCCCTAACCCCTCCCAACCCCGCATGACTAGCACATAGCCCACCGCCTTGCAGTGATTATTTCACGCGTCACCTGGCATTTCTTGCCATTTTTAGGTAGTGTGCATCTGACCGTAGCCTCCCACCGGGCACACGAGGACCCTCGAAAAGACTGTACCATTCCGACACCTGTGAGCCCTGTAACTTCCTCCCAACCCTCAAGGACCAAAGGCTATAGTCCACCGCCTCGTGATTATTTTACGCACTACCTTGGCATTTCTTGCCATTTTAGGCAAAGCTTCGACCATAGCCTCCCACTGGCATACGGAGACCTCGAAAAGACTCAGTACCCATTTTCGATGACCAAAGCCCCCAAACCCCGCCCCAACCCCCGCTGGACCAGGCTATAGTCCACCGCCTCGTGTCCATTTCACGCGGCCGCATCATTGGGCATTTCTTGCCATTTTAGGCATGTGCCTCCGACCGTAGCCTCCCATCGGGCACACGAGGACCTCGAAAGATTGTACCCATTTCGACTCCACCAGAGCCCCGAAACCCCTCCCCAACCCTCTGGACCAAAGGCTATAGCCCACCGCCCTGGTGATCATTTCACGCACAAGGCCATTGGCATTATTTTGCCATTTTGTAAGGTGCATCTGACTGCAGCCTCCCATCAAGGGCACACGAGGACCTCGAAAAGATCAGACTCCATTTCTGACCACTCAGAGCCCCTAAACCCCTCCCCAACCCTCAAGTGACCAAAGGCTATAGCCCACCGCCTTGTGACTATTTCACGCACAAGGCCATTGGCATTTCTTGCCATTTTAGGTGTTGCATCTGACCGTAGCCTCCCACTGGGCACACGAGACCGAAAGTTTGTACCCATTTCCTCGACACCTGTGAGCCCCTGAACTTCCCTCCCCAACCTCATGACCAGCACATAGCCCACCGCCTTGTCCATTTCACGCTGGCCACGTCACTGGGCATTTCTTGCCATTTTAGGGCATGCCTCTAACCGTAGCCTCCCACTGGGCACACGAGGACCCTCGAAAAGACTGTAGCCATTTCCGCCCACTGAGCCCCGTAAACCCCTCCCAACCCTCATGACCAAAGGCTATAGCCCACCGCCTCGGCGATGACACCACGCTGCGCTACTGGCATATCTTTGCCATTTTAGTGTGCTTGATCGTAGCCTCCCACTGGGCACACGAGGACCCTCGAAAAGACTTTTCCCATTTCCGACGCCCAGTGAGCCCTGTAACCTCCTCCCAACCTCATGACCAAAGGCTATAGCCCACCGCCCGGCTGACTGCTTTTCACGCTACTGCGCTGGCATTTCTTGCCATTTTAGGGCAGGCCTCGACCGTAGCCTCCCACTGGCACACGAGGACCTCGAAAAGATTGTACCCATTTCCGACGCACCGTAACCCCTAAACCCCTCCCTACCCCCGCATCAACAGTATAGCCCACCGCCCTTGTGATTATTTCCACGCTGCCACTGGGCATTTATTACCATTTTAGGGCATGCGTCTGACCGTAGCCTCCGACTGGGCACACGAGGAGCCTCGAAAAGACTGTACCCATTTACGACACCAGAGCCCCTAAACCACCTTCCCCAAACCCCTCATGGACTAAAGCTATAGCCCACCGGCCCTTGTCTATTTCACGCACGAGTCACTGGCATTTTTGCCATTTTAGTGGCATGTGCCTCGATCAGTAGCCTCCCATCGGGCACATGAGGACCCGGAAGATTGTACCCATTTCGACGCACTGAGCCACCAAACCCCTCCCCAACCCCCAAGGACCAGTTATAGCCCACCGGCCTTGGTGATTATTTCATCACGCTACTGGCATTTCTTGCCATTTTAGGGCGTGCCTTCAGAGCCTCCCACCGGGCACACGAGGACCCTCGAATAGAGTGTATCCATTTCTGACGCACTGAGCCCCCTAAACCCTCCCCAACCCTCAAGGGACCAAAGGTTATAGCCCACCGCCTCGTGACTATTTTACGCTACTGGTCACTGGCCATTTCTTGCCATTTTAGGGCAGGCTTCTGACCGTAGCCTCCCACTTGGCACACGAGGACCCTCGAAAAGATTGTACCCATTTCCGACGACCAGAACCCCCTAAACCCCCTCCCCTACCCCCGCGGACCAAAGGCTATAGCCCACCGGCCTCGGTGACTATTTGACGACGCGTCAGTGCATTTCTTGCCATTTTAGGCAGTGCTTCTGACCAGAGCCTCCCACCGGGCACACGAGACCTCGAAAAGAATGTACCCATTCCTACCTAACAGAGCCCCAAATCCCTCCCCAACCCCTGCTGGAAGAAAGGCTATAGGCCACCGCCTCGGCGACTATTTCACGCTACGCGCCTGGGCATGTCTTGTTATTTTACTTGTGCTTCTGACCGTAGCCTCGTACTGGGCACACGAGGCCCTGACAAAAGACTGTACCCATTTCCGACGCCCCGAGCCCCAGTACTTCCCTCCCCAACCCCTCATGGACTAAATGTTATAGCCCACCTGCCTGGCGACTGCTTTATGCGCCAAGGCCACTGGCATTTCTTGCCATTTTGTGCAGCTCGATCAGTAGCCTCCCATCTGGCACACGAGACCCCTCGAAAAGATTGTATCCATTTCACGACCAGAGCCCCTAAACCCCTCCCCAACCCTCACAAGACCAGCACATAGCCCACCGGCCTCGGCGATGACTATTTCACGCCACAGCCTGGGATTTCTTGTTATTTTATGGCAGGCTCGACAGAGCCTCCCATCACAAGAGGACCTCTAAAAGACTGTACCCATTTCCGACGCCCAGAGACCCAGAACTTCCCTCCCCAACCCCCGCGGACCAAATGCTATAGCCCACCGGCCTCTGTGACTATTTCACGCGGCCATGGCCATCTCTTGTCATTTTAGTAGGCCTCTGATCAGTAGCATCCCACCTGACACACGAGCACCTCGAAAAGAATGTACCCTTTTTCGACGAACTGAGCCCCCGAAACCCCCTCCCCAACCCCCGCGGAAGAAAGGCTATAGGCCACCGGCCCCATGACTATTTCCCACGCGCTGCGCCTGGGCATCTCTTTATTTTACCAGCAGCTCGACCAGAGGCCTCCCACTGGCACACGAGGACCCCTCGAAAAGACTGTACCCATTTCCGACGCCCAGAGACCTGTGAACTTCCTCCCAACCCTCATGGACCAAATGCTATAGCCCACCGCCTCGTGACTATTTCACGCGCTGCGCCGCTGGCCATCTCTTTGTCATTTTGTGTAGGCTCCCACCAGAGCCTCCCACCGACACACGACGACCCTCGACAAGAATGTAACAACAAAGCCCTCAAATCCCTCCCATTTCCCACCGACCAGCGCCCATAAACCCATCCCCAACCTCAAGGACCAAAGGCTATAGCCCACCGGCCTTGCCGACTGCTTTCACGGGCTGCGCCAGGCATTTCTTTGTATTTTAGGGCAGGCCTCTGACCGTAGCCTCCCACTGGGCACACGAGGTCCCTTCAAAAGATTGTACCCATTTCCGACACCCAGAGCCCCCCAACCCCCCACCCCAACCTCATGACTGGAGGCTATAGCCTACCGGCCTCGGTGACTATTTCACGCGCTGCGCCGCCGGGCATTTCTTGTCAATTTATGGAGGCCTCTGATGTAGCCTCCCACTGGGCACACGAGAACCCTCGAAAAGACTGTACCCATTTCCGACGCCCAGAGCTCCTGTAACTTCCCTCCCAACCTCATGACCAAAGGCTATAGCCAACCGGCCTCGGCGACTGCTTTCACGCGTCAAGGCGCCGGGCATTTCTTGTTATTTTAGGGCAGCCTTCTGACCGTAGCCTCCCACTGCACACGAGACCCTCGAAAAGACTTTACCCATTTCGACGCCCAGAGCCCCTAAACCCCTCCCCAACCCTCATGACCAGTACATAGCCCACCGGCCCTTGACTATTTCACGCGGCCATGTCAATATTTCTTGTTATTTTAGGGTGCTTTGACCGTAGCCTCCCATCACACACGAGGACCCTCAAAAAGACTGTACCCATTTTCGATGACCAGAGCCCCCTAAACCCCCTCCCCAACCCCCGCGGACCAAAGGCTATAGCCCACCGGCCTCGGCGACTATTTCACGCGCTGCGCCGCTGGGCATGTCTTGCCATTTTAGGGCATGCTTCTGACCGTAGCCTCCCACTAGGCACACGAGGACCCTCGAAAAGAATGTACCCATTTCCGACGATCAGAGCCCCCGAAACCCCCTCCCCAACCCACGCGGACCAAAGGCTATAGCCCACCGGCCTCATGATTATTTCACGCACTGGCCACAATAAGCATGTCTTGCCATTTTAGGCATGCTTCTGACCGTAGCCTCCCACTAGGCACACGAGGACCCTCAAAAGAATGTACCCATTTCCCACGATCGAGCCCCAAACCCCTCCCAACCCCTCAAGGACCAAAGGCTATAGGCCACCGCCCTGGTTTATTTCACGCTGCGCCGCTGGGCATTTCTTGCCATTTTAGGGCAGGCTTCTGACCGTAGGCTTCCACTGGGCACACGAGGACCCTCGAAAAGATTGTACCCACTTCCGACGCCCAGAGCCCGAGAACTTCCCTCCGAACCCCCGCGGACCCAAGGCTATAGCCCACCGGCCTCATGACTGCTTTCACGATCAAGGCCATTGGCATTTGGCATTTTAGGGCAGGCTCTGACCGTAGCCTCCACTACACACGAGGACCCTCGAAAAGGCTGTATCCATTTCCATGACCAGAGCCCCTGAATCCCTCCCAACCCTCATGGACTCATATAGCCCACCGGCCCTTGACTATTTCACGCTACAAGGCCATTGGTATTTCCATTTTAGTATGTGCTTAGACCGTAGCCTCCCACTGGGAACACGAGGACCTCGAAAAGACTGTACCCATTTTCAATGACCAAACACCCTAAACCCTCCCCAACCCCTCAAGGGACTAGCATATACTCCCACCGCCTCGGCGACTGCTTCACGCACAAGCGTCACTGGGTATTTATGCCATTTTAGGCAGGCCTCTGACCGTAGCCTCCCACTCGACACACGAGGACCTCGAAAAGACTGTAACTATTTTCGACGACTGTGAGCCCTGTAAACCCCTCCCAACCCCCCGCAGCACAGTAGCCCACCGCCCTTGATTATTTCACGCACACTGGGCATTTCTTGTCATTTTAGGCAGGCCTCTGACCGTAGCCTCCCACTGACACACGAGGACCCTCGAAGACTGTACCCATTTCACGACCCAGAGTCTCCCGAACTTCCCTCCCCAACCTCAAGGACCAAATGCTATAGCCCACTGCCTTGACTATTTCACGCAGAGCGCTGTGTATTTCTTTTGCCATTTTAGGGCAGGACTTGACCAGTAGCCTCCCACTGACACACGAGGACCCACGAAAAGAATGTACCCAATTACCACGACCAGAGCCCCGAAACCCCTCCCAACCCCTCAAGGACTAAAGGCTATAGCCACCGCCTCCTGATTATTTCACGCGGCACAAGATGTCTTGTTATTTTAGGGCAGGCTTCTGACCGTAGCCTCCCACGGGCACACGAGGACCTCGAAAAGACTGTACCCATTTCCCGATGCCTGAGCCCCAGAACTTCCTCCCCAACCCTCATGACCAAATGCTATAGTGCACCGGCCTTGGTGACTATTTCACGCGCTGCGTCATTGGGATTTCTTGTCATTTTAGGAAGCCCTCTGACCAGTAGCCTCCCACGGGCACACGAGGACCCTCGAAAAGACTGTACCCATTTTCGACTGGCGACCAGAACACCCTAAACCCCTCCCCAACCCCTCATGGACCAAAGGCTATATCCCACCGCCCCATGATTATTTCACGCTGGCTATTGGCATGTCTTGCATTTTATGGCAGGCTTGACCGTAGCCTCCCACTGGGCACACGAGGACCTCAAAAGATCAGACCCATTTCCCACGCCTGAGCTCCTGTAATCGCCCCACCCCAACCCCTTCATGGACTAAATGCTATAGCCCACCAGCCTCCGGACTATTTCACGACGGGCCACTGGGCATTTTTGTCATTTTAGGGCAGGACTTGACCGTAGCCTCCCACTGGACACACGAGGACCCACTTAAAAGAATGTACCCATTCGACGACCAGAGCCCAAACCCCTCCCAACCCTCATGGACCAAAGGCTATAGGCCACCTGCCTCTACGATTATTTCACGCATGCACATGGCATGTCTTTGCCACATTTTAGGGCAGGCTTTGACCAGTAGCCTCCCACTGGGCACACGAGGACCCTCGAAAAGACTGTACTCCATTTCCATGCCCAGAGCCCTTAACTTCCTCCCAACCTCATGGACCAAATGCTATAGCCCACCGGCCTTGGTGATTATTTCACGGCCAGCTGGGATTTTTGTCATTTTAGGGAAGCCTCTGACCGAGCCTCCCACGGGCACACGAGGACCCTCGAAAAGACTGTACCCATTTCATGACCAGAACACCCTAAACCCTCCCCAACCCCTGTGGACCAAAGGCTATAGCCCACTGCCCCATGATTATTTCACGCTGCCAAGGCCATGGCATGTCTTGTTATTTTATGGCAGGCTTTCCATCAGAGCCTCCCACTGGGCACACGAGGACCCTCGAAAAGATCAGACTCCATTTCCGACGCCCAGAGCTCTGTAACGCCCCACCCCAACCCTCATGACCAAAATGCTATAGCCCACCAGCCCTGGTGATTATTTCACGCACAAGCCATTGGCATTTTTGTCATTTTAGGGTAGGCCTCTGACCAGAGCCTCCCACGGGCACACGAGGACCCTCTGAAAAGACTGCACCCATTCCACCCACTGAGCCCCTAAACCCCTCCCCAACCCTCAAGGACCAAAGGCTATAGCCCACCGCCTCGTGACTATTTCACGCTGCGCTGGGCACATGTCTTGCCATTTTATGGCAGTGCTTCGATCAGAGCCTCCAATCGGGCACACGAGACCCTCAAAAGACTGTACCCATTTCCGACGCCCGTAACCCTGTAACTTCCCTCCCCAACCCTCATGGACCAAATGCTATAGCCCACCGCCTTGATTATTTCACGCGCTACGCGCTATGGTCATTTTTTTTCATTTTGGTAGGCCTCGACCGATCAGCTTCTCCCACGGGCACACGAGGACCCTCAAAAGACTGTACCCATTTCCAACCCACTGTGAGCTCCCCCTAAACCCCCTCCCCAACCCCCACGGACTGGCTATAGCCCACCGCCTTGTGACTATTTCACGAGCTACGCCATGGCTGGCATTTCTTGCCATTTTAGGGCAGCTTGACCGTAGCCTCCATCAAGTACATGAGGACCCTCGAAAAGACTGTACCATTTTCGGCGACCGTAACACCTAAACCCCTCCCCAACCCCTCATGGACCAAAGGCTATAGCCCACCGACCCCATGATTATTTCACGCGCCATACTGGCATGTCTTGCCATTTTAGGGCAGGCTTTGACCGTAGCCTCCCACTGGGCACACGAGACCCTCGAAAAGATCAGTGCCCATTTCCGACGCCTGCAGAGCCCTGTAACTTCCTCCCAACCTCCGCGGGACCAGTGCTATTATAGCTCACTGCCTCATGACTGCTTCACGCTGCCAAGGCCACTGGCATTTCTTGCCATTTTAGGGCAGGCTCACCGTAGCCTCCCATCAAGTACACGAGGACCTCGAAAAGATTGTACCCATTTCACGACTGTGAGCCCCTAAACCCCTCCACAACCCTCATGACCAAAGGCTATAACCCACTTGCCTGTGTCTATTTCACGCTGGCCACGCTTGGCATTTTTGCCATTTTGGGCAGGCTCTAATCAGCCTCCCACCGGCACACGAGGACCCTCGAAAACACTGTACCCATTTCTGACGACTGTAACCCCTCAAACCCCTCCACAACCCCTCGACCAAAGGCTATAGCCCACCGGCCCTTGGTGATATTTCACGCGCCTGCTTAGGTATTTCTTGCCATTTTAGGGCAGGCTTGACCGTAGCCTCCCACTAGGCACACGAGACCCTCGAAAAGACCGTACCCATTTTCATGACCAGAACCCCTAAACCCTCCCCAACCCCGCTGGACTAAAGGATATATCCTCCGCCTGAGGACTATTTCACGCCACTGGTATTTTTTCCATTTTAGGGCAGCTCTCGACCGTAGCCTCCCACTGACACACGAGGACCCTCAAAGACTGTACCCATTTTCGACGACCAGAACCCCTAAACCTTCAAACAACCCTCAAGGACCAAAGCTATAGCCCACCGCCCTGTTTGATTATTTCCACGCTACGGCATGGCTAGGTATTTGCCATATTTTAGGCAGGCCCGACCGTAGCCTCCCACTAGGCACACGAGACCGAAAAGACTTGTACCCATTTTCATGACAGACCACCCAATTAAACCCCTCCCAACCCTCATGGGATCCAAAGGTTATAGCCCACCGCCCCTACGGCTGACTATTTCACGCTTACTGGCATTTCTACTTTAGGGCATGCCTGGACCGTAGCCTCCCACCGGGCACACGAGATCTCGAAAAGATTGTATCCATTTCTCGGCGACCAGAGCCCCCTAAACCCTCCCCAACCCCGCTGACCAAAGCATAGCCCACCGCCCTGGTGACTATTTTCTGACGCTACTTGAGTCATTGGCCATTTTTGCCATTTTAGGGCGTGCCTGAATCAGTAGCCTCCCATCGGGCACATGAGGACCCTCGAAGATTGTACCAATTTTCGACGACCAGAGCCACCAAACCTCCCTAACCCCTCATGGACCAGTACAGAGCCCACCGCCCTTGGTGATCATTTCATCGCACAAGGCCATGTGGCATTTCTATTATTTGTGTGCCTTCCCACCGTAGCCTCCCACTGGGCACACGAGGACCCCTGAATAGATTGTATCCATTTTCACGCACTGTGAGCCCCCTAAACCTCCCCCCAACCCCCTCATGGACCAAAGGCTATAGCCCACCGCCTGACTATTTCCACGCTACCGCGCCGGGCATTTTCTGTTGCCATTTTATGCAGCTCTGACCGCAGCCTCCCACTGGCACACGAGGACCCTCGAAAAGATTGTACCCATTTCCGACGACTGTAACCCCTAAACCCCTCCCCTACCCCCCCAAGGACCAAAGGCTATAGCCCACCGCCTCTATGACTATTTCTACGGCACGGGTCACTGCATTTCTTGCCATTTTAGGGCAGGCCTCTGACCGTAGCCTCCCACTGGGCACACGAGGACCCTCGAAAAGAATGTACCCATTTCCGACGAACAGAGCCCCCGAAATCCCCTCCCAACCTCATGGAAGAAAAGGCTTATAGGCCACCGCCCATGGACTATTTCACGCGCGCCTGGGATGTTCTGTTATTTTACGCAGGCTTCTCGATCAGCCTCCCATCGGGCACACGAGGACCTCGAAAAGACTGTACTCCATCTCGACGCCTGTGAGCCCCTGTAACTTCCCTCCCAACCCTCATGCTGACTAAATGTTATAGCCCACTGCCTCGGCGACTGTTTACGCCAAGGCACACTGGCATTTGTTGACATTTTAGGGCAGGCCTGATCCGTAGCCTCCCATCAAGTACACGAGACCCTCGAAAAGATTGTACCCATTTCTGACGAACAGAGCCCCTTAAACCCCCTCCCCAACCCCCGCGGACCAAAGGCTATAGCCCACCGCCCTCATGATTATTTCACGCTGGCTGCGCCTGGGATTTCTGTTATTTTATGGCGTGCTCTGACCGTAGCTCCCATCGGGCACAAGAGGACCTCGAAAAGATGACTCCATTTCCGACGCCTGTAGACCCAGAATCCTCCCAACCCCGCTGACCATATGCTATAGCCTACCGGCCCCGTCGACTATTTCACGCATGCGCACTGGGCATTATCTTGTCATTTTAGGTAGGCTCTGACCGTAGTATCCCACTGGGCACACGAGGACCTCGAAAAGAATGTACCCATTTCCACTTAACTGAGCCCCCTGAACTTCCCTCCCTAACCCCCGCTGGAAGAAAGTGCTATAGGCCACCGCCTCTGGCTGACTATTTCATGCGCTACGCGCCTGGGCATTTCTCACATTTTACGGTGGCTTCCTGACCGTAGCCTCCCACTGGGCACACGAGGACCCTCGAAAAGACTGTACCCATTTCCTACCACCAGAGCCCCCGAAACCCCCTCCCCAACCCCGCTGGAAAGCACTGTATTATAGGCCACCGGCCCGTGATATTTCACACGCTGCGCCTGCATGTCTTGCATTTTACTGCAGGCTTCTGAATCGTAGGCCTCCCACCGGGCACACGAGGACCTCGAAAAGACTGTACCCATTTCCGACGCGCAGAGCCCAGAACTTCCCTCCCCAACCCCTCAAGGGACTAAATGCTTATAGCCCACCGCCTATGACTATTTCATGCACAGCTGGCTGGCATTTCTTGCCATTTTAGTGTAGTGCCTCGACCGTAGCCTCCCATCAAGCACACACGAGGACCCTTAAAAGATTGTATCCATTTCCGCACCAGAGCCCCTTAAACCCCTCCCAACCTCTCACAAGACCAAAAGGCTATAGCCCACCGCCTGGCTGATTATTTCACTGCCACTGCGCCTGGGATTTCTTGCTATTTTATGGCAGTGCTTCCGATCAGAGCCTCCCATCGGCACAAGAGGACCTCGAAAAGACTGTACCCATTTCCGACGCCCAGAGACCCGTAACTTCCTCCCAACCCTCAAGGACCAAATGCTATAGCCCACCGCCTACTATGGATCATTTCACGCTACGCCACCGGGCCATCTCTTGTCATTTTAGTCTAGGACTCTGACCGTAGCATCCCACTCGACACACGAGGACCTCGAAAAGAATGTACCCATTTCCTTTAACCTCAACCCTCCCAACCCCCGGAATAGGCTATAGCCACTGCCTATGGCGATTATTTCACGCACAGCCCATCTCTATTTAGGTAGGCCTCTCGACTCGAGCCTCCCACTACACACGAGGACCCTCGAAAAGACTGTAACCATTTCCGACGCTAACAAAGCCCCTAATCTCCTCCCAACCCCTCATGGACCAAATGTCCCCATAGCCCATCCCCAACCTTGGATTATTTTCTGACTGCGTCATACTGGGCCATCTTCTTGTCATTTTGTGGCAGGCCTCGACTGTAGCCTCCCATCGGCACACGAGGACCTCGAAAGAATGTAACCATTTCCACCAACAGAAATCCCTCCCCATTTCCCACCTGTAGCGCCCCCATAAACCCATCCCCAACCTCATGGACCAGCACATAGCCCACCGGCCCTGGGTGACTATTTCACGGGCCAAGGCTTGGCATTTCTTGCTATTTTAGCAGGCCTCTGAATCAGTAGCCTCCCACTCAGGCACACGAGACCCTCGAAAAGATTGTACCCATTTCCTACGACGCCCAGAGCCCCTAAACCCCTCCCCAACCCCCGCGACCAAAGGATATAGCCTACCGGCCTTGATTATTTCACGACGCTGCTGGCATTTCTTGTTATTTTTGAGGCCTGACCAGTAGCCTCCCAATCGGGCACACGAGACCCTCGAAAAGACTGTACCCATTTCCCACGCCCAGAGTCTCCCTAAACCCCTCCCCAACCCCTCATGACCAAAGGCGATAGCCCAACCGCCCCATGACTTATTTCACGCTATGCGCATTGGCATTTCTTGCCATTTTAGCAGGCTTCGACCGTAGCCTCCCATCGGGCACACGAGGACCCCTCAAAAGACTGTACCCATTTTCGGCGACCTGTGAGCCCCCTAAACCCCTCCCAACCCTCATGGACCAAAGTTATAGGCCCACCTGCCTTCATGATTATTTCACGCTACGCGTCAAGGCATTTCTTGCCATTTTAGGGCATGCTTGACCGTAGCCTCCCACTAGGCACACGAGGACCCTCAAAAGAATGTACCCATTTCACGATCAGAGCCCCCCTAAACCCTCCCCAACCCACGCTGACTAAAGCACATAGCCCACCGCCTGCGACTATTTCACGTTGCCAAGCGCCATTGGGCATGTCTTGCCATTTTAGGGCATGCTTCTGACCGTAGCCTCCCACTAGGCACACACGAGGACCCCTCGAAAAGAATGTACCCATTTCCGACGATCAGAGCCCTCAAACTCTCCCAACCCACGCGGGACTAAAGGGGCTATAGGCCCACCGCCTCGTGCCTATTTCACGCTATGGCCGGGCATGTCTTGTTATTTTACGGCAAAGCTTCCTGACCGTGAGGCCTCCCACTGGGCACACGAGGACCCTCGAAAAGACTGTACCCACTTTCCGACGCCTGTGAGCCCTTAAACCCCTCCCCAACCTCATGACCTAGGCTATAGCCCACCGGCCTCGGTGACTATTTCCCGCGCTGCGCCGCTGGGTATTTTTTGCCATTTTAGGGCAGGCTTCTGACCGTAGGCTCCCACTAGGCACACGAGGACCTCGAAAAGACTGTACCCATTTCCGACGCGCAGAGCCCTAGAACTTCCCCCCCCCAACCCCCGCGGACCAAAGGCTATAGCCCACCGCCTCATGATGGCTGGGCATTTCTTGCCATTTTAGGCAGTGCCTTCCACCGTAGGCCTCCCATCTGGGCACACGAGGACCCTCGAAAAGATTGCACCCATTTCCCACGACCCTCAGAGCCCCTAAACCCCCTCCACAACCTCAAGGACCAAAGGCTATAGCCCACCGACCCCATGATTATTTCACGCTGCAAGCGCCATTGGGCATGTCTTGCCATTTTAGGGCAGGCTTTTTGACTGTAGCCTCCCATCGGGCACACGAGGACCTCGAAAGACTTGTGCCCATTTCTCGACGCCTCAGAGCCCCTAAACTTCCTCCCAACCTCCAAGGACCAAAGGTTATAGCTCACTGCCCCATGGCGACTGCTTTCACGCGCACAAGCGCCGCTGGGCATTTCTTGCCATTTTAGGGCAGGCCTCTGACCGTAGCCTCCCACTGGGCACACGAGGACCCTCGAAAAGATTGTACCCATTTCCGACGACCAGAGCCCCCTAAACCCCCTCCACAACCCCCGCGGACCAAAGGCTATAACCCACTTGCCTTGGTGTCTATTTCACGCGCTGCGCCGCTGGGCATTTTTTGCCATTTTGGGGCAGGCCTCAATCAGAGCCTCCCATCAAGCACACGAGGACCCTCGAAAACACTGTACCCATTTCGACGACCAGAACCCCTAAACCCCTCCACAACCCCTCATGGGACCAAAGGCTATAGCCCACTTGCCTCTGTTCATTTCACGCACTGCCAGGGTATTTCTTGTTATTTTAGGGCAGGCTTCCTGACCGTAGCCTCCCACTGGCACACGAGGACCCCAAAAGACTGTACTCCATTTTCGACGACCGTAACCCCTAAACCCCTCCCCAACCCCTGGACTAAAGGATATATCCTCCGCCTTGAGGACTATTTCACGCGCTGCGCCACTGGTATTTTTTTCCATTTTAGTATGTGCCTCCCGACCGTAGCCTCCCATCGACACACGAGACCTCGAAAAGACTGTACTCCATTTTCACGACCGTAACTCCTTAAACCCTCAAACAACCTCATGACCAAAGGCTATAGCCCACCGCCTTGGTGATTATTTCACGCTCAAGGCCATGCTTAGGTATTTCTTGCCATTTTAGGGCAGGCTTCTGACCGAGCCTCCCACTAGGCACACACGAGGACCCGAAAAGACTGTACCCATTTTTCGATGACCAGAACCCTAAACCCTCCCCAACCCCTCATGGGACCAAAGGCTATAGCCCACCGGCCTCGGCGACTATTTCGCGCGGTACGCCGCCGGGCATTTATTGCCATTTTAGGGCAGGCGTCTGACCGTAGCCTCCCAATGGGCACACGAGGAGGCTCGAAATGACTGTAACCATTTCCGACACCCAGATCCCCCGAACCCCCCTCCTCAACCCCCACGGACCAAAGGCTATAGCCCACCGGCCCCTTGTCTATTTCACGCTACTGAGTCACTGGGCATTTTTGCCATTTTAGGGCAGGCCTGACTGTAGCCTCCCATCGGGCACATGAGGACCCGCTGAAGATTGTACCCATTTTGACGACTGAGCCACCGAACCCCTCCCAACCCTCATGGACCAGGCTATAGCCCACCGGCCTTGACTATTTCACGCGCTCACGCTACTGGCATTTCTTGCCATTTTAGGTGTGCCTCTGACCGTAGAGCCTCCCACTGGGCACACGAGGACCTCGAATAGATTGTATCCATTTCCGACCCACCGTGAGCCCCTAAACCCCTCCCCAACCCTCAAGGACCAGTATAGCCCACCTCCTTGGACTATTTTGACGCTATGGGTCATTGGCCATTTTTGCCATTTTAGTCAGTGCTTCAATCCGCAGCCTCCCACTTGGCACACACGAGGACCCTCGAAAAGATTGTACCCATTTCCTACCCACCGTAACCCCTAAACCCCCTCCCCTACCCCCGCTGACCAAAGGTTATAGCCCACCGGCCCGGTGACTATTTGACGCGCCAAGGCCGTGCATTTTTGCCATTTTAGGCAGTGCTTCCAGAGCCTCCCACTGGGCACACGAGGACCCTCGAAAAGAATGTACCCATTTCCGACGAACAGAGCCCCCGAAATCCCCTCCCCAACCCCCGCGGAACAAAGGCGATAGGCCACCGGCCGGCTGATTATTTCACGCTGGCGCCTGGCATGTCTTGTTATTTTACGGCAGTGTTTCCTGACCGTAGCTCTCCCATCACACGAGGACCCTCGAAAAGACTGTACCCATTTCCTCACGCCCAGAGCCCCTGTAACTTCCCTCCCAACCCCTCTGGACCAAATGCTATAGCCCACCGCCCCATGACTGCTTCATGCAAGGCTGGCATTTCTTGCCATTTTAGTGGCAGTGCCTGATCGAGCCTCCCACTGGGCACACGAGGACCTCGAAAAGATTGTATCCATTTCACGACCAGAGCCCCTAAACCCTCCCAACCCCTCACGACCAAAGGCTATAGCCCACCGGCCTGACTATTTCACGCGCTGCGCCTGGGATTTTCATTTTATGGCGTGCCTGATCAGTAGCCTCCCACTGGGCACAAGAGGACCTCGAAAGACTGTACTCCATTTCCGACGCCCAGACCCAGAACTTCCTCTCCCAACCCCTCATGACCACATGCTATAGCCCACCGGCCTTGTGATTATTTCACGCACCGCTGGCCATCTCTTTGTCATTTTAGTGGTAGGCCTGACCGTAGCATCCCATCGACACACGAGGACCTCGAAAAGAATGTACCCATTTCCCACGAACGGAGCCCCCAAATCCCTCCCAACCCCGCTGAAGAAAGGCTATAGGCCACCTGCCTCATGACTATTTCACGCTACCAAGCCTGGGCATCTTCACATTTTACGGCAGGCTTCGATCAGAGCCTCCCATCAAGTACACGAGGACCTCGAAAAGAATGTACCCATTTCACGAACAGAGCCCCTGAAATCCCTCCCCAACCCCGCTGGGAAGAAAGGCTATAGGCCACCGGCCCTGGTGACTATTTCACGACGCGCCTGGCATGTCTGTTATTTTACTTGTGCTTTCGATCAGAGCCTCCCAATCGGGCACACGAGACCTCAAAGACTGTACCCATTTCCGACGCCCAGAGCCCTGTAACTTCCTCCCAACCCTCATGGACCAAATGCTATAGCCCACCGGCTCACTGCTTTCTATGCGCCACTGGCATTTCTTGCCATTTTTAGGCAGGCCTCGACCAGAGCCTCCCATCAAGTACACGAGGACCCTCAAAAGATTGTATCCATTTCACGCACTGTGAGCCCCCTAAACCCCTCCCCAACCCTCACAAGACTAAAGGCTATAGCCCACTGCCTCGGCGATTATTTCACGCTGCGGCCTGGGATTTCACATTTTATGGCATGTGCTTCTGATCAGAGCCTCCCATCGGGCACAAGAGGACCTCGAAAAGACTGTACCCATTTCCGACGCCTGAGACCTGTAACTTCCTCCCCAACCCTCATGACCAAATGCTATAGCCCACCGCCTTGGTGACTATTTCACGCCAGCCGCTGGCCATCTCTTGTCATTTTAGGGTAGGCTTCTGACCGTAGCATCCCACTGGGCACACGAGGACCCTCGAAAAGAATGTACCCATTTCCGACGAACAGAGCCCCCGAAATCCCCTCCCCAACCCCCGCGGAAGAAAGGCTATAGGCCACCGGCCTCGGCGACTATTTCACGCGCTGCGCCTCTGGGCATGTCTTGCCATTTTACGGCAGGCTTCTGACCGTAGCCTCCCACTGGGCACACACACGAGACCTCGAAAAGACTGTACCCATTTCCGACGCCCAGAGACCCAGAACTTCCTCCCCAACCCCGCATGACCAAATGCTATAGCCCACCGCCTCGTGACTATTTCACGGCCGCTGGCCATCTCTCTTGTCATTTTGGGGTAGGCCTGACCGTAGCCTCCCACCGGACACACGACGACCCTCGACAAGAATGTAACCATTCTACTTAACAAAGCTCCCAAATCCCTCCCCATTTCCCACGACCAGCGCCCCATAAACCCATCCCCAACCCACGCGGACCAAAGGCTATAGCCCACTGCCTCGGCTGACTGCTTTCACTGGCTGCGCCATTAAGCATTTCTTGCCATTTTAGGGCAGGCGTCTGACCGTAGCCTCCCACTAGGCACACGAGACCCTCGAAAAGAGTGTACACATTTCGACAACCAGAGCCCCTAAACCCCTCCCCAACCTCACCAAAGGCCATAGCCCACCGGCCTGGTGATTATTTCCACGCCAGGCTGGCATCTCTTGTCAATTTTTGGAGGCCTCTGACCGTAGCCTCCCACTGGGCACACGAGAACCCTCGAAAAGACTGTACCCATTTCCGACGCCCAGAGCCCCAGAACTTCCCACCCCAACCCTCAAGGGACCAAAGGTTATAGCCAACTGCTCATGACTGCTTCACGCGCCACTGGCTACATTTCTGGCCATTTAAGGGCAGGCCGCTGCCCGTAGCCTCCCACTGGGCACACGAGGACCCTCGAAAAGACTGTACCCATTTCCGATCCCCAGAGCCCCCTAACCCCCCTACCCAACCCCCGCGGACCACACGCTATAGCCCACCGGCCTCGGTGACTATTTCACGCGCTGGCGTCAGCATTTCTGCCATTTTAGGGCAGGCTTGACCAGTAGCCTCCCATCACACGAGGACCTCGAAAAGACTGTACCCATTTTCGACGACCAGAGCCCCTAAACCCTCCCCAACCCTCATGACCAAAGGCTATAGCCCAATCGGCCTTGGCTGATTATTTCACGCACAAGCATACTGGCATGTCTTGCCATTTTAGGGCATGCTTCTGACCGTAGCCTCCCACTAGGCACACGAGGACCCTCGAAAAGAATTAACCCATTGCCGACGATCAGAGCCCCCGAAACCCCTCCCAACCCACTGACAAAGGCTATAGCCCACCGGCCATGATTATTTCACGCGCTACCACTGGGCATGTCTTGCCATTTTAGGCATGCTGACCGTAGCCTCCCACTAGGCACACGAGGACCCTTTAAAAGAATGTACCCATTTCCTACGATCAGAGCCCCAACCCCTCCCCAACCCCTCATGGACCAGGCTATAGGCCACCGCCCTTGCCTATTTCACGCGCCTGCCTGGGCATGTCTTCCATTTTACGGCAGGCTTCTGTCCGTAGCCGCCCCCTAGGCCCAAGGGGCCCCTCCAAAAGACTGTACCCACTTCCGACGGCCAGAGCCCCCGAACTTCCTCCCAACCCCGCATGGATCTATTATAGCCCACCGCCTCGGGCGACTGCTTTCACGCATCATTGGCATTTCTTGGCATTTTAGGGCAGGCCTCTGACCGTAGCCTCCCACTAAGCACACGAGGACCCTCGAAAAGGCTGTATCCATTTCTGATGACCAGAGCCCCCGAATCCCCCACCCCAACCCTCATGACCCATTATAGCCCACTGCCCTGTGACTATTTCACGCAAGCGCCGCTGGGTATTTCTTGCCATTTTAGGGCAGGCTTGTGACCGTAGCCTCCCACTGGGCACACGAGGACCCTCGAAAAGACTGTACCCATTTTCAATGACCAGAACACCCTAAACCCCCTCCCCAACCCCCGCGGACCAAAGGCTATATCCCACCGGCCTCGGCGACCGTTTCACGCGCTGCGCCGCTGGGTATTTCATGCCATTTTAGGGCAGGCCTCTGACCGTAGCCTCCCACTGGACACACGAGGACCCTCGAAAAGACTGTAACCATTTTCGACGACTGTGAGCCCTAAACCCCTCCCCAACCCCTGCAGAGACCAAAGTATAGCCCACCGCCCTTTGACTATTTCACGCGCGCTGGCATTGGCATTTCTTGTCATTTTAGGGCAGGCCTCTGACCGTAGCCTCCCACTGACACACGAGGGACCCTCGAAAAGACTGTACCCATTTCTGACACCAGAGCCCCGAACTTCCTCCCCAACCTCAAGGGACCAATGCAGTAGCCCACCTGCCTTGACTATTTCACGCCAGAGCTGGCTTGTGTATTTCTTGCCATTTTAGGCAGGACTCTGACCGTACCCTCCCACTGACACACGAGACCCACGAAAAGAATGTACCCATTTCCACCCACCGTGAGCCCCCAAACCCCTCCCTAACCCCCGCTGACCAAAGGCTATAGGCCACCGCCTTGCTGACTATTTCACGCCAAGGCCACTGGGCATGTCTTTACATTTTAGGGCAGGCTTCTGACCGTAGCCACCCACTGGCACACGAGGACCTCGAAAAGACTGTACCCATTTCCATGCCCAGAGTTCTTAACTTCCTCCCTAACCCCGCTGACTAAATGCTTATAGCCCACCGGCGTGCTTGACTATTTCACGCGCAGCCGCGCTTGGGATTTCTTGTCATTTTAGGGCAGGCCTCTGACCGTGGCCTCCCACTGGGCGCACGAGGACCCTCGAAAAGACTGTACCCATTTTCGATGACCAGAGCACCGTAACCCCCTCCCCAACCCCCGCGGACCAAAGGCTATATCCCACCGGCCTCAGTGATTATTTCACGCGCTGCGCCGCTGGGCATGTCTTGCCATTTTAGGGCAGGCTTCTGACCGTAGCCTCCCACTGGGCACATTAGGACCCTCGAAAAGACTCACTCCATTTCCGACGCCTGAGCCCTGTAACGCCCACCCCAACCCTCATGACCAAATGCTATAGCCCACCAGCCTCGGTGACTATTTCACGCGCTGCGCCGCTGGGCATTTTTTGTCATTTTAGGGCAGGACTCTGACCGTAGCCTCCCACTGGACACACGAGGACCCACGAAAAGAATGTACCCATTTCACCCACCGAGCCCCCGAAACCCCTCCCAACCCCTCATGACCAAAGGCTATAGGCCACCGCCTCATGATTATTTCACGCACAAGGCCACAGGGCAAGTCTTGCCATTTTAGGGCAGGCATCTGCCCGTAGCCTCCCAATGTTCACACGAGGACCCACGAAAAGACTGTACCCTTTTCCATGCCCGTGAGCCCTGTAACTTCCTCCCCAACCTCATGGACCAAATGCATAGCCCACCGCCTTGGTGACTATTTCACGCCATGGCCTGGGATTTCTTGTCATTTTAGGGAAGCCTCTGACCGTAGCCTCCCACGGGCACACGAGGACCCTCAAAAGACTGTACCCATTTTCGGCGACCAGAACACCTAAACCCTCCCCCAACCCTCATGACCAGGCTATAGCCCACCGCCTCGGCGATTATTTCACGCTGGCCGCGCTGGCTGGGCATGTCTTGCCATTTTATGGCAGGCTTCCTGACCAGTAGCCTCCCACTGGGCACACGAGGACCTCGAAAGATCAGACTCCATTTCCGACGCCCAGCCCTGCAACGCCCCACCCCAACCCCGGACTAAATGCTATAGCCCACCAGCCTTGTGACTTATTTCCACGCTGCGCCTGGCTACATTTTTGTCATTTTAGGTAGGCCTCTGACCGTAGGCCTCCCACGGGCACACGAGGACCCTGGAACAGACTGTACCCTTTTCCGACCCTCAGAGCCCCTAAACCCCCTCCCCAACCCTCGGGACTATTATAGCCCACCGCCTCGGTGACTATTTCACGCGCCATGCGCTGGCATTTCTTTTACATTTTAGGCAGGCTTGACCGTAGCCTCCCACTGGCACACGAGGACCCTCGAAAAGACTGTACCCATTTCGGCGACCAGAGTCCCCTAAACCCCTCCCCAACCCACGCTGACCAAAGGCTATAGGCCACCGCCCTGGCGATTATTTCACGCTATGCTGGGCATATGTTTTGTTATTTTAGGCAGGCCTGACCGTAGCCTCCCACTGGCACACGAGACCCTCGAAAAGACTGCACCCATTTCGACGCCCAGAGACCCAGAACTTCCTCTCCCAACCCCGCTGACCAAAGGCTATAGCCCACCGGCCCTCGGGCGACTGCTTTCATGTGCTACTGGCTGGGTATTTCTTCCCATTTTAGGGCAGGCCTGACCGTAGCCTCCCACTCGGCACACGAGGACCCTCGAAAAGACTGGACCCATTTCCGATGCCCAGGGCCCCCGAACCCCCCAACCCCCGCGGACCAAAGGCTAGAGCCCACCGCCTCATTATTTCACGCCATGCGGCTGGGCATGTCTTGCCATTTTATGGCAGGCTTGATCAGAGCCTCCAATCACACGAGGACCCTCGAAAAGACTGTACCCATTTCCGACGCCCGGAACCCCAGAACTTCCTCCCAACCCCTCATGGACCAAATGCATAGCCCACCGCCCTTGGTGACTATTTCACGCTGCGCCGCTGGTCATTTCTTTTCATTTTAGGGGAGGCCTCTGACCGTAGCCTCCCACGGGGGACACGAGGACCCTCAAAAAGACTGTACCCATTTCCAACGCCCAGAGCCCCCGAAACCCCCGCCCCAACCCCCACGGATCAGTATATAGCCCACCGCCCTGTGACTATTTCACGAGCTACGTCACTGGGCATTTCTTGTTACATTTTAGGCAGGCTCTGACCGTAGCCTCCCATCAAGCACATGAGGACCTCAAAAGACTGCACCCATTTTCTGATGACCAGTAACACCCTAAACCCTCCCCAAACCCCGCTGACCAATGGCTATAGCCCACCGACCCCGGGCTGACTATTTCACGCTGCGCCCCATGGCATGTCTTGCCATTTTAGGCAGGCTTTTGACCAGTAGCCTCCCATCGGGCACACGAGCACCCTTAAAGATCGTGCCCATTTCCGACGCCCAGAGCCCTGTAACGCCCCACCCCAACCCCTCATGGACCAAATGCTATAGCCCACCAGCCTTGGTGACTATTTCACGCCATGCGCCACTGGCATTTTTTGTCATTTTAGGTAGGCCTCCTGACCGTAGCCTCCCACGGGCACACGAGGACCCTGAAAAGACTGTACCCATTTCACCACTGTGAGCCCCCTAAACCCTCCCCAACCTCAAGGACCAAAGGGCTATAGCCCACCGGCCCTTGACTATTTCACGGCCATGCTGGCCAAGCATTTCTGCCATTTTAGGCAGTGCTTTGACCAGCCTCCCCATCAAGCACACGAGGACCCTCGAAAAGACTGTACCCATTTTCGATGACCAGTAGTCCCCTAAACCCCTCCCCAACCCACGCGGGACCAGCATAGGCCACCGCCCGGCGACTATTTCACGTTTGCCACTGCATGTTTTGCTATTTTAGGGCAGGCTTCAGACCGTAGCCTCCCCCTGGGCACACGAGGACCCTCGAAAAGACTGTACCCATTTCCGACGCCCAGAGACCTTAACTTCCCTCCCAACCCTCAAGGACCAAAGGTTATAGCCCACCGCCCCATGACTGCTTCAAGCGCTGCGCCGCTGAGCATTTCTTGCCATTTTAGGGCAGGCCTCTGACCGTAGCCTCCCACTGGGCACACGAGGACCCTCGAAAAGAATGTACCCATTTCCGCCGACCAGAGCCCCTAAACCCCCTACCCAACCCCCTCGGACCAAAGGCTATAGCCCACCGGCCTCGGTGAATATTTCACGCGCTGCGCCGCTGAGCTTTTCTTGCCATTTTAGGGCAGGCTCGATCAGAGCCTCCAATCAGGCACACGAGACCCTCGAAAAGACTGTACCCATTTCCGACGCCTGTAACCCCAGTAACTTCCTCCCCAACCTCAAGGACCAAATGTTATAGCCCACCGCCCTTGGATTATTTCACGCACTGCGCATTGGTCATTTCTTTTCATTTAGTAGGCCTCTGATCAGAGCTCTCCCACGGGCACACGAGACCCTCGAAAAGACTGTACCCATTTCCAACCCACTGTGAGCCCCTAAACCCTCCCAACCCCCACGGACCAGGCTATAGCCCACCGGCCCTCGTGACTATTTCACTAGCTACGCTGGGCATTTCTTGCCATTTTAGGGCAGTGCTTCGACCGTAGCCTCCCATCAAGTACATGAGGACCCTCAAAAGACTGCACCCATTTTCGATGACCGTAACACCCTAAACCCCTCCCAACCCCTCATGGACCAAAGGCTATAGCCCACCGACCCCATGACTATTTCACGCCACAGCCACTGGCATGTCTTGCCATTTTAGGGCAGGCTTTTGACCGTAGCCTCCCATCGGGCACACGAGGACCCTCGAAAAGATTGTACCCATTTCGACGACCACTGTGAGCCCCTAAACCCCTCCACAACCCCTCATGGACCAAAGGCTATAACCCACTTGCTCAGGTGTTCTATTTCACGCGCCACACAGGCATTTTATTTGCCATTTTGGGCAGGCCTCCTGATCAGAGCCTCCCACTGGGCACACGAGGACCTCGAAACACTGTACTCCATTTCTCGACGACTGTAACCCCGAACCCTCCACAACCCCTCATGGACCAGCACATAGCCCACCGCCTCGGTGATTATTTCACGCGCTGCTAGGGTATTTCTGCCATTTTAGGGCAGGCTCGACCGTAGCCTCCCACTTGGCAATCGAGTACCCTCGAAAAGACTGTACCCATTTTCGATGACCAGAACCCCCTAAACCCCCTCCCCAACCCCCGCGGACTAAAGGATATATCCCTCCGGCCTTGAGGACTATTTCACGCGCTGCGCCGCTGGGTATTTTTTTCCATTTTAGGGCAGGCCTCTGACCGTAGCCTCCCACTGGACACACGAGGACCCTCGAAAAGACTCACTCCATTTTCGACGACCGTAACTCTAAAACCCCCGAACAACCCTCATGGACCAAAGCACATAGCCCACCGGCCCTATGACTATTTCACGCGCTGGGCCGCTAGGGAGTTCTTGCCATTTTAGGGCAGGCTTGACCGTAGCCTCCCACTAGGCACACGAGACCTCGAAAAGACTGCACCCATTTTCATGACCAGTAACACCCTAAACCCCTCCCCAACCCTCATGGACCAGCATATAGCCCACCGGCTCCCCATGATTATTTCACGCGCCATGCTACTGGGCATGTCTCATTTTATGGCAGGCTTGACCGTAGCCTCCCACCTGGGCACACGAGGACCTCAAAAGACTGTACCCATTTCCGACGCCCAGAGCCCCAGAACGTGCCACCCCAACCCCCGCGGACCAAATGCTATAGCCCACCAGCCTCGGTGACTATATCACGCGCGCCGCCGCTGGGCATTTTTTGTCATTTTAGGGTAGGCCTCTGACCAGAGCCTCCCACGGGCACACGAGACCCTGGAAAAGATCAGACTCCATTTCGACCACCAGAGCCCCCTAAACCCCTCCCCAACCCTCATGGGACCAAAGGCTATAGCCCACCGCCCTTGACTATTTCACGCGCTGCGCCAAGCTACATTTCTTGCCATTTTAGGCAGTGCTTGACCGTAGCCTCCCACTGGCACACGAGACCCTCGAAAAGATCAGACCCATTTTCGATGACTGTAGTCCCCTAAACCGCCTCCCAACCCACGGGACCAAAGGCATAGGCCACCGGCCCCATGACTATTTCACGCGGCTATGCCTGGTATGTTTTGTAATTTTAGGGCAGGCTTCTGAACGTAGCCTCCCACTGGGCACACGAGGACCCTCGAAAAGATCACCCATTTCCCGACGCCAAGAGACCCAGAACTTCCTCCCAACCCTCATGGACCAAAGGCTATAGCCCACCGGCCCCTGACTGCTTCATGTGCGCCAAGGCTGGTATTTCTTCCCATTTTACGGCTGGCCTCTGTCCGTAGCCTCCCACTAGGCACACGAGGACCCTCGAAAAGATTGTACCCATTTCCAACGACCATAGCCCCCTAACCCCCCCCCCCAACCCCCGCGGACCAAAGGCTATAGCCCACCGGCCTCGGCGACTATTTCACGGCTGTCACTGGGCATGTCTTGCCATTTTATGGCAGTGCTTCAATCAGACTTCTCCCACTGGGCACACGAGGACCCTCGAAAAGACTGTACCCATTTCCGACACCCAGAACCCCAGAACTTCCATCCCCAACCCCCGCGGACCAAATGCTATAGCCCACCGGCCTCGGTGACTATTTCACGCGCTGCGCCGCTGGTCATTTCTTTTCATTTTAAGGAAGGCATCTGACCGTAGCCTCCCTCGGGGCACACGAGGACCCCAAAGACTGTACCCATTTCCAACCCGACTGTGAGCCCCTAAACCCCTCCCAACCCCCCACTTGATCAGCATATAGCCCACCGCCCTATGACTATTTCACGAGCTACGCCACTGGGCATTTCAGCCATTTTAGGCAGTGCTCTGACCGTAGCCTCCCACTGGGCACACGAGGGACCCTCAAAAGACTGTACATTTTGATGACCAGAACACCCTAAACCCCTTCCCAACCCCTCATGACCAGGCTATAGCCCACCGGCCCTTGGTGATTATTTCACGCGTGCCACTGGTATTTTCTGTAATTTTAGGGCAGTGCTTCTGACCGTAGCCTCCCATCAAGTACACGAGACCATCGAAAAGATCAGACTCCCATTTTCGATGACCGAACACCCTTAAACCCTCCCAACCCCTCATGACCAAAGGCTATAGCCCACTGCCTTTGGTGACTATTTCACGCGCCGCGCTGGCTACCGGGCATTTCTTGCCATTTTAGTGCAGTGCTTGATCAGAGCCTCCTCCTGGGCACACGAGGACCTCGAAAAGACTGCACTCCATTTCCAACGCCTGTAGCCCCAGAACTTCCCACACCAACCCCAAGGGACCAAATGCTATAGCCCACCGCAGGATTATTTCACGCTACAAGCATTGGTATTTTTTTACCATTGTAGGGCAGGCTTCTGACCGTAGCCTCCCACTCACACGAGGACCCTCGAAGATTGTACCCATTTTTCGATGACCGTAGTCCCCAACGCCTCCTAGCCCACCGCCCTTGACTATTTCACGCTGCGCGTCAATATTTTCACATTTTAGGCAGGCTTGACCTGTAGCCTCCCACTGGGTACACGAGGACTCTCGAAAAGACTGTACCCATTTCCGACGCCTGAGACCTGTAAACCCTCCTCCCAACCCCGCAGACCAGCACATAGCCCACCGGCCTCGGTGACTATTTCACGCGCTGCGCCGCTGGGCATTTCTTGTCATTTTAGGGCAGGCCTCTGACCGTAGCCTCCCACTGGGCACACGAGGACCCTCGAAAAGACTGTACCCATTTCCGACGCACTGTGAGCCCCGAACTTCCTCCCAACCCCGCTGGACCAACAGCTATAGCCCACCGCCCTAAGTGACTATTTCCACACGAGTCCACTGGTATTTCTTGCCATTTGTATGTGCCTTCTGACCGTAGCCTCCCACTGGGCACACGAGGACCCTTGAAAATACTGTACCCATTTCTGACGACCAGAGCTCTAAAACCCTCCCAACCCTCATGGACCAAAGGCTACAGTAGCCCACCAGCCCTATGACTATTTCCACGCGTGCGCCGCCATTGGTATTTCTTGCCATTTGTATGTGCTTGACCGTAGCCTCCCACTGGGCACACGAGGACCCTCAAAAGATCACCAGACCATTGATGACCAGAACCCCTAAACCCTCCCCAACCCCTCATGGGACCAAAGGATATATCCTCCTACCGAGACTATTTCACGCGCTACCACTGTGTATTTTTGCCATTTTAGGGCAGTGACTGACCGTAGCCTCCCACTGACACACGAGGACCCACTTAAAAGAATGTACCCATTTCACCCACCAGAGCCCCTGAAACCCCTCCCCAACCCCTCGGACCAAAGGCTATAGGCCACCGCCTCACGATTATTTCATCGCCACTGCTACTGGCATGTCTTGTTATTTTAGGCAGGCTTCTGACCAGGCCTCCCATCACACGAGGACCCTCGAAAGACTGTACCCATTTCCATGCCCAGAGCCCTGTGAACTTCCCTCCCCAACCCCTCATGACCAAATGCTATAGCCCACCGGCCGGTGACTATTTCACGCCATGCGCTGCTGGGATTTCTTGTCATTTTAGGGAAGCCTCCTGACCAGAAGCCTCCCACGGGCACACGAGGACCCCTCAAAAGACTGCACCCATTTTTCATGACCAGAACACCCTAAACCCTCCCAACCCCTCATGATCAGCACATAGCCCACCTGCCTAAGCGATTATTTTCACGCTGGACTGCCATTGGCATGTTCACATTCTATGGCAGGCTTCTGACCGTAGCCTCCCATCGGCACACACGAGACCCTCGAAAAGACTGCAGTACCCATTCTCACGCCTGAGCCCTTAACGTCCCACCCCAACCCCCATGGACCAAATGCTATAGCCCACCACCCTATGACTATTTCCACGCTGCCACTGGCATTTTTGTCATTTTAGGTAGGCTCTGACCAGTAGCCTCCCACGGGCACACGAGGACCCTGAAAGACTGCACCCATCTCGACCACTGAGCTCCCTAAACCCCTCCCAACCCTCGCGGGACCAAAGGCTATAGCCCACCGCCTTGGGGATTATTTCACGCTACAGGCCATGGCATGTCTTGCTATTTTATGGCAGGCTGACTGCATTCTCCCATCGGGCACACGAGGACCCTCGAAAAGACTCCCATTTCCCGACACCCAGAACCCTGTAACATCCATCCCCAACCCTCATGACCAAATGCTATAGCCCACCGCCAGGTGTGACTATTTCACGCCGCGCATACTGGCATTTCTTCACATTTTAGGGCAGGCTTCTGATCAGAGCCTCCCATCAAGCACACGAGGACCTCTCGAAAAGACTGCACCCATTTTCGATGACCGAGTCCCCAAACGCCTCCCCAACCCCCTCATGGGACCAAAGTGCTATAGCCCACCGCCTTGTGAATTATTTCACGCGCTGCGCCAATACTGGCATTTTCTTGTTATTTTAGGGCAGTGCTTCTGACCGTAGCCTCCCACTGGGTACACGAGGACTCTCAAAAGACCCAGCACTCCATTTCCGACGCCTGTGAGACCTGTAAACCCTCCCAACCCCCAGCAGCACATAGCCCACCGCCTTGATTATTTCCACGCACACGCTGGCATTTCTTGTCATTTTAGTAGGCCTCCTGACCGTAGCCTCCCACTGACACACGAGACCCTCGAAAAGATCAGACTTACTCCGACGCACTGAGCCCCCGAACTTCCCTCCCAACCCCGCTGGACCAATGCTATAGCCCACCGCCCTTGACTATTTCACACGCCACTTGGGTATTTCTTGCCATTTTAGGCAGTGCTCGACCGTAGCCTCCCACTGGGCACACACGAGACCCTTGAAAATACTGTACCCATTTCCTGACCACCAGAGCCCCCAAACCCCTCCCCAACCCTCATGGACCAAAGGCTTATAGCCCACCAAATTTCAATGACTATTTCACGCTCATGCCATGGCTGGTATTTCTTGCCATTTTAGGCAAAGCCTGACCGTAGCCTCCCATCCTGGCACACGAGACCCTCAAAAGACCTCCATTTTCGGCGACCGTAACCCCTAAACCCCTCCCCAACCCCGGACCAAAGGATATATCCTCCGCCTCGAGGATTATTTCACGCGCTGTCACTGTATTTTTGCCATTTTAGGGCAGTGACTCACCGTCAGCCTCCCACCGACACACGAGACCCACGAAAAGAATGTACCCATTTCCGACGACCAGAGCCCCCGAACCCCTCCCCAACCCCTCATGACCAGCACAGGCCACCGCCCCATGATTATTTCCACGCGTCACTGGCATGTCTTGCTATTTTAGGGCAGTGCTTCCGATCAGAGCCTCCCACTGGGCACGCGAGGACCCACGAAAAGACTGTACCAATTTCCGATGCCCTGTGAGCCCTTAACTTCCCTCCCCAACCCCTCATGACCAATGCTAGTAGCCCACCGCCTTGTGACTATTTCACGCACAAGGCCACTGGGATTTCTGTCATTTTAGGGAAGCCCTCCTGATAGAGCCTCCCACGGGCACACGAGGACCCTCAAAAGACTGCACCCATTTTCGATGACCAGAACACCCTAAACCCCCTCCCCAACCCCCGCGGACCAATGGCTATAGGCCACCGCCTTCTGACTATTTCCCACGCGCCACTGGCATGTCTCATTCTATGGCAGGCTTCTGACTGAGCCTCCCACTGGGCACACACGAGGACCCTCGAAAAGACTGTACCCATTTCTCGACGCCTGTGAGCCTCTGTAACGCCCCACCCAACCCCTCATGACCAAATGCTATAGCCCACCAGCCCTATGACTATTTCACGCGGCACTGGCCATGGCATTTTTGTCATTTTGTAGGCTCGACCAGAGCCTCTCCACGGGCACACACGAGGACCCCTGAAAAGACTCAGACTCCATTTCCGACGACCTGAGCCCCTAAACCCTCCCAACCTCATGGACCAAAGGCTATAGCCCACCGCCTTGGATTATTTCACGCGGCCACTGGCATTTCTTGTTATTTTAGGCATGTGCTTCTGACCGTAGCCTCCCACTGGGCACACGAGGACCCTCGAAAAGACTGTACCCATTTTCCGACGACCAGAGCCCCCTAAACCCTCCCCAACCCACGCGGACCAAAGGCTATAGCCACCGCCTCATGACTATTTCACGCGCTGCTAGCTGGGCATGTTTTTGTTATTTTAGGCAGGCTTTGACCAGTAGCCTCCCACTGGGCACACGAGGACCTCGAAAAGACTGTACCCATTTCCGACGCCCAGACCTGAACTTCCTCCCAACCCTCAAGGGACCAAAGGTTATAGCCCACCGCCCTGACTATTTCACGCACAAGCCACTGGTATTTTTTGGCATTTTATGGCAGGACTCTGACCGTAGCCTCCCACTAGGCACACGAGGACCCTCGAAAGATTGTACCCATTTCCGACGACCAGGGCCCCTAACCCCTCCCAACCTCATGACCAAAGGCTATAGCCCACCGCCTGATTATTTCACGCGCTGCGCCACTGGCATGTCTTGCCATTTTATGGCAGGCCTCGACCAGTAGCCTCCCACTGGGCACACGAGGACCTCAAAAGACTGTACCCATTTCCCGACGCCCAACCCCTGTAACTTCCTCCCAACCTCATGGACCAAATGCTATAGCCCACCGCCCTTGACTATTTCCACGGCCGGCCATTGGTCATTTCTTTTTTCATTTTAGGGCAGGCCTCTGACCGTAGCCTCCCACTGGGCACACGAGGACCCTCGAAAAGACTGTACCCATTTCCAACCCCCAGAGCCCCCGAACGCCCCTCCCCAACCCCCGCGGACCAAAGGCTATAGCCCACCGGCCTCGGTGACTATTTCACGCGCTGCGCCGCTGGGCATTTCTTGCCATTTTAGGGCAGGCCAAGACCGTAGCCACCCACAGGGCACACGAGGACCCACCAAAAGACTGTACCCAATTTCATGACCAGAACACCCTAAACCCCTCCCAACCCCGCTGACTAAAGGCTATAGCCCACCGCCTCGGCGACTATTTCACGCACCGCGCCTACTGGGCATTTCTTGCCATTTTAGGGCAGGCTTCTGACCGTAGCCTCCCACTGGGCACACGAGGACCTCGAAAAGACTGTACCCATTTCCAACGCCCTGAGCCCCAGAACTTCCCTCCCCAACCCCCGCGGACAAAAGGCTATAGCCCACCGGCCTCGTGACTATTTCACGCGCGCTACCGGGCAGGTGTCTTGTTATTTTAGGCAGTGCCAGGATCAGAGCCTCCCATCGGGCACACGAGGACCCTCGAAAAGACTGCACCCATTTCGACGCCCAGCCCCGTAACTTCCCTCCCCAACCCACGCGGACCAGCATAGGCCACCGCCCTTGCCTATTTCACGCTACGTCACTGGGCATGTCTTGCCATTTTAGGCAGGCTCTGATCAGAGCCTCCCATCGGGCACACGAGGAACCCTCGAAAAGACTGTACCCATTTCCCACGCCCAGAGCCCTGTAACTTCCTCCCCAACCCCTCATGGACTAAAGGCTATAGCCCACCGCCTTGGTGACTTATTTCACGCTTGCGCCATTGGCATTTTTTGCCATTTTAGGCAGGCCTGACCGTAGCCTCCCACCTGGACACACGAGACCCTCAAAAGAATGTACCCATTTTCGACCAGAGCCCCTAAACCCTCCCCAACCCACGCATGACCAAAGGCTATAGGCCACCGCCCGGCGACTATTTCACGCACGCTGGCATGTTCTTACATTTTAGGGCAGGCCTGACCGATCAGCCTCCCACTGGGCACACGAGACCCTCGAAAAGACTGTACCCATTTCCCGACGCCCAGAGCCCCTAAACTTCCTCCCAACCCTCGCGAACCAAAGGTTATAGCCCACCGGCCCTGGCGACTGCTTTTCACGCGCTGCCACTGGCATTTCTTGCCATTTTAGGGCAGGCCTCGACCAGAGCCTCCCACTGGGCACACGAGGACCCTCAAAAGAATGTACCCATTTCCCGACGCACTGAGCCCCCAAACCCCTCCCCAACCCACGGGACCAGGCTATAGGCCACCGCCCCATGACTATTTCACGCGCTACTGGCATGTCTTGCCATTTTAGGGCAGGCTTCTGACCTTAGCCTCCCACTGGGCACACGAGGACCCTCAAAAGAATGTACCCATTTCCGACGCCCAGAGCCCTGTAACTTCCTCCCAACCCCTCAAGGACCAGCTATAGCCCACCGCCTCGTGACTATTTCACGCGCCATGGCCACTGGTATTTCATGTCATTTTAGGGTAGGCTTCTGACCGTAGCCTCCCACGGGCACACGATGACCCTCGAAAAGACTGTACCCATTTCCGACGACAAGAGCCCCCTCCCAACCCCCGCTGGACCAAAGGCTATAACCCACCGCCTATGACTATTTCACGCTGCGCTTGGCATTTTTTGCCATTTTAGGCAGGCCTCGACCAGTAGCCTCCCACTGACACACGAGGACCTCAAAAGAATGTACCCATTTCCCGACGACCAGTGAGCCCCTAAACCCCTCCCCAACCCACGCTGACCAAAGGCTATAGGCCACTGCCTCGCTACTTATTTCACGCCAAGGCCACTGGCATGTCTTGCCATTTTAGGGCAGTGCTTCTGACCAGTAGCCTCCCACTGGGCACACGAGGACCCTCAAAAGACTGCACTCCATTTCCACGCCCAGAGCCCTGTAACTTCCCTCCCAACCTCATGACCAGCTATAGCCCACCTCCGGCGACTGCTTCACGCCAAGGCTGGTCATTTCTTGCCATTTTAGGCAGGCCTGACCGTAGCCTCCCATCAAGCACACGAGGACCCTCGAAAAGACTCAGTAACCATTTCGACGACAAGAGCCCCTCAAACCCCTCCCCAACCTCATGACCAAAGGCTATAGCCCACCGCCTCAGGACTATTTCACGCCATGAACTGGGTATTTCTTGCCATTTTAGGGCAGGCTTTGACCGAGCCTCCCACTAGGCACACGAGGACCCTCAAAAGACTGTACCCATTTCCGACGACTGTGAGCCCCTCCCCAACCTCATGACTAAAGGCTATAACCCACCGCCCTGTGACTATTTCACGCGCCATGGCATTTTTGCCATTTTGGGCAGGCCTCGACCGTAGCCTCCCACTGACACACGAGGACCTCGAAAGACTGTACCCATTTCCGACGACCAGAGCCCCAAACCCTCCCCAACCCACGCGACCAGTATAGGCCACCGCCCTGCTTTTCATTTCACGCCACTACTGGCATGTCTTGCCATTTTAGGTCGCTTGACCGTAGCCTCCCACCGGGCACACGAGGACCCTCGAAAAGACTGTACTCCATTTCCGACGCCAGAGCCCCTTAACTTCCTCCCTAACCCCTCATGACCAATGGCTATAGCCCACCGCCTCATGATTATTTCACGCGGCCATTACTCTGGCATTTCTTGTCATTTTAGCGAGGCTCTCGATCAGTAGCTCTCCCACGGGCGCACGATGACCCTCGAAAAGACTGTACCCATTTCCACGACTAGAGCCCCAAACTCCTCCCAACCCCTCGGACCAGTACATAGGCCACCGCCCTGCTGACTATTTCACGCTGCTACCACTGGGTGTCTTGCCATTTTAGGCAGGCTTGATCAGTAGCCTCCCACTGGGCACACGAGACCCTCGAAAAGACTGTACCCATTTCCGACCCAGAGCCCCTAAACCCCTCCCAACCCCGCTGGACCAGCTATAGCCCACCGCCTCGGTGACTATTTCACGCGCTGCGCCACTGGCATTTTTGCCATTTTAGGCAGGCCTCTGACCGTAGCCTCCCACTGACACACGAGGACCCTCAAAAGAATGTACCCATTTCACGACCAGAGCCCCTAAACCCCTCCCCAACCCACGCTGACCAGCACATAGGCCACCGGCCTGGCTGACTATTTCACGCGTCACTGGCATGTCTTTGCTCATTTTAGGGCAGGCTTCTGACCAGTAGCCTCCCACTGGGCACACGAGGACCCTCGAAAAGACTGTACCCATTTCCCGACGCCCAGAGCCCTAACTTCCCTCCCAACCTCATGGACCAAAGGCTATAGCCCACCGGCCTCGTCGACTATTTCACGCGCTACGCTGGCATTTCTTGCCATATTGGGCAGTACTCTGACCGTAGCCTCCCACTGGGCACACGAGGACCCTCGAAAAGAATGTACCCATTTCCGACGACCAGAGCCCCCAAACCCCCCGACCCAAACCACGCGGACCAAAAGCTATAGGCCACCGCCGGCGATTATTTCACGCTACGCCATGGCATGTCTTGCCATTTTAGGGCAGGCTTCTGACCGTAGCCTCCCACTGGGCACACGAGGACCCTCAAAAAGAATGTACCCATTTCCGACGCCCAGAGCCCCAGAACTTCCCTCCCCAACCCCCGCGGACCAAATGCTATAGCCCACCGGCCTCGGTGACTATTTCACGCACGCCACTGGTATTTCATGTCATTTTAGTAGGCTTCCTGACCGTAGCCTCCCACGGGCACACGATGACCCTCAAAAGACTGTACCCATTTCGACGACCAGAGCCCCTCCCCAACCCCCGCGGACCAAAGGCTATATAACCCACCGCCTTTGACTATTTCACGCGGCTGCCACTGGCATTTTTTGCCATTTAAGGGCAGGCCTCTGACTGTAGACTCCCACTGGGAACACGAGGACTCTCGAAAAGAATGTACCCATTTCCGACGACCAGAGCCCCCGAAACCCCCACCCCAACCCACGGGACCAGCACATAGGCCACCGCCTCATGGGTTATTTCACGCACAAGCACTGGCATGTCTTGCCATTTTAGGGCAGGCGACTGACCGTAGCCTCCCACTGGGCACACGAGGAGCCTCGAAAAGACTGTACCCCTTTCCGACGCCTGAGCCCTGTAACTTCCTCCCAACCCTCGGACCAAAGGCTATAGCCCACCGTGCGACTGCTTCACGCTGCCACTTGGTCATTTCTTGCCATTTTAGGGCAGGCTTCTGACCGTAGCCTCCCACTGGGCACACGAGGACCCTCGAAAAGACTGTACCCATTTCCGACGCCCAGAGCCCCATAACTTCCCTCCCCAACCCCCGCGGACCAAAGGCTATAGCCCACCGGCCTCGGCGACCGTTTCACGCGCTGCGCCGCTGAGCATTTCTTGCCATTTTAGGGCAGGCCTCTGACCGTAGCCTCCCACTGGGCACACGAGGACCCTCGAAAAGAATGTACCCATTTCCGACGACCAGAGCCCCCGAAACCCCCTCCCCAACCCACGTGGACCAAAGGCTATAGGCCACCGGCCTCGGCGACTATTTCACGCGGCCACACTGGCATGTCTTATTATTTTAGGCAGTGCTTCTGACCGTAGCCTCCCACTGGGCACACGAGGTCCGTCAAAAAGAATGTACCCATTTCCCACGCCTGTGAGCCCCAGAACTTCCTCCCCAACCCACGTGGACCAAAGGCTATAGGCCACCGGCCTCGGTGACTATTTCACGCGCTGCGCCGCTGGGTATTTCATGTCATTTTAGGGTAGGCTTCTGACCGTAGCCTCCCACGGGGCACACGATGACCCTCGAAAAGACTGTACCCATTTCCGACGACCAGAGCCCCCCCTCCCCACCCCCCGCGGACCAAAGGCTAGAACCCACCGCCTCATGACTATTTCACGCTGCCATGGCATTTTGCCATTTTAGGCAGGCCTCTGACCGTAGCCTCCCACTGGGCACACGAGGACCGTCGAGAAGACTGTACCCATTTCCGCACCAGAGCCCCTCAAACCCCTCCCAACCCACGCTGACCAAAGGCTATAGCCCACTGCCTCATGGGTTATTTCACGCTGCGCCATTGGTATTTCTTGCCATTTTAGGCAGGCTTCTGACCGGAGCCTCCCACTGGGCACACGAGGACCCTCGAAAAGACTGTACCCATTTCCGACACCCAGAGCCCTGTAACTTCCTCCCCAACCCTCATGACCAAAGTATAGCCCACCGGCCTCATGACTGCCACGCGCCCGCTGGTCATTTCTTGCCATTTTAGGGCAGGCGTCTGACCGTAGCCTCCCATCACACGAGGACCTCAAAAGACTGTACCCATTTCCGACTGTGAGCCCCCCCCTCCACCCCCGCTGACCAAAGGCTATAACCCACGGGCCTCTGACTTATTTCACGCCACTGGCATTTTTGCCATTTTAGGCAGGCCTCGACCGTAGCCTCCCACGACACACGAGGACCCTCGAAAAGAATGTACCCATTTCACGACCAGAGCCCCAAACCCTCCCCCAACCCACGCTGACCAAAGGATATATACCACCGGCCTCTGATTATTTCACGCTGCACTGGCATTTCTTGCCATTTGTGGAAGGCCTCGATCAGAGCCTCCCACTGGCACACAGACCTCAAAAGATTGTACCCATTTCCGACGCACTGAGCCCCTAAACCCTCCCAACCCTCATGGACAAAGGCTATAGCCCACCGGCCTCATGATTATTTCACGCACAGGCCATTGGCATGTCTTGCCATTTTATGGCAGGCTTATGACCGTAGCCTCCCACTGGGTACACGAGGACCCTCGAAAAGATTGTACCCATTTCCGACGCCCAGAGCCCCAGAACTTCCCTCCCCAACCCCCGCGGACCAAAGGCTATAGCCCACCGGCCTCGATGACTATTTCACGCGCCACTGGCTGGTATTTTTCCATTTTAGGGCAGGCCTGACCGTAGAGCCTCCCATCGGGCACACGAGGACCCTCGAAAAGACTGTACCCATTTCCGACCACTGAGCCCCTAAACCCTCCCCAACCCTCATGACCAAAGGCTATAGCCCACCGCCTCGATGACTATTTCACGCACACTGGCCAGTATTTCTTGCCATTTTAGGCAGGCCTGACCGTAGCCTCCCACTGACACACGAGGACCTCGAAAAGAATGTACCCATTTCACGACCCACGAGCCTCCAAACCCCTCCCAACCCACTGGACCAGCACATAGGCCACCGCCCCATGATTATTTCACTGGCCATGGGCATGTCTTGCCATTTTAGGGCAAGCTTCTGATCAGAGACTCCCACTGGCACACCAGGACCCTCGAAAAGACTGTACCCATTTCCGACGCCTGAGCCCCTGTAACTTCCTCCCAACCCTCAAGGACCAAAGTTATAGCCCACTGCCTCATGACTGCTTCACGCTGCCATGGTCATTTCTTGCCATTTTAGGGCAGGCCTCTGACCAGTAGCCTCCCACTGGGCACACGGGACCTCGAAAAGACTGTACCCATTTCTCGACACCAGAGCCCCAAACCCCTCCCAACCCACGGGACCAAAGGCTATAGCCCACCGCCTCCGACTATTTCACGCTACCAAGGCTGGTCATTTCTTGCCATTTTAGGGCAGGCCTCTGACCGTAGCCTCCCACTGGGCACACGAGGACCCTCGAAAAGATTGTACCCATTTCTGACGACCAGAGCCCACTAAACCCCTTCCCCAACCTCATGACCAAAGGCTATAGCCCACCGCCTCGATGACTATTTCACCGCTGTCACTGGTATTTCTTACCATTTTAGGGCAGGCTCTGACCAGAGCCTCCCATCAAGCACACGAGGACCCTCGAAAAGATTGTACCCATTTTGTGAGCCCCTAAACCCCTCCCCAACCCTCATGGACAAAGGCTATAGCCCACCGCCTCGACTATTTCACGCACAGGCCATTGGCATGTCTTGCCATTTTATGGCAGGCTCTGATCAGAGCCTCCCACTGGTACACGAGACCTCGAAAAGGCTGTACCCATTTTCGACGCCTGTGAGCCCCAAACTTCCCTCCCAACCCTCATGGACCAAATGCTATAGCCCACCGCCTTGGTGACTATTTCACGCTGGCCGCACTGGTAGTTCTTGCCATTTTAGGCAGGCTTCTGATCAGCCTCCCATCGGGCACACGAGGACCCTCGAAAAGACTGTACCCATTTCGACGACCTCAGAGCCCCTCTTAAACCCTCCCCAACCCTCATGGGACTAAAGGCTATAGCCCACCGCCTGATGATTATTTCACCGCCAAGGCTCATTGGTATTTACCATTTTAGGCAGGCTCTGACCGTAGAGCCTCCCACTGGGCACACGAGACCCTCGAAAAGATCACCCATTTCACGCCTGAGCCCCTAAACCCCCTCCCCAACCCCTCAAGGACCAAAGGTTATATAGCCCACCGCCTCGATGACTATTTCACGCTGGCTGCCACTGGTATTTCTTGCCATTTTAGGGCAGGCCTCTGACCGTAGCCTCCCACCGGGCACACGAGACCCTCGAAAAGACTGTACCCATTTCGACCACTGAGCCCCGAACCCTCCCAACCCCTCATGGACCAAAGGCTATAGCCCACCGCCTCTCAGACTATTTCACGCGCTGCGCCATGCTGGGTATTTATTGCCATTTTAGGCAGTGCCTGACCAGTAGCCTCCCACTGGGCACACGAGGACCCTCGAAAAGACTGCACCCATTTCATGGCGACCGTAATCCCCTAAACCCTCCCCAACCCCGCTGGACCAAAGGATATATCCTCCGCCTCGAGACTATTTCACGCGCCGCTGGCCATTGCATTTCTTTTGCCATTTTAGGGAAGGCCTCTGACCAGTAGCCTCCCACGGGCACACGAGGACCCTCGAAAAGATTGTACCCATTTCACGACCGTGAGCCCCCTAAACCCCTCCCCAACCCCTCATGGACAAAGGCTATAGCCCACCTGCCTCATGATTATTTCACGCGCTACTGGGCATGTCTTGCCATTTTATGGCGGTGCATCTGACCAGAGCCTCCCACCGGGCACACGAGGACCCTTGAAAAGACTGTACCCATTTCCGACGCCCAGAGCCCTTAACTTCCTCCCAACCTCATGGACCAAAGGCTATAGCCCACCGCCTCGATGACTATTTCACGCACAAGGCCATTGGTATTTCTTGCCATTTTTAGGCAGGCCTCGACCGTAGCCTCCCATCGACACACGAGGACCCTCGAAAAGAATGTACCCATTGCCGACGACTGTGAGCCCCAAACCCTCCCCAACCCACGCTGACCAGCACATAGGCCACCGCCCCATGACTATTTCACGCCACTGGGCATGTCTTGCCATTTTAGGGCAGGCTTCTGACCGTAGCCTCCCACTGGGCACACGAGGACCCTCGAAAAGACTATACCCATTTCCGACGCCAGAGCCCCGTAACTTCCCTCCCCAACCCCGCTGGACCAGGCTATAGCCCACCGCCCTGACTATTTCACGCACTGCGCCATGGCATTTCTTGCCATTTTAGGGCAGCTGACCAGAGCCTCCCACTGGGCACACGAGGACCCTCAAAAAGATTGTACCCATTTCTGAAGCACAGAGCCCCCCAAACCCTCTCCAACCCTCATGACCAAAGGATATAGCCCACCGGCCTAGAAGACTATTTCACCCGCTGTCATGGTATTTCACCATTTTAGGGCAGGCTTCTGACCGTAGCCTCCCACCTGGGCACACGAGGACCGTCTAAAAGATTGTACCATTTTCCGACGACCAGAGCCCCCTAAACCCCCTCCCCAACCCCTCATGGACCAAAGGCTATAGCCCACCGCCTTGGGCGATTATTTCACGCGCGCGTCATTGGCATGTCTTGCCATTTTATGGCAGGCTCGACCAGAGCCTCCCACTGGTACACACGAGGACCTCGAAAAGGCTGTACCCATTTTCCGACCCCTGAGCCCTGTAACTTCCCTCCCAACCCTCATGGACCAAATGCTATAGCCCACCGCCCTTGACTATTTCACGCTGCGCCACAGTATTCTTGCCATTTTAGGCAGGCTTCCTGACCGTAGCCTCCCACGCACACGAGGACCCTCGTTAAGACAGTACCCATTTCCGACGACTGAGCCCCCAAACCCTCCCCAACCCCGCTGACCAAAGGCTATAGCCCACTGCCTCGATGACTATTTCACGCTACAAGGCTGGGTATTTCTTACCATTTTAGGCAGTGCTTCTGACCAGAGCCTCCCACGGGCACACGAGATCCCTCGAAAAGACTGTACCCATTTCCGACGACCAGAGCCCCAAAAACCCCCGCCCCAACCACCCCGGTCCAAAGGCTATAGCCCGCCGGCCTCAGTGTCTTTTTCACGCGCTGGGGCGCTGGGTATTTCTTGCCATTTTAGGGCATGGCTCTAACCGTTGCCTCCCACTGGGTACACGAGGTTCCTCGAAAAGACTGTACCCATTTCCTGACGACTGAGCCCCAAACCCCTCCCAACCCTCAAGGACCAAAGGCTATAGCCCACCGGCCTCGATGACTATTTCACGCACCACTGGGTATTTCCATTTTAGGGCAGGCCTCGACTGTAGCCTCCCACTGGGCACACGAGACCCTCGAAAAGACTGTACCCATTTCGACGACTGAGCCCCCAAACCCCTCCCCAACCTCATGGACCAAAGGCTATAGCCCACCTGCCTCAGACTTATTTCACGCAAGGCCACATGGCATTTCTTGCCATTTTAGGGCAGGTGCCTCGACCAGAGCCTCCCACTGGCACACGAGAGGACCTCAAAAGACTGTACCCATTTTCGATGACCAGAATCCCCTAAACCCCCACCCCAACCCCCCCGGACCAAAGGATATATCCCACCGCCGATGACTATTTCACGCACAAGGCCATTGGCATTTCTTGCCATTTTAGTGGAAGGCTCTGACAGAGCCTCCCACTGGGCACACGAGGACCCTCAAAAGATTGTACCCATTTCCGACGCACCGTGAGCCCCTAAACCCTCCCCAACCTCATGGACAAAGGTATAGCCCACCGCCTTGGACTATTTCACGCCACGCCTGGCATGTCTTGCCATTTTTTGGCATGCATCTGACCGTAGCCTCCCACTGGGCACACGAGGACCCTCGAAAAGACTGTACCCATTTCCGACGCCTGTGAGCCCTGAAACCCTCCCAACCCCTCATGGGACCAAAGGCACATAGCCCACCGCCTCGATGATTATTTCACGCTGCTGGGTATTTTTTCCATTTTAGGCAGTGCCTCTGACCGTAGCCTCCCATCAAGCACACGAGGACCTCGAAAAGACTGTACCCATTTCGACGCACTGTGAGCCCCCGAACCCTCCCAACCTCATGGACCAAAGGCTATATAGCCCACCGCCTCGATGACTATTTCACGCGCCATGCTGGTATTTCTGTGCATTTTAGGGCAGGCCTCTGACCGTAGCCTACCATTGGGCACACGTGGACCCTCCAAATGACTGTACCCATTTCCGACCCACTGTGAGCCCCAAACCCTCCCCAACCCACGGGGACCAAAGGCTATAGCCCACTGCCTGATTTATTTCACGCCACTGGCATGTCTTGCCATTTTAGGGCAAGCTCGATCAGCCTCCCATCACACGAGGACCTCGAAAAGACTGTACCCATTTCCGACGCCTGTGAGCCCCTGTAACTTCCTCCCAACCTCATGGACCAAAGGCTATAGCCCACTGCCCGATGACTATTTACGCTGGCCACTGGCATTTCTTTGCCATTTTAGGGCAGGCTCTGATCAGAGCCTCCCACTGGGCACACGAGGACCCTCGAAAGAGACTGTACCCATTTCCGACGACTGAGCCCCCAAACCCCTCCCCAACCCCTCAAGGACCAAAGGCTATAGCCCACCGCCTCGATGACTATTTCACGCCAAGGCCGCTGGCATTTTGCCATTTTAGGCAAGCTCGATCAGAGCTCTCCCACTGGGCACACGAGACCCTCGAAAAGATTGTACCCATTTCCGACCACTGTGAGCCCCTTAAACCCCTCCCAACCCTCATGACCAAAGGCTATAGCCCACCGCCTCCTGATTATTTCACGCTACGCTGGCATGTCTTGCCATTTTATGGCAAGCTCTGACCGTAGCCTCCCACTGGGCACACGAGGACCCTCGAAAAGATTGTACCCATTTCACACTGTGAGCCCCCTCAAACCCTCCCCAACCTCATGGACCAAAGGCTATAGCCCACCGCCTCAGACTATTTCCACGCTACGCCATTGCATTTATTGCCATTTTAGGCAGTGCCTGACTGTAGCCTCCCATCAAGGGCACACGAGGACCCTCGAAAAGACTGTACCCATTTTCACGACCAGATCCCCTAAACCCCTCCCCAACCCTCATGGACCAAAGGATATAGCCTCCGCCTCGAGGACTATTTCACGCGCTACTGGTCATTGCATTTCTTGTTATTTTAGGAAGGCCTCTGATCAGAGCCTCCCATCGGGCACACGAGGACCCTCGAAAAGACTGTACCCATTTCCGACGCACTGAGCCCCTAAACCCCTCCCAACCCTCATGGACAAAGGCATAGCCCACCGGCCCTCATGACTATTTCACGCTACCGCTGGCAGGTCTTGCCATTTTATGGCAGGCATCTGACCGGAACCTCCCACAGGGAACACGAGGACCCTCGAAAAGACTGTACACATATCCGACACCCAGCCCCTAAACTTCCTCCCCAACCCCTCATGGACCAAAGGCTATAGCCCACCTCGATGACTATTTCACGCACGTCACTGGTATTTCTTTCCATTTTAGGGCAGTCCTTTGACCTTAGCCTACCACTGGGCACACGAGGATCCTCGAAAAGACTGTACCCATTTCGACGCACTGTGAGCCCCTAAACCCCTCCCCAACCCCTCAAGGACCAAAGGCTATAGCCCACCGCCTCGATGACTATTTCACGCCAGCCATTGGGTATTTCTTGCCATTTTAGGCAGTGCCTCACCGTAGCCTCCCACTGGCACACGAGGACCCTCGAAAAGACTGTTCCCATTTCACGCCCACTGAGCCCCTAAACCCCTCCCAACCCACGCATGGACAAGGCTATAGCCCACCGGCCTCATGGCGATTATTTCACTGCGTCACAGCATGTCTTGCCATTTTAGGCCATTCGATCAGAGCCTCCCACTGGCACACGAGACCCTCGAAAAGACCCATTTCCGACGCCCAGAGCCCCTGTAACTTCCTCCCCAACCTCATGATCAAAGTATAGCCCACCTGCCTCATGACTATTTCACGCGTCATTGGCATTTCTTGCCATTTTAGGCAGGCCTCTGACCGTAGAGCCTCCAACCGGGCACACGAGGACCCTCGAAAAGACTGTACCCATTTCTGACGACCAGAGCCCCCGAAACCCCCGCCCCAACCCCCCCGGACCAAAGGCTATAGCCCACCTCGATGACTATTTCACGGCCATGGCATGGGTATTTCTACCATTTTAGGCTGTGCTGACCAGAGCCTCCCACTCGGGCACACGAGGACCCTCGAAAAGATTGCACCCATTTCCCACTGAGCCCCTAAACCCCTCCCCAACCCCTCAAGGACAAAGGCTATAGCCCACCGCCTCTGACTATTTCACGCTGCGCTTGGGCATTTCTTGCCATTTTAGGCAAGCTTCTGACTCAGAGCCTCCCACTCACACGAGGACCCTCGAAAAGATTGTACCCATTTCCCACTGAGCCCCCAAACCCCTCCCCAACCCTCATGGACCAAAGGCTTATTATAGCCCACCTGGCTTCCAGAACTATTTCCACGGCCAAGGCCACATGGCATGTATTACATTTTAGGGCAGGCTCAACCTCAGCCTCCCACTGGCACACGAGACCCTCGAAAAGACTGTACTCATTTTCATGACTGTAATCCCTAAACCCCTCCCCAACCTCCTCATGACTAAAGGATATATCCCTCCGCCTCGAGACTATTTCACGCGGCGCACATGGCTGGCATTTCTTACATTTTAGGGAAGGCCTCGACCGTAGCCTCCCACGGGCAAGTACACGAGGACCCCGAAAAGATTGTACCCATCTCGACCCACCGTGAGCCCCTAAACCCCTCCCCAACCCTCAACTGACAAAGGCTATAGCCCACCTGCCCCATGATTATTTCACGCGGCCGCCACTGGCATGTCTCACATTTTAAGGTGCTTTCTGACCGTAGCCTCCCAATCGAGTACACGAGGACCCTTGAAAGACTGCACCCATTTCCCACGCCCAGAGCCCTAACTTCCTCCCAACCTCAAGGACCAAAGGCTATAGCCCACCGCCTCGATGATTATTTTTCCATTTTAGGCAGGTGCCTCTGATCAGAGCCTCCCATCAAGCACACGAGACCTCAAAAGACTGTACCCATTTCACGACTGTGAGCCCCCAAACCCTCCCCAACCCCGGACTAAAGGCTATAGCCCACCGGCCTCGATGACTATTTCACGTCACGGCTGGGTATTTCTTGCCATTTTAGGGCAGGCTCTGACCGTAGCCTCCCACTCGACACACGAGGACCCTCGAAAAGAATGTACCATTTCCGACGCACCGTGAGCCCCAAACCCCTCCCAACCCACGCTGGACCAAAGGCTATAGGCCACCGGCCCGCATGACTATTTCAAGCGCTTGCCCGCTTGGCATGTCTTGCCATTTTAGGGCAAGCCTCTGACCGTAGGCTCCCACTGAGCACACGAGGACCCTCAAATAGACTGGACCCATTTCCGACGCCCAGAGCCCTGTAACTTCCTCCCAACCCCTGCTGGACTAAAGGCTTATAGCCCACCGCCTCGGCATCTGCTTCACGCCACTGGCTGGTCATTTCTGCTATTTTAGGGGCAGGCCTCTGACTGTAGACACCCACTGGGCACACGAGGACCCTCAAAAGACTCTGTATCCATTTCCGACGCACTCAGAGCTCTCAAACCCCTCCCAACCCACAATATTATAGCCCCACTGCCCCGGCGATTATTTCACGCGCCACCTATATTTCTTGCCATTTTAGGGCAGCCTGATCAGAGCCTCCCACTGGGCACACGAGGACCTCAAAAGATTGTACCCATTTCCCACGCACTGAGCCCCAAACCCCTCCCAACCCTCATGGACCAAAGGCTATAGCCCACCGCCTCAGACTATTTCACGCGCACACTGGTATTTATTGCCATTTTAGGGCAGGCTCGACCAGTAGCCTCCCATCAAGTACACGAGGACCCTCAAAAGACTGTACCCATTTCCTGACCGTAATCCCTAAACCCTCCCAACCCCGCTGACCAAAGGATATATCCTCCGGCCTCGAGGACTATTTCACGCGCGCGCATTGTGCATTTCTTGCCATTTGTGTGAAGGCCTCTGACGGTAGCCTCCCACTGGTCACACGAGGACCCTCGAAAAGAATGTACCCATTTCACGACTGTGAGCCCCTAAACCCCTCCCAACCCTCATGGACAAAAGGCTATAGCCCACCGCCTTGTGACTTATTTCACGCACGCTGGCAGGCATGTCTTGTTATTTTATGGCAGTGCTTCTGACCGTAGCCTCCCACCGGGTACACGAGGACCCTTGAAAAGACTGCACCCATTTCCCACGCCCAGAGCCCCGTAAACTTCCTCCCAACCCTCATGGACCAAAGGCTATAGCCCACCGCCTCGAGGACTATTTCACGCGCTGCCATTGCATTTCTTGCCATTTTAGGGATGGCCTCTGACCGTGGCCTCCCACTGGGCACACGACGACCCTCGAAAAGACTGCACCCATTTCCGACGCCCAGAGCCCCAGAACTTTCCTCCCCAACCCCCGACCAGCACATAGCCCACCGGCCATGACTGCTTCACTCGCCGCTGGGCATTTCTTGCCATTTTAGGGCAGGCCTCTGACCGTAGCCTCCCACTGGGCACACGAGGACCCTCGAAAAGACTGTACCCATTTCAGACGCCCAGAGCCCCCGAACTACCCTCCCCAACCCCCGCGGACCAAAGGCTATAGCCCACCGGCCCATGACTATTTCACGCCACCGCTGGCATTTCTTGCCATTTTAGGCAGGCCTCTGATCAGAGCTCCCATCAAGCACACGAGGACCTCAAAAGATTGTACCCATTTCACGACGACTGAGCCTCAAACCCTCCCAACCCACGCTGACCAAAGGCTATAGCCCACCGCGCCTCGACTGCTTTCACGCGCTACCACTGGCATTTCTTGCCATTTTAGGCAGTGCCTGACCGTAGCCTCCCACTCACACGAGGACCCTCGAAAAGACTGTACCCATTTCGGCGACCAGAATCCCCAAACCCCTCCCAACCCCTCATGACCAAAGGATATATCCCTCCGGCCTCGAGGACTATTTCACGCGCTGCGCCGCTGTGCATTTCTTGCCTTTTTAGGGAAGGCCTCTGACCGTAGCCTCCCACTGGACACACGAGGACCCTCGAAAAGAATGTACCCATTTCTCACGCACTGAGCCCCCTAACTCCTCCCAACCCTCATGGACAAAGGTTATAGCCCACCGCCTCGATTATTTCACGCTGCCACAAGGCATGTCTTGTTATTTTATGGCAGGCTTCGACCAGTAGCCTCCCACTGCACATTAGGACCCTCGAAAAGACTCACTCCATTTCCGACGCCTGAGCCCTGTAACTTCCTCCCAACCCCTCAAGGACCAAAGGTTATAGCCCACCGCCTATGACTATTTCACGCGCAGCGCCTGGTAGTTCTTGCCATTTTAGGGCAGGCTTTGACTGTAGCCTCCCACCGGGCACACGAGGACCTCGAAAAGACTGACTCCATTTCCGACCACTGAGCCCCAAACCCTCCCCAACCCCTCATGGACCAAAGGCTATAGCCCACCGCCTCGATGACTATTTCACGCTACTGGCCACTGGTATTTCTTGCCATTTTAGGGCAGGCTCTGACCGTAGCCTCCCACCGCATGAGGACCCTCGAAAAGAATGTACCCATTTCTCACGACTGAGCCCTCAAACTCCCTCCCCAACCCTCATGGGACAAAGGTTATAGCCCACTGCCTCGGCGACTTATTTCACGCACAAGCCACTGGCATGTCTTGCCATTTTAGGGCGTGCCTCGATCAGTAGCCTCCCATCACACGAGGACCTCGAAAAGACTCACCCATTTCTGACGCACTGAGCCCCAAACCCCTCCCAACCCCGACCAAATGCTATAGCCCACCGCCTCAGAATTATTTCACGCACACACTGGTATTGGTATTTCTTCCCATTTTAGGCAGGCCTGACCAGTAGCCTCCCATCACACGAGGACCTCGAAAAGACTGTACCCATTTTCATGACCGTAATCCCTAAACCCTCCCCAACCCCCGCGACCAAAGGATATATCCTCCGCCTCGAGACTATTTCACGCCTGCCACACGGCATTTCTTGCCATTTTAGGGAAGGCCTCTGACCGTAGCCTCCCACTGGGCACACGAGGACATTCGAAAAGATTGTACCCATTTCCGACGACCAGAGCCCCCAAAACCCCCACCCCAACCCTCATGGACAAAGGCTATAGCCCACCGGCCTCATGACTATTTCACGCACTGCGCCTGGCATGTCTTGCCATTTTATGGCAGGCTTCTGACCGTAGCCTCCCACTGGGTACACGAGGACCCTCGAAAAGACTGTACCCATTTCCGACGCCCAGAGCCCCAGAACTTCCCTCCCCAACCCCCGCGGACCAAATGCTATAGCCCACCGGCCTCGGTGACTATTTCACGCGCAGCGCCGCTGGGTAGTTCTTGCCATTTTAGGGCAGGCTTCTGACCGTAGCCTCCCACTGGGCACACGAGGACCCTCGAAAAGACTGTACCCATTTCTGACGACCAGAGCCCCCGAAACCCCCTCCCCAACCCCCGCGGACCAAAGGCTATAGCCCACCGGCCTCGATGACTATTTCACGCGCTGCGCCGCTGGGTATTTCTTGCCATTTTAGGGCAGGCTTCTGACCGTAGCCTCCCACTGGGCACTCGAGGATCCTCTAAAAGACTGGACCAATTTCTGACGACCGAATCCCCTAAACCCTCCCCAACCCCCTCATGGACCAAAGGATATATCCCACCGCCTCGAGGATATTTCACGCTATGCGCCACGCTGGACATTTCTTGCCATTTTAGGGAAGGCCTATCACCGTAGCCTCCCACTGGGCACACGAGGACCCTCGAAAAGATTGTACCCATTTCCACGACCAGAGCCCCCTAAACCCCTCCCCAACCCCCCGGACCAAAGGCTATAGCCCACCGCCTGGATTATTTCACGCACCACTGGCATGTCTTGCCATTTTAGGGCAGGCTCGACCGTAGCCTCCCACTGGGAGCACGAGAACCCTCGAAAAGACTGTACCCATTTCCGACGACCAGAGCCCCTAAACCCCACCCCAACCCCCGCGGACCAAAGGCTATAGCCCACCGGCCTCGATGACTATTTCACGCGCTGCGCCGCTGGGCATGTCTTGCCATTTTAGGGCAGGCTTCTGACCGTAGCCTCCCACTGGGCACACGAGGACCCTCGAAAATACTGTACCCATTTCCGACGCCCAGAGCCCCAGAACTTCCCTCCCCAACCCCCGCGGACCAAAGGCTATAGCCCACCGGCCTCGGTGACTATTTCACGCGCTGCCACTGGTAGTTTCACATTTTAGGCAGGCTCGACCGTAGCCTCCCATCGGGCACACGAGGACCTCGAAGACTGCACTCCATTTCCCACTGAGCCCCCAAACCCTCCCCAACCCCCCTGACCAAAGGCTATAGCCCACCGGCCTCGATGACTATTTCACGCGCTCACTGGTATTTCTTGCCATTTTACGGCAGGCCTTCGACCGTAGCCTCCCACCGGCACACGAGGACCTCGAAAAGACTGTACCCATTTTCGACACTGAATCCTAAACCCCTGCCCAACCCCAGTGGACCTAAGGATATAGCCCTCCTGCCTCGAGGATTATTTCACGCAGGCCACTGGCATTTTCAGCCATTTTAGTGGCAGGCCTCTGACCGTAGCCTCCCACTGACACACGAGGACCTCGAAAAGAACTGTACCCATGTCCGACGACCAGAGCCCCAAACCCCTCCGCAACCCCTCATGGACCAAAGGCTATAGCCCACCGCCTCATGATTATTTCACGCTACTGGCTGGGCATTTTTTGCCATTTTAGGGCAGGCCTCTGACCGTAGCCTCCCATGGGCACACGAGGACCCTCGAAAAGACCCATTTTTCGGCGACCAACCCCTAAACCCCTCCCCAACCCCGCATGACCAAAGGATATATCCTCCGGCCTCGAGGACTATTTCACGCGCTACTGGCATTTTTTCTGCCATTTTAGGCAGGTGCCTCACTGTAGCCTCCCATCGACACACGAGGACCCTCAAAAGACTGTACCCATTTTCGGCGACCAGAACCCCTAAACCCTCCCCAACCCCTCATGGGACCAAAGGATATATCCTCCGCCTCGAGACTATTTCACGCGCCACATTGGCATTTTCAGCCATTTTAGGGCAGGCCTCTGACCGTAGCCTCCCACTGGACACACGAGGACCCTCGAAAAGAATGTACCCATTTCCGACGACCAGAGCCCCCGAACTCCCCTCCGCAACCCCCGCGGACCAAAGGCTATAGCCCACCGGCCTCATGATTATTTCACGCACTGCGCCATTGGCATTTTTTGCACATTTTAGGCAGGCCTTCGACCGTAGAGCCTCCCACTGGCACACGAGACCTCGAAAAGACTGTACCCATTTCGACAACCAGCCCTGAAACTCCCTCCCAACCCCTCATGGACCAGCTATAGCCCACCGGCCTCAGTGACTATTTCGCGCGCACTGGGCATTTCTTGCCATTTTAGGGCAGGCCTCTGACCGTAGCCTCCCACTGGGTACACGAGGACCCTCGAAAAGACTGTACCCATTTCCGACGACCAGAGCCCCCGAACCCCACCCCAACCCCCGCGGACCAAAGGCTATAGCCCACCGGCCTCGGCGACTATTTCACGCGAGGCGAGGGAGCGCATGTCTTGCCATTTTAGGGCAGGCTTCTGACCGTAGCCTCCCACTGGGCACACGAGGACCCTCGAAAAGACTGTACCCATTTCCGACGACCAGAGCCCCCAAAACCCCCTCCCAACCCCCGCGGACCAAAGGCTATAGCCCACCGGCCTCGGTGACTATTTCACGCGCTGCGCCGCTGGGCATTTCTTGCCATTTTAGGGCAGGCTTCTGACCGTAGCCTCCCACTTGGCACACGAGGACACTCGAAAATACTGTACCCATTTCCGATGACCAGAGCCCCGAAACCCCGCCCCCACCCCCGGTGACCAAAGGCTATAGCCCACCGGCCCATGACTATTTCACGCGCCACTGGGCATTTTTGCCATTTTAGGGCGTGGCTCTCACTGTAGCCTCCCACTGGGCACACGAGGACCCTCGAAAAGACTGTACTCATTTTCGACGACCAGAGCCCCCTAAAACCCCTCCCCAACCCCCGCGGACCAAAGGCTATAGCCCACCGGCCTGACTATTTCACGCACTCAGGTATTTCTTGCCATTTTGTATGTGCCTCTGACCAGAGCCTCCCACTGACACACGAGGACCTCGAAAAGACTGTACCCATTTTCGACCGTGAGCCCCCTAAACCCCTCCCCAACCCTCATGGGACCAAAGGCTATAGCCCACCGCCTGATGACTTATTTCACGCACTGCGCCACTGGCATTTTTGCCATTTTTAGGCAGGCCTGACCGTAGCCTCCCACTGGCAGACGAGGACCCTCGAAAATACTGTACTCCATTTCGGCGACCAACCCCCTAAACCCTCCCCAACCCCGCGGACCAAAGGATATATCCTCCGCCTCGAGGACTATTTCACGCACAAGGCCACTGGCATTTTCTGCATTTTAGGGCAGGCCTCGACCGTAGCCTCCCACTGACACACGAGACCCTCGAAAAGAATGTACCCATTTCCCACGACCAGAGCCCCTAAACCCTCCCCAACCCCTCATGACCAAAGGCTATAGCCCACCGCCTCGCCGATTATTTCACGCCACACTGGCATTTCTTGCCATTTTGGTGCAGGCCTCTGACCGTAGCCTCCCACTGGGCACAGGAGGACCCTCGAAAAGACTGTACCCATTTCCGACAACCAGAGACCCCTAAACCCTCCCCCCAACCCCCGCGGACCAAAGGCTATAGCCCACCGGCCTCTATGGATTATTTCACGCTGCGCCATAGGCATTTCTTGCCATTTTAGGGCAGGCCTGACCAGTAGCCTCCCACTGGGCACACGAGGACCCTCGAAAAGATTGTACCCATTTCGGACGACCAGAGCCCCCCAAAACCCCTCCCCCAACCCCGCGGACCAAAGGCTATATCCCACCGCCTTGACTATTTCACGCGCCACTGGCATAGTCTTGTCATTTTAGGCAGTGCCTGACCAGTAGCCTCCCATCACACGAGGACCCTCGAAAAGACTGTACCCATTTCGGACGCCCTGAGCCCCTCAAACCCTCCCCAACCTCCATGGACCAAATATAGCCCACCGCCCTGTGACTATTTCACGCGGCCACTGGCATTTCACATTTTAGTGCTCTGACCGTAGCCTCCCACTGGGCACACGAGTACCTTCGAAAAGACTGTACCCATTTACAACGACCAGAGCCCCTAAACCCCCTCCCCAACCCCCGCAGACCAAAGGCTATAGCCCACCGCCTCGTGACTATTTCACGCTACATTGGCATTTTTGCCATTTTAGGCCAGGCGACTCACCGTAGCCTCCCATTGGGCACACGAGGAGCCTGGAAAAGACTACACTGAGCCCCCAAACCCCCGCCCAACCCCTCATGACCAAAGGCTATAGCCCACCGCCTTGGTGACTATTTCGCTGCTACTGCAGGTATTTCTTGCCATTTTAGGGCAGGCCTCTGACCGTAGCCTCCCACCGACACACGAGGACCCTCGAAAAGACTGCACCCATTTTCATGACCAGAGCCCCTAAACCCCTCCCGACCTCTCATGGACCAAAGGCTATAGCCCACCGCCTCAAGGACTATTTCACGCTACTGGCTGGTATTTGCCATTTTAGGCAGTGCCTCTCACCGTAGCCTCCCATCGGGCACACGAGACCCTCGAAAAGACTGTACCCATTTCGACAACCAGAGCCCCTAAACCCCGCCTCCCAACCCTCATGGACCAAAGGCTATAGCCCACCGCCTCAGGACTATTTCACGCGGCCGCAGGTATTTTTAGCCATTTTAGGCAGGCCTCGACTGTAGCCTCCCATCAAGCACACGAGGACCCTCGAAAAGACTGTACCCATTTTCGGCGACCAGAGCCCCTAAACCCCCTCCCGACCTCCGCTGACCAAAGGCTATAGCCCACCGCCTCTGACTATTTCACGCTGCACTGGCATTTTGCCATTTTATGGCAAGCCTCACCGTAGCCTCCCATTGGGCACACGAGGACCCTCGAAAAGACTGACCCATTTTCGACGACCAGCCCCAAACCCCTCCCCAACCTCATGGACCAAAGGCTATAGCCCACCGCCCTATGACTATTTCACGCTGCGCAGGGTATTTCTTGCCATTTTAGGGCGTGCCTCGACCGTAGCCTCCCATCGACACACGAGGACCCTCTAAAAGACTGTACCCATTTCGGACGACCAGAGCCCCCTAAACCCCCTCCCCAACCTCCGCGGACCAAAGGCTATAGCCCACCGCCAAGGACTATTTCACGCACGGCTGGCATTTTTTGCCATTTTAGGCAGGCCTCACCGTAGCCTCCCATCTGGCACACGAGACCCTCAAAAGACTGTACCCATTTCCGACAAACCAGAGCCCCTAAACCCTCCCCAACCCCTCAAGGACCAGCATATAGCCCACCGCCCTGTGACTATTTCCCGCCAAGCTGCAGGTATTTCTAGCCATTTTAGGCAGTGCCTCTGACTGTAGCCTCCCATCACACACGAGGACCCTCGAAAAGACTGTACCCATTTTCGATGACCAAAACCCCCTAAACCCCCTCCCCAAACCCCGCGGACCAAAGGATATATCCCTCCGGCCTCGAGGACAATTTAACGCGGCTGGCATTTTTCTGCCATTTTAGTGTGCCTCGACCGTAGCCTCCCACTGACACACGAGGACCCTCGAAAAGACTGTACCCATTTCGGCGACCGTAACCCCTAAACCCTCCCAACCTCATGACCAAAGGATATATCCTCCGCCTCGAGGACTATTTCACGCTGCGCCACTGGCATTTTCTGCCATTTTAGTAAGGTGCCTCGACCGTAGCCTCCCATCGACACACGAGGACCCTCAAAAGAATGTACCCATTTCCACGACCAGAGCCCCCAAACCCCTCCCCAACCCCTCATGGACCAAAGGCTATAGCCCACCGCCTGACTTATTTCACGCACGGCCATTGGCATTTTTGCCATTTTAGGCAGTGCCTGACCGTAGCCTCCCACTGACACACGAGGACCCTCAAAAGATTGTACCCATTTCACAACCAGAGCCCCTAAACCCCTCCCAACCCCTCATGGACCAAAGGCTATAGCCCACCTGCCTTGACTATTTCACGCCATTGGCATTTCTTGTCATTTTAGGCAGGCTCACCAGAGCCTCCCACTGGGCACACGAGGACCCTCGAAGAGACTGTACCCATTTTAGACGACTGAGCCCCTAAACCCCCGCCCCAACCCCTCAAGGGACCAAAGGCTATAGCCCACCGCCTGGTGACTATTTCCGCTGCTACGCAGGGTATTTCTTGCCATTTTAGGGCAGTGCCTGACCGTAGCCTCCCACTGACACACGAGGACCTCGAAAAGACTGTACCCATTTCGGCGACCAGAGCCCCTAAACCCCTCCCCGACCCCGCATGACCAAAGGCTATAGCCCACCGGCCTCAGGATATTTCTCACGCGCACACTGGCATTTTTGCCATTTTAGGGCGTGCCTCACCGTAGCCTCCCACTGGGCACACGAGACCTCAAAAGACTGACCCATTTCCGACAACCTGAGCCCCCCCAAACCCCCCCCCAACCCCTCATGGACCAAAGGCTATAGCCCACCGCCTTGACTATTTCACGCTGCAGGGTATTTAGCCATTTTAGGGCAGCTCGACTCAGAGCCTCCCATGGCACACGAGGACCCTCGAAAAGACTGTACCCATTTTCGGCGACCAACCCCTAAACCCCTCCCCAACCCTCATGACCAAAGGATATATCCTCCGGCTTCGAGGACTATTTCACGCGCGCCTACTGGCATTTTCTGCCATTTTAGGCAGGCCTCGACCGTAGCCTCCCATCGACACACGAGGACCCTCGAAAAGACTGTACCCATTTTCGGCGACCGTAACCCCTAAACCCTCCCAAACCCCTCATGGGACCAAAGGATATATCCTCCGCCTCGAGGATTATTTCACGCCACGTCACTGGCATTTTCTGCCATTTTAGGCAGTGCCTCGACCGTAGCCTCCCACTGACACACGAGGACCCTCGAAAAGATTGTACCCATTTCCGACCAGAGCCCCTAAACTCCTCCCAACCCCTCATGGGACCAAAGGCTATAGCCCACCTACCAAGAACTATTTCACGCAAGGCTGGCATTTTTTTGCCATTTTAGGGCAGGCCTCGACAGTAGCCTCCCACTCAGGCACACGAGGACCTCGAAAAGATTGTACCCATTTCCGACAACAAGAGCCCCCCAAACCCCTCCCCTACCTCATGACCAGGCTATAGCCCACCGCCTTGACTATTTCACGCTGCGCCAGGCATGTCTTGTCATTTTAGGCAGTGCTTCACCGTAGCCTCCCATGGCACACGAGGACCCTCGAAAAGACTGTACCCATTTCCACGACCAGCCCCAAACACCCTCCCAACTCCCATGGACCAAAGCTATAGCCCACCGCCTAGGATTATTTCACGCTGCCACACTGGCATTTCTTGACATTTTATGGCAGGATTATGAACGTAGCCTCCCATCAAGCACACGAGGACCTCGAAAGACTGTACCCATTTTCGACCACTGAACCCCTCAAAAACCCCTCCCCAACCTCATGGACCAAAGGCTATAGCCCACCAGCCTGGTGACTATTTCACGCGCAGGTATTTCTTGCCATTTTAGGCAGTGCCTCGACCGTAGCCTCCCACCACACGAGGACCTTCAAAAGATCAGTACCCATTTCGACGCCCAGAGTCTCAACTCCCTCCCAACTCATGACCAAAGGCTATAGCCCACCGCCTCATGACTATTTCACGCTACACTGGCATGTCTTGTCATTTTAGGGCAGGCTCTCGACCGTAGCCTCCCACGGGCACACGAGGACCCTCGAAAAGACTGTACCCATTTCAAGACCAGATCCCCCAAACCCCGCCCCATCCCCTCATGGGACCAAAGGCTATAGCCCACCGCCTCAAGTGACTATTTCACGCGCTACTGGCATTTCTTGTCATTTTAGGCAGGCCTCAGAGCCTCCCACGGGCACACGAAGACCCTCCAAAAGACTGTACCCATTTCCGACCCCCTCCCCAACCCCCTGCACCAAAGGCTATAGCCCACCGCCTCGGAACTATTTCACGCACACTGCGCCAGGCATTTCTTGCCATTTTAGGCAGTGCCTCTGACCGTAGCCTCCCACCGGGCACACGAGGACCCTAAAAGACTCACCCATTTCTCGACGCCCAGAGCCCCGAAACGCCTCCCCAACCCTCAAGGACCAAAGGCTATAGCCCACCGCCTGCTGACTTATTTCACGCACACTGGGCATTTCTTGCCATTTTAGGCAGGCCTGACCGTAGCCTCCCACTGGGCACACGAGGACCCTAAAAGACTACCCATTTCGACGCCCAGAGCCCCAAACCCCTCCCAACCCTCATGGACCAAAGGCTAGCCCACCGGCCTCAAGTGATTATTTCACGCGCAAGGCCACTGGCATTTCTTGCCATATTAGGTCAGGCCTCTGACCGTAGCCTCCCACGGGGCACACGAAGACCCTCGAAAAGACTGTACCCATTTCCGACGCCCCCAACCCCTCCCCAACTAACCAAAGGCTATAGCCCACCGCCTATGACTATTTCCGTGTTGCGTCACAGGCATTTCTTGCCATTTTAGGCAGACTGACCAGAGCCTCCCACCGGGTACACACGAGGACCCCGAAAAGATCAGATGATTTCGACGCCTGTGAGCCCCGAACGCCTCCCCAACCCCTGTGGACCAAAGGCTATAGCCCACCGCCTTGGTGACTATTTCACGGCCGCTAGGCATGTTCTACATTTTAGTAGGCTTCTGACCATAGCCTCCCACTGGGTACACGACGACCCTCGAAAAGACTGTACCCATTTCCAATGACCAGAGCCCCTAAACCCCCTCCCCAACCCCCGCGGACCAAAGGCTATAGCCCACCGGCCTCAGCGACTATTTCACGCACAAGGCACTGGCATTTCTTGCCATTTTAGGTTAGGCTGACCAGTAGCCTCCCACGGGCACACGAGGACCCTTGAAAAGACTGTACCCATTTTCAAGACCAGAGCCCCTAAACCCCTCCCCAACCCCTCATGGGATCAAAGCTATAGCCCACCGGCCTCGTGACTATTTCACGGGCTGCGCTGGCATTTTTGCATTTTAGGCCTGACCGTAGCCTCCCACCGGGCACACGAGGACCCTAAAAAGACTGTACCCATTTCGACGCCCAGAGCCCCGAACTCCCTCCCAACCCCTGGGACCAGCTATAGCCCACCTACCGATTATTTCACGCTGCCGCTGGCATGTCTTTCCATTTTAGGCAGGCTCGACTGTAGCCTCCCACTGGGCACACGAGGACCCTCGAAAAGACTGTACTTTTCCAACGACCTAGAGCCCCAAACCCCTCCCAACCCCTCATGACCAAAGGCTATAGCCCACCGCCCGACTATTTCCACGCAAGGCTGGTATTTTTGCCATTTTAGGGTGCCCCTGACCGTAGCCTCCCACCGGCACACGAGGACCCTAAAAGACTGTACCCCTTTCGGACGCCCAGAGCCCCAACGCCCCAACCCTCAAGGACCAAAGCTATAGCCCACCGCCTCGGCTGATTATTTCCGCACACTGGTATTTCTTGCCATTTTAGGCAGGCTCGTAGCCTCCCATCGGGCACACGAGGACCCTAAAAGACTGTACCCATTTCTAACGCCTGAGCCCTCAAACCCTCCCAACCCCTCATGACCAAAGTCTATAGCCCACCGCCTCTGATTATTTCCGCACAAGGCTGGCATTTTTGTAATTTTAGGGCAGGCCTCGACCGTAGCCTCCCACTCACACGAGACCTCGAAAAGACTATACCACCTGGCGACCAGCCTCAAACCCCTCCCAACCCCTCATGGACCAAAGGCTATAGCCCACCGCCTGCGATTATTTCACGCACACATTGGCATTTCTTGCCATTTTAGGGCTGCCCTTGAACGTAGCCTCCCACTCACACGAGACCTCGAAAAGACAGACCATTTTCACCAGAGCCCCTAAAACCCCTCCCCAACCTCATGGACCAAAGGCTATAGCCCACCGGCCTCTGATTATTTCACGCTACTACTGGCATTTTTGCCATTTTAGGCTGACCGTCGCCTCCCACACGGCACACGAGGGACCTTGAAAAGACTTTACCCATTTTCACGACCAGAGCCCCTAAACCCCTCCCCAACCTCATGACCAAAGCTATAGCCCACTGGACTATTTCACGCACAAGGCTTGGCATATTTTTGTAATTTTAGGCCCTGACCGTAGCCTCCCACTGGGCACACGAGGACCCTCGAAAAGATCACCCATTTTCGACGACTGAGCCCCAAACCCCTCCCAACCCCTCATGGACCAAAGGCTATAGCCCACCGCCTCATGACTATTTCACGGCTGCGCCACAATTTCTTGCCATTTTGGGCAGGCTCCTCAACGTAGCCTCCCACGGGCACACGAACCTCAAAAGACTGACCCATTTCGACGAGCCCCTAAACCCCTCCCCAACCCCTCATGACCAAAGGCTATAGCCCACCGCCTGACTATTTCACGCGCTGGGTATTTTTTATTTTAGGGCAGGCCTCTCACCGAGCCTCCCATCGGGCACACGAGGACCTCGAAAAGACTGTACCATTTCCATGACCAGAGCCCCGAAACCCCTCCCAACCCCCTCTGCCCAAAGGCTATAGCCCATCGGCCTCGGTGACTATTTCCGCGCGCCTGCACATTTCTTGCCATTTTAGGTGGCTCGACCGAGCCTCCCACTGGGAACACGAGGACCCTAAAAGACAGAATTACTTGCCGACGCCCCCTGCCCCCTCCCAACCCCATGGGACCAAAGGCTATGGACCACCGGCCTCTGACTATTTCACGCTGCCGCTGGCATTTCTTGCCATTTTAGGGCAGGCCTCTGACCGAGCCTCCCACTAGGTACACGAGGACCCTAAAAGACTGTACCCATTTCGATGCCTGAGCCCCGAACGCCCCCAACCCCTGTGGACCAAAGGCTATAGCCCACCGCCTCGTGACTATTTCACCGGCTAGGCATGTCTTGCCATTTGTAGGCTCGACCGTAGCCTCCCACTGCACACGAGGACCCTCGAAAAGACTGTACCCATTTCCGACGACCAGAGCCCCTAAACCGCCTCCCAACCTCAAGGACTACATAGCCCACCGCCTTGGTGACTATTTCACGCTGCTGGCATTCTTGCCATTTTAGTAGGCTTGATCAGCCTCCCACCGGGCACACTGAGGACCCTTGAAAAGACTGCACTATTTCACTGACCAGAGCCCCTAAACCACCTCCCAACCCCTGACCAAAGTTTAGCCCACCGCCTCGTGACTATTTCACGTCACTGGCATTTTGCCATTTTAGTAGGCTTGATCAGTAGCCTCCCATCGGGCACACGAGGACCCTTGAAAAGACTGCACATTTCACGACCTGAGCCCCTAAACCACCTCCCCAACCTCATGGACCAAAGCTATAGCCCACCGCCTGTGACTATTTCACGCTACCGGGCATTTCTTTATTTAGGCTGACAGAGCCTCCCACTGGGCACGCGAGGACCCTCCAAAAGATCACCCATTTCGACGCCCAGAGCCCCGAACGCCCCTCCCCAACCCCGTGACCAAAGGCCATAGCCCACGGCCCGGTGACTATTTCACGCGCGCCGGGGCATGTCTTGCCATTTTAGGGCAGGCTGACCGTAGCCTCCCACTGGGCACACGAGACCCTCGAAAAGACTGTACCCATTTCCGACCACCAGATCCTCCGAAACCCCTCCCCAACCTGGACCAGCACATAGCCCACCGCCGCTGACTATTTCACGCACAGGGCTGGCATTTCTTCCTATTTTAGGCAGGCTGACTGAGCCTCCCACTGGGCACACGAGGACCTCGAAAGACTGTACCCATTTCCGACGCCTGAGCCCCAGACCTTCCTCCCCAACCCTCAAGGACCAGCACAGCCCACCGCCTTGGTGACTATTTCACGCGGCCAGTATTTTTTTGCCATTTTAGCGCAGGCTCGATCAGCCTCCCACTAGGGCACACGAGGACCCTCGAAAAGACTATACCCATTTCGCACTGAGCCCTCAAACCCCTCCCCAACCCCGGGACCAGCACATAGCCCACCGCCTTGACTATTTCACGCGCATTGGCATTTCTATTTTAGGGCAGGCTTGATCGTAGCCTCCATCAAGGCACACGAGACCCTCGAAAAGACTGCACCCATTTCCGACGCCCAGAGCCCCAGAACTTCCTCCCAACCCCGGACCAGGGCTATAGCCCACCGCCTCGACTATTTCACGCTGGCTGGGTATTTCTTGCCATTTTAGCGCAGGCCTCTGACCGTAGCCTCCCACTGGGCACACGAGGACACCCGAAAAGACTGTACCCATTTCCGACGACCAGAGCCCCCGAAACCCCATCCCCACCCCCGCGGACCAAAGGCTATAGCCCACCGCCTGGTGACTATTTCACGCCATGCGCGGCTGGTATTTCAGACTTTAGGCAGGCTTGACCAGAGCCTCCCACTGGGCACACGAGGACCAAAAGACTGTACCCATTTCCAATGCCCAGAGCCTCGAACCCCTCCCCAACCCCCGCTGACCAAAGTTATAGCTCCCTCCGAGTATTTCATGCGCTGCCTGGTATTATCATTTTAGGGCAGGTATTTGCTCCAGAGCCTCCCATCGGGCACACGAGGACCCTCGAAAAGACCATCACTCACCCTTCTCAACGCCCCTTCCTCAACCCTCATGGACCAAAGGCTATAGCCCACCGGCCCGGCCGATTATTTCACGCTGCGCTGCATGTTCATTTTAGGGCCTGATCAGCCTCCCACTGGGCACAAGTGGGACCGAAAAGACTGTACCCATTTCCGACACCTGAGCCCCCAACGCCTCCCAACCCCGCTGACCAAAGGCATAGCCCACCGCCTCACGACTATTTCACGTGCGCGCACTGGCATGTTCCATTTTAGGCAGGCTGATCAGAGCCTCCCACTGGGCACAAGTGGGACCTAAAAAGACTGACCCATTTCCACCAGAGCCCCTCAAACCCCACCCCAACCCCTCATGACCAAAGCTATAGCCCGGCCATGATTATTTCACGTGGCACTGGCATTTTTCATTTTAGGCATTTCAACCGTAGCCTCCCACTCACACGAGGACCTCGAAAAGACTGTTATTTCCCACCCACGAGCCCCTCAAACCCCTCCCAACCCCCGCACCAAAGGCTATAGCCCACCGCCTCGATTATTTCACGCGCGTCTGGCATTTCTTTATTTTAGGCAGGCTTGATCAGCCTCCACGGGCACACGAGGACCCTCAAAGACCCATTACCGAAGCCCAGAGCCCTAGAACCCCTCCCCAACCCCTCATGACCAGTATAGCCCACCGCCTATGACTATTTCACGCTGCGCCGCTGGGTATTTCTTGCCATGTTAGGTAATGCTTCTGACCGTAGCCTCCCACTGGGAACAAGAGGAACCTCGAAAAGACTGTACCCATTTCCTGCCCAGAGCCCCTCAACCCCTCCCAACCCTCATGACCAAAGGCTATAGCCCACCGCCTGAGTATTTCATGCACTGCTTGGCATTTCTTATCATTTTAGGGCAGGCTTTGCCCAGAGCCTCCCACGGGCACACGAGGACCCTCGAAAAGACTGTAACACTTTCCGACACCCAGAGCCCCAACGCCCTTCCTCAACCCCGCACTCACAGGCAAGCACGGCTCATCAGCCTCCCACTGCACACGAGGACCTTCAAAGACTGCACTCCATTTCGACCAGAGCCCCGAACTCCTCCCAACCCGCTGGACCAGCACTATAGCCCACGCCTCCGACTATTTCACGTGCCACTGGCATGTCTTGTCATTTTAGGCAGGCTCGACCGTAGCCTCCCACTGGCACACGAGGACCCTCGAAAAGACCACTACTCAAGACCAGATCTCAAACCCCCCCCCAACCCCTCAAAGTAGCCCACCGGCCCGTGATTATTTCACGCTGGCCATGGCATTTCTTGTCATTTTAGGGCAGGCCTCTGACCGTAGCCTCCCACTGGGCACACGAGGACCCTCCAAAAGACTGTACCCATTTCCGACGCCCCTCCCCAACCCCCGCGGAACAAAGGCTATATCCCACCGCCTCGAACTATTTCACGGCGCTGGCATTTCTTGCCATTTTAGGTGCCTCGAGAGCCTCCCACCTGGCACACGAGGACCCTAAAAGACTGTACCCATGACGCCAGAGCCCCAACGCCCCCAACCTCATGGACCAGTTATAGCCCACCGCCTGGCGATTATTTCCATGCGTTTTCTTGCCATTTTAGGGCAGGCTGACCGTAGCCTCCCACCGGGCACACGAGACCCTAAAAAGACTGTACCCATTTCCGACGCCCAGAGCCCCGAAACCCCTCCCCAACCTCATGCCAAAGGCTATAGCCCACCGCCTCATGACTATTTCCCCGCACTGGCCATATTTCTTGTCATTTTAGGCAGGCCTGACCGTAGCCTCCCAGGGCACACGAGACCTCGAAAAGACTGTACAGCCATTTCCGACGCCTCCCCAACCCCGGACTAAAGGCTATAGCCCACCGGACTCGGTGACTATTTCTGCGCCACTGGCATTTCTTGCCATTTTAGGTGACTGACCGTAGCCTCCCACTGGGTACACGAGGACCTCGACACTATTGACGCCCAGAGCCCCGAACGCCCCAACCCCTGGGACCAAAGGCTATAGCCCACCGCCTCTGACTATTTCACGCTGCCGCTGGCATTTCTGCCATTGGGCAGACCGTAGCCTCCCACGGGCACACGAGGACCCTCGAAAAGACTGTACCCATTTCAAGACCAGAGCCCCTAAACCCTCCCCAACCCCTGGGGACCAGCATAGCCCACCGCTGGTGATTATTTCACCGCCTGGCATTTCTTGCCATTTTAGGTTAGGCTTGATCAGAGCCTCCCACTGCACACTAGGACCCTTGAAAAGACTGTACCCATTTTCAAGACCAGAGCCCCTAAACCCCTCCCCAACCCCTCATGATCAAAGCTATAGCCCACCGCCTGACTATTTCACGGGCTGCGCATATTTTTTTGCATTTTAGGCACTCGACCGTAGCCTCCCACGCACACACGAGGACCTCAAAAGACTGTACCATTTCGACGCCCAGAGCCCCCGAACCCCTCCCCAACCCCAGGACCAAAGGCTATAGCCCACCGCCTCAGATTATTTCACGCGCGCTGGCATTTCTTTCCATTTTAGGCAGGCTCGACCAGCCTCCCACGGGCACACGAGGACCCTAAAAGACTGTACTGCTTCCAACGACAGAGCCCCTTAAACCCTCCCAACCCTCATGACCAAAGGCTATAGCCCACCGCCTCATGATTATTTCCCACATTATTTCTTGCCATTTTAGGGCAGGTCCCGACTGAGCCTCCCACTGGGCACCAGAGGACCCTAAAAAAGACTGTACCCATTTCTGACGCCCAGAGCCCCCGAACGCCCCTCCCCAACCCCCGCGGACCAAATGCTATAGCCCACCGGCCTCGGCGACTATTTCCAGCGCTGCGCCGCTGGGTATTTCTTGCCATTTTAGGGCAGGCCTCTGACCGTAGCCTCCCACTGGGCACACGAGGACCCTAAAAAAGACTGTACCCATTTCTAACGCCCAGAGCCCCTGAAACCCCCTCTCCAACCCCCGCGGACCAAAGGCTATAGCCCACCGGCCTCGGCGACTATTTCACGCGCTGCTACATTTTTGCAATTTTAGGGCCTCTGACCGTAGCCTCCCACTGGGCACACGAGGACCTCGAAAAGACTATACCCATTTCCACGACCAGAGCCCCAAACCCTCCCAACCCTCATGACCAAAGGCTATAGCCCACCGCCGGCGATTATTTCACGCAGGCAAGTATTTCTTGCCATTTTAGGGCAGGCCTGACGTAGCCTCCCACTGGCACACGAGACCTCGAAAGACAGTACTCATTTTCACCACTGAGCCCCTAAAACCCTCCTCAACCTCGGGACCAAAGGCTATAGCCCACCGCCTGACTATTTCACGCGCGTCTTGGCATTTTTATTATTTAGGGTAGGCTTGACCGTAGCCTCCCACCTGGGCACACTAGGACCCTTGAAAGACTGTACCCATTTTCGACGACTGAGCCCCTAAACCCTCCCCAACCCCGGACCAAAGCCATAGCCCACCGCCCGGTGACTATTTCACGCATGGGCATTTTGCAATTTTAGGCAGGCCTCTGTAGCCTCCCACTGGCACACGAGGACCTCGAAAAGACAGACCCATTTTCGACGAGAGCCCCAAACCCCTCCCTAACCCTCAAGGACCAAAGTTATAGCCCACCGGCCTCGGTGACTATTTCACGCGCTGGGCTGAATTTTTATTATTTAGGCAGGCTCGACGTAGCCTCCCACCGGGCACAAACCCTCGAAAAGACATTTCCATTTGACCAGAGCCCTAAACCCTCCCCAACCCCGGGACCAAAGGCTATAGCCCACCGGCCTCGGTGACTATTTCGCAGCGGCTGCGCGCTATTTCTTGCCATTTTGTTGTATTCGGACCAGTAGCACTCCCAATCTGGAACACGAGGACCCCAAAAGACTGTAGAACCTTATTTCCGACGCCTAGTGAGCCCCTAAACGCCTCCCCCAACCTCCGTGACCATTGGCTATAGCCCACCGCCCTCGGCGACTATTTCGCGCGCTGCGCATCTGGGCACTTCTTGCTATTTTAGGGCAGGGGTCTGACCGTAGCCTCCCATAGGGTACACGAGGTCCCTCAAAAAGACTGGACCCATTTTCGACGCCCAGAACCTCCGAACCCACCTCCCCAAGCCCCGCGGACGAAAGGTATACCCCACCGGCCTCGGCGACTATTTCGCGGACTGCGCCATTGGCATTTCTTGCCATTTTGTAGGTGTGCCTGACCGTAGCCTCCCAGCTGGGCACACACGAGGACCCCGAAAAGACTGTACTCCATTTCACCACCGAGCCCCTAAACTCACCTCCAAACCCCCCTCATGACTAAAGGGTTATAGCCCACCGGCCTTTGCGGTGATTATTTCCACGCTGCGCCATTACAGGCATTTCTTGCCATTTTAGGCGGTAGGCTCTCGACCAGGGCCTCCCACCGGGCACACGAGACCCTGAAAAAGACTGTACCCATTTTCCGACGCCCACCAGAGCCCCCTAAACCGCCCTCCCAACCCCCGTGGACTAAAGGATAGCCCACCGGCCTCGGGTGACTTATTTCACGCTGCGTCATTGGCATATTTCTTGCCATTTTAGTAGTAGGCTTCTGATCCCGTTAGCCTCCCATCCGGGCACACGAGACCCTCGAAAGACTGTACCCATTTCGACGGCACCAGAGCCCCCAGACCACCTCCCAACCCTCAAGGGACCAAAGCTCATAGCCCACCGCCCGCCGACCATTTCACGCTGCCGCTAAGGGCATTTCTTGCCATTTTAAGCGGTTGTGCCTCTGACCAGAGCTCTCCCACCGGGCACACGAGGACCCTCCAAAAGACTGTACCCATTTCACGCCTGAAATCCGAGCCCCGAAACGCCCCTCCCCAACCCCGTGACCAAAGAAGTGCTATAGCCCACAGGGCTCGGTGACTATTTAACGCACAGCGCCGCAAGGCATTTCTTGCCATTTTAGGCAAGGCCTCCTCTCACAGCCTCCCACTGGGCAGGCACGAGGACCCTCAAAAGACTGCACTCATTTCCCACGCCCCAGAGCCCTAGACCTTCCTCCCAACCCTCAGCTGGACCCAAGCATATAGCCCACCGGCCTGGTGACCATTTCACCCATTGCGCCTGGGCATTTCTTGCCATTTTAGCGCAGGCCTCTGACCGTAGCCTCCCACTAGGCACACGAGGACCCTTGAAAAGACTATACCCATTTCCGACGACCAGAGCCCCCGAAACCCCCTCCCCAACCCCCGTGCACCAAAGGCTATAGCCCACCGGCCTCGGCGACTATTTCACGCGCTGCGCCGCTGGGCATTTCTTTCTATTTTAGGGCAGGCTTCTGATCGTAGCCCCCGACTGGGCACACGAGGACCCTCGAAAAGACTGTACCCATTTCCGACGCCCAGAGCCCTAGAACTTCCCTCCCCAACCCCCGCGGACCAAAGGCTATAGCCCACCGGCCTCGGTGACCATTTCACGCGCTGCGCCGCTGGGCATTTCTTGCCATTTTAGCGCAGGCCTCTGACCGTAGCCTCCCACTGGGCACACGAGGACACTCGAAAAGACTGTACCCATTTCCGACGACCAGAACCCCCGAACCCCCTCCCCAACCCCCGTGGACCAAAGGCTATAGACCACCGGCCTCGGCGACTGTTTCACGCGATGCGCCGCTGGGTATTTCTTGTGACTTTAGGGCAGGCTTCTGACCGTAGCCTCCCACTGGGTACACGAGGACCCTCGAAAAGACTGTACCCATTTCCAATGCCCAGAGCCCCCGAACCCCCCTCCCCAAGCCCCGCGGACCAAAGGCTATAGCCCGCCGGCCTCGGCGAGTATTTCATGCACTGCGCCGCTGGGCATTTCTTATCATTTTAGGGCAGGTATTTGCCCGTAGCCTCCCACTGGGCACACGAGGACCCTCGAAAAGACTGTACCAATTTCCGACACCCAGAGCCCCCGAACCCCCTCCCCAACCCCCGTGGACCAAAGGCTATAGCCCACCGGCCTCAGCGACTATTTCAAGCGCTGCGCCGCTGGGCATTTCTCGCCATTTTAGGGCAGGCTTCTGACCGTAGCCTCCCACTCACAAGTGGACCTCGAAAAGACTGTACCCATATTTCCGACACCCAGAGCCTCAAACACGCCTCCTCAACCCCATGACCAAAGGCTATAGCTCACCGGCCTGAACTATTTCACGCACTGGGCATTTCTTCATTTTAGGTGCCTTCTGACCAGAGCCTCCCACTGGGCACACGAGGACCTCAAAAAGACTGTACTGATTTCACGACTGTGAGCCCCAAACCCCTCCCCAACCCTCATGGACCAAAGCCTATAGCCCACTGTCTCGCCGATTATTTCACGTGCGCCACTGGCATTTCGTGCCATTTTAGGGCAGGCTAATGACAGTAGCATCCCACTCAGCACGAGGACCCTCGAAAAGACTGTACATTTCCGACGACCGAGCCTCCAAAACACCTCCCAACCCTCATGACTAAAGGCTATAGCTCACCGGCCTCGGCAACTATTTCACGCGCTGCGCCGCTGGGCATTTCTTGCCATTTTAGGCCGGCCTCTGACCGTAGAGTCCCACTGGGCACACGAGGACCCTCAAAATGGCTGTACCGATTTCCAACGCCTGAGCCCCAAACGCCGCCTCCCCAACCCCTCATGGGACTAAAGGCTATAGCCCACCTCTCGGCGATATTTCACGTGCTACCGCTGACATTTCTTGCCATTGTAGGACAGGATAATGACCGTAGCCTCCCACTGGGCACACGAGGACCCTCTAAAAGGCTGTACCTATTTCCGCTGTGAGTGCCCCGAACACCCAAGCCAACCTCATGACCAGTTATAGCCCACCGGCCTCGGTGACTATTTCACGCGCTGCGCCGGCATTTCTTGCCATTTTAGGGCAGCTCTGACCGTAGCCTCCCACTGGCCACACGAGAACCCTTGAAAAGACTGTACCCATTTCCGATGCCCAGAGCCCCAGAACTTCCCAACCCCCGCGGACCAAAGGCTATAGCCCACCGGCCTCGGTGACTATTTCACGCTGTCACTGCTGGCATTTTCTTATCATTTTAGGGCAGCCTCTGACCGTAGCCTCGCACTGGGTACACGAGGCCCCTCAAGAAGACTGTACCCATTTCTGATGCCCAGAGCCCCCAAACCCCCCACCCCAACCCCCGCGGACCAAAGGCTATAGCCCACCGGCCTCGGCGACTATTTCACGCACGCCGGCATTGGCATTCTTGCCATTTTAGGGCAGTGCCTGACCAGAGCCTCCCACTGGGCACACGAGGACCCTCAAAAAGACTGTACCCATTTCCGACGACCAGAGCCCCCGGGAACCCCCCCCCCACCCCCGCGGACCAAAGTCTATAGCCCAACGGCGTCGTTGTCTATTTCATGCACGCGCGCTGGGCATTTCTTGCCATTTTAGGTAGGCCTCTGACCGTAGCCTCCCACTCGGCACACGAGGACCCTCGAAAACGCTGTACATATTTCCATTTCCGACGCCCAGAACCCCAAACCCTCCCCAACCCCCGCGGACCAAAGGCTATAGCCCACCGGCCTCGGCGACTATTTCGCGCGCTGCGCCGTAGGGCATTTTTGCCATTTTAGGGCAGGCCTCTGACCATAGGCTCCCACTGAGCACACGAACCCTCAAAAGACTGTACATATTTCCATGACCGTGAACCCCTCAAACCCCTCCCCAACCCTCAGAGGAACAAAGGCTAGCCCACCGCCTCGGTGACTATTTCACGCTGCGCCTGGACATTTCTTGCCATTTTAGCGTAGGATTATGACCGTAGCCTCCCAAGGGGCACACGAGGACCCTCGAAAAGACTGTACCCATTTCCGACGCCCCTCCCCAACCCCCTCCCCAACCCCCGCGGACCAAAGGCTATAGCCCACCGGCCTCGGCGACTATTTCACGCGCTGCGCCGCTGGGCATTTCTTGCCATTTTAGGGCAGGCCTCTGACGTAGCCTCCCACTGGGCACACGAGGACCCTCGAAAAGACTGTACCCATTTCCGACGCCCAAAGCCCCCGAACGCCCCTCCCCAACCCCCGCGGACCAAAGGCTATAGCCCACCGGCCTCGGCGACTATTTCACGCGCTGCGCCGCTGGACATTTCTTGCCATTTTAGGGCAGGCTTCTGACCGTAGCCTCCCACTGGGCACACGAGGACCCTCGTAAAGACTGTACCCATTTCCGACGTCGTGAGCCTCAAACACCCTCCCAACCCTCGGACCAAAGGCTATAGCCCACCGGCCTCGGTGACTATTTCACGCGCTGCGCCGCTGGGCATTTCTTGCCATTTTAGGGCAGGCCTCTGACCGTAGCCTCCCACTGGGCACACGAGGACCCTCAAAAAAGACTGTACCGATTTCCGACGCTCAGAGCCCCCGAACGCCGCTCCCCAACCCCCGCGGACCAAAGGCTATAGCCCACCGGTCTCGGCGACTATTTCACGTGCTGCGCCGCTGGACATTTCTTGCCATTTTAGGGCAGGATTATGACCGTAGCCTCCCACTGGGCACACGAGGACCCTCGAAAAGGCTGTACCCATTTCACGCCAGAGCCTCCAAACACCCTCCCAACCCCTCATGGACCAAAGGCTATAGCCCATGGCCTCGCCGACTATTTCACGCTGCGCCGCTGGGCATTTCTTGCCATTTTAGGGGCCTCTGTCAGAGCCTCCCACTGGGCACACGAGGACCCTCAAAAGACTGTACCATTTCGACGCCCAGAGCCCCGAACGCCGCCTCCCAACCCTCAAGGACCAAAGGCTATAGCCCACCGGTCTGGCGATTATTTCACGTGCTGCGCCTGTACATTTCTTGCCATTTTAGGGCAGGATTATGACCCTAGCCTCCCACTGGGCACACGAGACCCTCGAAAAGACTGTACCCATTTCATGCCTGAGCTCTGAACTTCCTCCCAACCTCATGACCAAAGGCTATAGCCCATGTGCCCGCCGACAATTTCACGCGATGCGCCTGGCTAAGTATTTCTTTCCATTTTAGGGCAGGATAATGACCGTAGCCTCCCACTGGGCACACGAGGACCCTAGAAAAGACTGTACCCATTCCGACGCCCAGAGCCCTCGAACGCCGCTACCGAACCCCCGCGGACCAAAGGCTATAGCCCACCGCCTCGCGACTATTTCACGTGCTGCGCGCTGGCATTTCTTGCATTTTAGAGCAGACCTCTGACCGTAGCCTCCCACTGGACACACGAGGACCCTCGAAAGGACTGTACCCATTTCCGATGCCCAGAGCCCCCGAAAACCCCCCCCACCCGCGTGGGCCAAAGGCGATAGCCCACCGGCCTCGCGATTATTTCACGCGATGCGTGCTGGTATTTTTAGTCATTTTAGGGCAGGCCTCTGACCGTAGCCTCCCACGGGGCACACGAGGACCCTCAAAAAGACTGTACCCATTTGCGACGCGCCTCCCCAACCCCTGCGGACCAAAGGCTATAGCCCACCGGCCTCGGCGACTATTTCACGCGCTGCGCCGCTGGGCATTTCTTGCCATTTTAGGGCAGGCCTCTGACCGTAGCCTCCCACTGGCACACGAGGACCCTCAAGCTGTACCCATTTCCGACGCCAGAGCCTCCAAAACCCTCCCAACCCCCGCGACTAGGCTATAGCCCACCGGCCTCGACTATTTCACGCTGCGCCGCTGGCATTTCTTGTCATTTTAGGCAGGCCTCTGACCGTAGCCTCCCACTCACACGAGGACCCTCAAAGACTGTACCCATTTCCACGCCCAGAGTCAACGCCGCCTCCCAACCCCTCATGGACCAAAGGCTATAGCCCACCGGTCTCGGGCGATTATTTCACGTGCTGCGCCGCTGGACATTTCTTTTGCCATTTTAGGGCAGGATTAATGACCATAGCCTCCCACTGGGCACACGAGGACCCTCGAAGAGGCTGTACCCATTTCCGAGGACCAGAGCCTCCGAAACACCCTCCCCACCCCCGGACTAAAGGCAATAGCCCACCGCCTCGAACTATTTCACGCGATGCGCGCGCATTTCTTGCCATTTTAGGCAGGCCTCTGACCAGTAGCTCCCATGGGCACACGAGACCCTCAAAAGACTGTACCCATTTCCGACGCCTGAGCCCTCGAACGCCGCCTCCCAACCCCGGACCAAAGGGTATAGCCCACCGGTCTCGGCGATTATTTCACGTGCGCCTGCTGACATTTCTTGCCATTTTAGGGCAGGATAATGACCGAGCCTCCCACTGGGCACACGAGGACCCTCAAAAGGCTGTACCCATTTCGACGCCTGAGCCTCCAAACACCCTCCCAACCTCATGGACTAAAGGCTATAGCCCACCGGCGAACTATTTCACGCTGCGCTGGGCATTTCTTGCCATTTTAGGCAGGATAATGATCAGAGTCCCACCGGGCACACGAGGACCCTCAAAAGACTCAGACCATTTCCACGCCTGTAGCCCTCAACGCCGCCTCCCAACCCCATGGGACCAAAGGCTATAGCCCACCGCCTCGGCGACTATTTCACGCTGCGCGCTGTACATTTCTTGCCATTTTAGGGCAGGAAGCTGACCGTAGCCTCCCACTGGGCACACGAGGACCTCGAGGCTGTACCCATTTCTGATGCCCAGCCCCAGAACTTCCTCCCCAACCTCATGGACCAAAGGCTATAGCCCAGGCCTCGGCTGACATTTCACGCGATGCGCTGGGCATTTCTTGCCATTTTAGGCAGGATAATGACCGTAGCCTCCCACCGGGCACACGAGGACCCTCAAAAGACTGTACCAATTTCCACGCCCAGAGCCCCGAACGCCGCTCCCAACCCTCATGGACCAAAGGCTATAGCCCACTGCCTCTGACTATTTCACGCTGCGCCGCTGGCATTTCTTGCCAATTTTAGGCAAGGATCTGACCGTAGCCTCCCACTGGGCACACGAGGACCCTCGAAAAGGACTGTACCCATTTCGACGCAGAGCTCCAGAACTTCCTCCCAACCCCCGTGGACCAAAGGCTATAGCCCACCGGCCTCGGCGACTATTTCACGCGCTGCGCCGCTGGGCATTTCTTGCCATTTTAGGGCAGGCCTCTGACCGTAGCCTCCCACTGGGCACACGAGGACCCTCAAAAAGACTGTACCGATTTCCGACGCCCAGAGCCCCCGAACGCCGCTCCCCAACCCCCGCGGACCAAAGGCTATAGCCCACCGGTCTCGGCGACTATTTCACGTGCTGCGCCGCTGGACATTTCTTGCCATTTTAGGGCAGGATTATGACCGTAGCCTCCCACTGGGCACACGAGGACCCTCGAAAAGGCTGTACCCATTTCCGACGACCAGAGCCTCCGAAACACCCTCCCCAACCCCCGCGGACCAAAGGCTATAGCCCACCGGCCTCGGTGACTATTTCACGCGCTGCGCCGCTGGGCATTTCTTGCCATTTTAGGGCAGGCCTCTGACCGTAGCCTCCCACTGGGCACACGAGGACCCTCAAAAAGACTGTACCGATTTCCGACGCCCAGAGCCCCCGAACGCCGCTCCCCAACCCCCGCGGACCAAAGGCTATAGCCCACCGGCCTCGGCGACTATTTCACGCGCTGCGCCGCTGGACATTTCTTGCCATTTTAGGGGCCTGATTATGACCATAGCCTCCCACTGCACACGAGGACCCTCGAAGAGGCTGTACCCATTTCCGATGCCCAAACAACCTCCCAACCCTCATGGACTAAAGGCTAGCCCACCGGCCTCGTGACTATTTCACGCGCTGCGCCACATTTCTTGCCATTTTAGGGCATGATTATGACCGTAGCCGCCCACCGGGCACACGAGGACCCTCGAAAAGACTGTACCCATTTCCGACTACCAGAGCCTCCGAAACACCCTCCCCAACCCGCACGGACCAAAGGCTATAGCCCACCCGCCTCGGTGACCATTTCACGCGCTGCGCCATGGCATTTTCTTGCCATTTTAGAGCCTGACCGTAGCCTCCCACTGGGCACACGAGGACCCTCCAAAATCTGTACCCAATTACGACGCCTGAGCCCCGAACGCCCTCCCCAACCCCCAAGGACCAAAGGCTATAGCCCACCGGCCTCTGGGACTATTTCACGCGCTGCGCCGCTGGGCATTTCTTGCCATTTTAGGGCAGGATAATGCAGAGCCTCCCACTGGGCACACGAGGACCCTCGAAAAGACTTGACCCATTTCCGACCAGAGCCTCCAAACACCCTCCCAACCTCGGGACTAAAGGCTATAGCCCACCGGCCTCGGCTACTATTTCACGCTGCGCCGCTGGCATTTCTTGTCATTTTAGGTCAGGCCTCTGACCATATCCACCCACTGGGCACACGAGGACCTCAAAAGACTGTACCCATTTCCGACGCCCAGAGCCCCGAACGCCCTCCCCAACCCCCGCGGACCAAAGGCTATAGCCCACCGGCCTCGGCGACTATTTCACGCTGCGCTGGACATTTCTTGCCATTTTAGGGCAGGACTCTGACCTTAGCCTCCCACTGGGCACACGAGGACCCTCGAAAAGACTGTACCCATTTCCGATCCCCAGAGCCCCCAAACACCCTCCCAAACCCCCGCGGAAAAGGCTATAGCCAACCGGCCTCAGCGAGTATTTCGCGTGCTGCGCCGCTCGACAATTCTTGCCATTTTAGGGCAGGCTATAATGACCGTAGCGTCCCATTGGGTACACGAGGATCCTTCAAAAGACTGTACCCATTTCCGACGCCTGAGCTCAAACACCCCCAACCCTCATGACCAACGGCTATAGCCCACCGGCCTCGGCGACTATTTCCCGCTCTGCTCCGCTGGGCATTTCTTGCCATTTTAGGGCAGGCCTCTGACCGTAGCCTCCCACTGGGCACACGAGGACCCTCGAAAAGACTGTACCCATTTCCGATGCCCAGAGCCCCAGAACTTCCCTACCCAACCCCCGCGGACCAAAGGCTATAGCCCACCGGCCTCGGCGAGTATTTCACGCGCTGCGCCGCTGGGCATTTCTTATCATTTTAGGGCAGGCTTTTGACCGTAGCCTCCCACTGGGCACACGAGGACCCTCGAAAAGACTGTACCCATTTCCGACGACCAGAGCCCCCGAACGCCCCTCCCCAACCCCCGCGGACCAAAGGCTATAGCCCACCGGCCTCGGTGACTATTTCACGCGCTGGGTATTTCTTACCATTTTAGGGCAGGCTTCTGACCGTAGCCTCCCACTGGGCACACGAGGACCCTTGAAAAGACTGTACCCATTTCCGACGCCCAGAACCCTAGAACCCCCTCCCCAACCCCCGCGGACCAAAGGCTATAGCCCACCGGCCTCGGCGACTATTTCACGCGCTGCGCCGCTGGGCATTTCTTGCCATTTTAGGGCAGGCTTCTGACCGTAGCCTCCCACTCGGCACACGAGGACCCTCGAAAAGACTGTACATATTTCCGACGACCAGAGCCCCCGAAACCCCCTCCCCACCCCCCGCGGACCAAAGGCTATAGCCCACCGGCCTCGGTGACTATTTCACGCGCTGCGCCTCTGGGCATTTCTTGCCATTTTAGGGCAGGCTTCTGACCGTAGCCTCCCACTGGGCACACGAGGACCCTCGAAAAGACTGTACATATTTCCGACGACCAGAGCCCCCGAAACCCCCTCCCCAACCCCCGCTGACCAAAGGCTATAGCCCACCGGCCTCGGTGACTATTTCACGCGCTGCGCCGCTGGGCATTTCTTGCCATTTTAGGGCAGGCCTCTGACCGTAGCCTCCCACTGGGCACACGAGGACCCTTGAAAAAGTTGTACCCATTTCCGACGCCAGAACCCCCAAACCCCCCTCCCCAACCCCCGCGGACCAAAGGCTATAGCCCACCGGCCTCGGCGACTATTTCACGCGCTACGCCGCTGGGCATTTCTTGCCATTTTAGGGCAGGCCTCTGACCGTAGCCTCCCACTGGGCACACGAGGACCCTCAAAAAGACTGTACCAATTTCCGACGCCCAGAGCCCCCGAACGCCGCTCCCTAACCCCCGCGGACCAAAGGCTATAGCCCACCTGTCTCGGCGACTATTTCACGTGCGCTGGCTGGGCATTTCTTAAATTTTAGAGCAGGCCTCTGACCAGACTCCCACTTGGGCACACGAGGACCTCGAAAAGACTGTACCCATTTCCGACGCCCAGAGCCCCGAACTCGCCTCCCAACCCCCTGGACTCAAAGGCTATAGCCCACCGGCCTCGGCGAGTATTTCACGCGATGCGCTGGGCATTTCTTGCCATTTTAGGGCAGGCTAATGACCGTAGCCTCCCACTGGGCACACGAGGACCTCGAAAAGACTGTACCCATTTCCCACGCCCAGAGCCCGAACGCCCTCCCAACCCTCAAGGACCAAAGGCTATAGCCCACCGGCCTGACTATTTCACGCCCGCCGCTGGCATTTCTTGCCAATTTTAGAGCAGGCCTCTGATCAGACTCCCACTGGGCACACGAGGACCTCGAAAAGGCTGTACCCTATTTCCGACGCCCAGAGCCTCCAAACACCCTCCCCAACCCCGCGGACTAAAGGCTATAGCCCATGCCTCGCAACTATTTCACGCTGCGCGCTGGCATTTCTTGCCATTTTAGGGCAGGCTTCTGACCGTAGACTCCCACTGGGCACACGAGGAACCTCGAAAATACTATACCCATTTCTGACACCCAGAGCCCGCGAACCCCCCTCCCCAAACCCGCGGACCAAAGGCTATAGCCCACCAGCCTCGGCGACCATTTCGCGTGGTGCGCCGCTGGGCATTTCTTGCCATTTTAGGGCATGCCTCTGACCGTAGCCTCCCACTGGGAACAGGAGGACCCTTGAAGAGGCTGTACCCATTTCCGACGCCCAGAACCCCCAAACTCCGTCCCCAACCCCCGCGGACCAAAGGTTATAGATCACCAGACTCGGCGACTATTTCGCGCGCTGCAACGTTGGGTATTTCTTGCCATTTTAGGGCAGGCTTCTGACCGTAGCCTCCCACTGGGCACACGAGGACCCTCAAAAAGACTGTACCATTTCTGACGCCCAGATCCCCCGAACCCCCCTCCCCAACCCCCGCGGACCAAAGGCTATAGCCCACCGGCCTCGGCGACTATTTCACGCTCCGCGCCGCTGGGCATTTCTTGGCATTTTTAGGCAGGCTTCTGACCGTAGCCTCCCACTGGGCACACCAGGACCCTCAATGGCTGTAATTTCCGACGACCAGAGCCCCCGAACCCCCCTCCCCAGCCCCCACGGGCCAAAGGCTATATAGCCCACCGGCCTCGGCGACTATTTCGCTCGCTGCTCCGCTGGCAATTTCTTGCCTTTTTAGGGCGGGCCTCTGACCGTATCCTCCCACTGGGCACCTGTGGGCCCTCGAAAAGACTGGAGCCATTTCTGCTGCCCAGAACCCCCAAACCCCCCTCGCCAACCCCCGCAGGACAAAGGCTATAGCCCACCGGCCTCGGCGACTTTTTCGCGCACTGCGCCGCTGAGTATTTCTTGCCAAATTTCGGCAGGATTATGACCATAGCCTCCCACTGGGCACACGAGGACCCTCAAAAGACTGTACCCCATTTCCACGCACCAGAGCCTCCAAACACCCTCCCAACCCCGGACTTAAAGGCTATAGCCCACCGCCTCGGTGACTATTTCACGCGGCCATGCGCTGGGCATTTCTTGCCATTTTATGGCAGGCCTCTGACCTGAGCCTCCCACCAGGCACACGAGACCCTCGAAAAGACTGTACCTATTTCCGACGCCTGTGAGCCCCCGAACCCCCTCCCCAACCCCCGTGGACCAAAGGATAGAGCCCACCGGCCTCGGCGACTATTTCACGCGCTGCGCCGCTGGGCATTTCTTGCCATTTTAGGGCAGGCCTCTGACCGTAGCCTCCCACTGGGCACACGAGGACCCTCAAAAAGACTGTACCCATTTCCGACGCCCCTCCCCAACCCCCGCAGACCAAAGGCTATAGCCCACCGGCCTCGGCGACTATTTCACGCGCTGCGCCGCTGGGCATTTCTTGCCATTTTAGGGCAGGATTATGACCGTAGCCTCCCACTGGGCACACGAGGACCCTCGAAAAGACTGTACCCATTTCCGACGCCCAGAGCCCCCGAACGCCCCTCCCCAACCCCCGAGGACCAAAGGCTATAGCCCACCGGCCTCGGCGACTATTTCACGCGCTGCGCCTGGCATTTCTTGAAATTTTAGAGCAGGCCTCTGACCAGACTCCCACTGGGCACACGAGGACCCTCGAAAAGGCTGTACCTATTTCCGACGACCAGAGCCTCGGAAACACCCTCCCCAACCTCAAGGACTAAAGGCATAGCCCATAGGCCTCGCGATTATTTCACGCGATGCGCCATGGCATTTCTTGCCATTTTAGGTCTGGACAATGACCGTAGCCTCCCACTGGACACACGAGGACCCTCGAAAAGACTGTACCCATTTCCGACACCCAGATCCCCCGAACCCCCATCCCCAACCCCCGCGGACCAAAGGCTATAGCCCACCGGCCTCGGCGATTATTTCGCGCACTGCGCCGCTGGGCATTTCTTGACATTTTAGAGCAGGCCTCTGATCGTAGCCCTCCAGTGGGCACACGAGGACCCTCGAAAAGGCTGTACCTATTTCCGACGACCAGAGCCTCCGAAACACCCTCCCCAACCCCCGCGGACCAAAGGCAATAGCCCATAGGCCTCGCCGACAATTTCACGCGATGCGCCGCTGGGCATTTCTTGCCATTTTAGGGCAGGATAATGACCGTAGCCTCCCACTGGGCACACGAGGACCCTCAAAAAGACTGTACCAATTTCCGACGCCCAGAGCCCCCGAACGCCGCTCCCCAACCCCCGCGGACCAAAGGCTATAGCCCACCGGCCTCGGCGACTATTTCACGCGCTGCGCCGCCGGGCATTTCTTGAAATTTTAGAGCAGGCCTCTGACCGTAGACTCCCACTGGGCACACGAGGACCCTCGAAAAGGCTGTACCTATTTCCGACGACCAGAGCCTCCGAAACACCCTCCCCAACCCCCGCGGACTAAAGGCTATAGCCCACCGGCCTCGGCAACTATTTCACGCGCTGCGCCGCTGGGCATTTCTTGCCATTTTAGGGCAGGCCTCTGACCGTAGCCTCCCACTGGGCACACGAGGACCCTCAAAAAGACTGTACCGATTTCCGACGCCCAGAGCCCCTGAACGCCGCTCCCCAACCCCCGCGGACCAAAGGGTATAGCCCACCGCCTGGGCGATTATTTCACGTGCGGCTTGGCATTTGTTGCCATTTTAGGGCAGGATTATGACCTAGCCTCCCACTGCGCACACGAGGACCCTCGAAAAGACTGTACCCATTTCCCACGACCAGAGCCCCCGAACCCCCCTCCCCAACCCCCGCGGACCAAAGGCTATAGCCCACCGGCCTCGGCGACTATTTCGCACGCTTCGCCGCTGGGCATTTCTTGCATTTTAGGGCAGGCCTCTGAACGTAGCCTCCCACTGGGCATACGAGGCCCCTCGAAAAGACTGGACCCATTTCCGACGCCTGTGAGCCCCGAACGCCGCTTCCCAACCCTCATGACCATAGGCTATAGCCCACCGGGCTCGGAGATTATTTCACGTGCTGCGCCGCTGTACATTTCTTGCCATTTTAGGGCATGATTATGACCGTAGCCTCCCACTTGGCACACACGAGACCCTCGAAAAGGCTGTACACATTTCCGACGCCCGAGCCTCCAAAACCCCCTCCCCACCCCGCGGACCAAAGGCTATAGCCCACCGGCCTCGGTGACTATTTCACGCCCTGCGCCGCTGGGCATTTCTTGCCATTTTAGGGCGGGCCTCTGACCGTAGCCTCCCACTGGGCACACGAGGACCCTCAAAAAGACTGTACCGATTTCCGACGCCCAGAGCCCCCGAACGCCGCTTCCCAACCCCCGCGGACCAAAGGCTATAGCCCACCGGTCCTGGCGACTATTTCACGTGCTGCGCCGCTGGACATTTCTTGCCATTTTAGGGCAGGATTATGACCATAGCCTCCCACTGGGCACACGAGGACCCTCGAAGAGGCTGTACCCATTTCCGACGACCAGAGCCTCCAAAACACCCTCCCCCACCCCCTGGACCAAAGGCTATAGCCCACCGGCCTCGGTGACTATTTCACGCGCTGCGCCGCTGGGCATTTTTTGCCATTTTAGGCAGGCCTCTCACCGTAGCCACCCACGGGGCACACGAGGACCCTCGAAAAGACTGTACCCATTTCCGACGCCCAGAGACCCCGAACGCCCCACCCCAACCCCCGCGGACCAAAGGCTATAGCCCACCGGTCTCGGCGACTATTTCACGTGTTGCGCGGGACATTTCTTGCCATTTTAGGGCAGGATAATGACTAGCCTCCCACTGGGCACACGAGGACCTCAAAAGACTGTACCATTTCCGACGCCCAGACCCCCCGAACGCCCCTCCTCACCCCAATGACCAAAGGCTATAGCCCACCGGCGTCGGGGACTATTTCACGCGCTGCGCCGCTGGACATTTCTTGCCATTTTAGGGCAGGATTATGACCTTAGCCTCCCACTGGCAATACGAGGACCCTCAAAAGGCTGTACACATTTCCGATGCCCAGAGCCCTTAACTTCCCTCCCAACCCTCAAGGGACCAAAGGCTATAGCCCACTGCCTCGGCGATTATTTCACGCTGGCGCTGGGCATTTCTTGCTATTTTAGGGCAGGCCTCTGACCGTAGCCTCCCACTGGGCACACAAGGACCCTAAAAAAGAATATACCCATTTCAGACGCCCAGATCCCCCGAACGCCGCTCCCCAACCCCCGCGGACCAAAGTCTATAGCCCACAGGCCTCGGCGACTATTTCACGCGCTGCGCCGCCGGCCATTTCTTGCAATTTTAGAGCAGGCCTCTGACCGTAGACTCCCACTGGGCACACGAGGACCCTCGAAAAGACTGTACACATTTCCGATGCCCAGAGCCCGAAACCCCTCCCCAACCCCCAGGACGAAAGGCTATAGCCCACCGGCCTCGGCGACTATTTCACGCGCTGCGCCGCTGGGAATTTCTTGCCATTTTAGGGCAGGCCTCTGACCGTAGCCTCCCACTGGGCACACGAGGACCCTCAAAAAGACTGTACCCATTTCAGACGCCCAGAGCCCAGGAACGCCGCTTCCCAACCCCCGCGGACCAAAGGCTATAGCCCACCGGCCTCGGTGACTATTTCACGCGCTGCGCCGCTGGACATTTCTTGCCATTTTAGGGCAGGCTTCTGACCTTAGCCTCCCACTGGGCACACGAGGACCCTCAAAAGACTGTACCCATTTCCGACGCCCAGAGCCCCCGAACGCCCCCCCCAACCCCCGCGGACCAAAGGCTATAGCCCACCGGCCTCGGCGACTATTTCACGCGCTGCGCCGCTGGACATTTCTTGCCATTTTAGGGCAGGCCTCTGACCGTAGCCTCCCACTGGGCACACGAGGACCCTCGAAAAGACTGTACCCATTTCAGACGCCCAGAGCCCCCGAACTCCCCTCCCCAACCCCCGCCGACCAAAGGCTATAGCCCGCCGGCCTCGGCGACTATTTCACGCGCTGCGCCGTTGGGCATTTCTTACCATTTTAGGGCAGGCTTCTGAACTTAGCCTCCCACTGGGCACACGAGGACCCTCGAAATGACAGTACCCATTTCCGACGCCCAGAGCCCCCGAACTACCCTCCCCAACCCCCGCCGACCAAAGGCTATAGCCCACCGGCCTCGCCGACTATTTCACGCGCTGCGCCGCTGGGCATTTCTTGCCATTTTAAGGCAGGCTTCTGAACTTAGCCTCCCACTGGGCACACGAGGACCCTCGAAATGACTGTACCCATTTCTGACGCCCAGAGCCCCTGAACGCCGCTCCCCAACCCCCGCGGACCAAAGGCTATAGCCCACCGGTCTCGGCGACTATTTCACGTGCTGCGCCGCTGGACATTTCTTGCCATTTTAGGGCATGATTATGACCGTAGCCTCCCACTGGGCACACGAGGACCCTCGAAAAGGCTGTACCCATTTCCGACGTCCAGAGCCTCCGAAACACCCTCCCCAACCCCATGACTGGACCAGTATAGCCCACCGGCCTCGGTGACTATTTCACGCACCGCGCCGCCGGGCATTTCTTGCAATTTTAGAGCAGGCCTCTGATCGTAGACTCCCACTGGGCACACGAAAACCCTCGAAAAGACTGTACCCATTTCTGATGCCCAGAGCCCCCGAACGCCGCTCCCTAACCCCCGCGGACCAAAGGCTATAGCCCACCGGTCTCGGCGACTATTTCACGTGCTGCGCCGCTGGACATTTCTTGCCATTTTAGGGCAGGATTATGACCGTAGCCTCCCACTGGGCACACGAGGACCCTTGAAAAGGCTGTACCCATTTCCGACGACCAGAGCCTCCGAAACACCCTCCCCAACCCCCGCGGACTAAAGGCTATAGCCCACCGGCCTGGGTGACTATTTCACGAGCTGCGCCGCTGGGTATTTCTTGCCATTTTATGGCAGCCCTCTGACCGTAGCTTCCCACTGGGTACACGAGCACCCTCGAAAAGACTGTACCCATTTCCGACGCCCAGAGCCCCCGAACTACCCTCCCCAACCCCCGCCGACCAAAGGCTATAGCCCACCGGCCTCGCCGACTATTTCACGCGCTGCGCCGCTGGGCATTTCTTGCCATTTTAAGGCAGGCTTCTGAACTTAGCCTCCCACTGGGCACACGAGGACCCTCGAAAAGGCTGTACCCATTTCTGATGCCCGGAACCCCAGAACGCCCCCTCCCCAACCCCCGCGGACCAAAGGCTATAGCCCACCGGTCTCGGCGACTATTTCACGTGCTGCGCCGCTGGACATTTCTTGCCATTTTAGGGCATGATTATGACCGTAGCCTCCCACTGGGCACACGAGGACCCTCCAAAAGGCTGTACCCATTTTCGACGTCCAGAGCCTCCGAAACACCCTCCCCAACCCCCGCGGACCAAAGGCTATAGCCCACCGGCCTCCGTGACTATTTCATGCGCCGCGCCGCCGGGCATTTCTTGCAATTTTAGAGCAGGCCTCTGACCGTAGACTCCCACTGGGCACACGAGAACGCTCGAAAAGACTGTACCCATTTCTGATGCCCAGAGCCCCAGAACGTCCCTCCCCAACCCCCGCGGACCAAAGGCTATAGCCCACCGGCCTCGGTGAAAATTTCACGCGATGCGCCGCTGGGCATGTCTTGCCATTTTAGTGCAGGCTTCTGACCGTAGTCTCCCACTGGGCACACGAGGACCCTCGAAAAGACTGCATCATTTTGCATTTCCAGAGCCCCCGAACGTCCCTCCCCAACCCCCGCGGACCAAAGGCTATAGCCCACCGGCCTCGGCGACTATTTCACGCGCTGCGCCGCTGGACATTTCTTGCCATTTTAGGGCAGGCTTCTGACCTTAGCCTCCCACTGGGCACATGAGGACCCTCAAAAAGACTGTACCCATTTCCGACCCCCAGAGCCCTCGAACGCCCCTACCCAACCCCCGCGGACCAAAGGCTATAGCCCACCGGTCTCGGCGACTATTTCACGTGTTGCGCCGCGGGACATTTCTTGCCATTTTAGGGCAGGCTTCTGACAGTAGCCTCCCACTGGGCACACGAGGACCTCGAAAAGACTGTACCCATTTCAGACGCCCAGAGCCCCCGAACGCCGTGCCCCAACCCCTGCGGACCAAAGGCTATAGCCCACCGGCCTCGGCGACTATTTCACGCGCTGCGCCGCTGGACATTTCTTGCCATTTTAGGGCAGGCTTCTGACCTTAGCCTCCCACTGGGCACATGAGGACCCTCAAAAAGACTGTACCCATTTCCGACGCCCAGAGCCCTCAAACGCCCCTACCCAACCCCCGCGGACCAAAGGCTATAGCCCACCGGTCTCGGCGACTATTTCACGTGCTACGCCGCGGGACATTTCTTGCCATTTTAGGGCAGGCTTCTGACCATAGCCTCCCATCTACACACGAGGACCAAAAGGCTGTACCCATTTCACACTGCCCCAAACACCCTCCCAACCCCTGGACTATAGCCCACCGGCCTCGGTGACTATTTCACGCGCTGCGCCGCTAGGAATTTCTTGCCATTTTAGGGCAGGCTTCTGACCGTAGCCTCCCACTGGGCACATGGGGACCTCGAAAAGACTGTACCCATTTCCGACGCCCAGAGCCCCATAACTTCCCTCCCCAAACCCCGCGGACAAAAGGCTATAGCCCACCGGCCTCGGCGACCATTTCACGCGCTGCGCCGCTGGACATTTCTTGCCATTTTAGGGCAACCTTCTAACCTTAGCCTCCCACTGGGCACACGAGGACCCTCAAAAAGGCTGTACCCATTTCCGACGACCAGAGCCCCCGAAACACCCTTCCCAAACCCCGCGGACCAAAGGCTATAGCCCACCGGCCTCGGCGAGTATTTCACGGCCACTGGCATTTCTTATCATTTTAAGGCAGGCTTGACCGTAGCCTCCCATCGGGCACACGAGACCCTCGAAAAGACTGTACCATCCGACAACCGAGCCCCCAAACTTCCCCAACCCCCGCAGACTAAAGGCTATAGCCCACCGGCCTCACATTATTTTATCACACTGGTATTTCTTGCCATTTTAGGGCAGGCCTGACCGTAGCCTCCCACCGGGCACACGAGGACCCCAAAAGACTGTACCCATTTCCGACGCCAGAGCCCCGAACGCCCTCCCCAACCCTCATGGACCAGGCTATAGCCCACCGCCTCGATTATTTCACGCACTGGGCATTTCTTATCATTTTAAGGCAGGCTTCTGACCGTAGCCTCCCACTGGGCACACGAGGACCCTCGAAAGGACTGTACCAATTTACGACGACCAGAGCCCCAAACCCCTCCCCAACCCCCGCAGACCAAAGGCTATAGCCCACCGGCCTCGTTACTATTTTATGCGCCAAGCTTGGTATTTTTTTGCCCTTTTAGGCAGACCTCTCAACCTCCCATCACACGAGATCCTCGAAAAGACTGTACATATTTCCGACGACTGAGCCCCCAAACCCTCCCAACCCCTCATGACCAAAGGCTATAGCCCACCGGCCCCGGTGACTATTTCACGCGCTGCGCCGCTGGGCATTTCTTGCCATTTTAAGGCAGGCCTCTGACCGTAGCCTCCCACTGGGCACTCGAGGACCCTCGTAAAGACTGTCCATTTCCACTGACCAGAGCTCAACCCCTCCCCAACCCCCGTGAGACCAAAGGCTATAGCCCACCGCCTCGTGACTATTTTATGCGCTGCGTCATTGGTATTTATTGCCATTTTAGGCAGGCCTCGATCAGAACCTCCCACCGGGCACACGAGGACCCTCAAAGACTGTACATATTTCCGACCAGCCCCCAAACCCTCCCCAACCCCGGACCAGCACATAGCCCACCGCCTCGGACTATTTCACGCGCCGCGCTGGCATGCTTGTCATTTTGCAGGCCCTGACCGTAGCTTCCCACTGGGCACACGAATACCCTCGAAAAGACTGTACCCATTTCCGACAACCAGAACGTCCGAAACACCCTCCCCAACCCCCGCGGACCAAAGGCTATAGCCCACCGGCCTCTGATTTCACGCTGGCCATTTCACTTGCATTTTAGGGCCTCTGACCGTGGGCCTCCCACACACGAGACCACCTGAGGCCCAGCTGTAACCTCCCAACCCCCAGCATCAGCCCAGGCTCAGCCCCATGACCCACGCGCGATTTTGGCATGTCCTGCCATTTTAGGGCAGGCCTCGGACCGTAGCCTCCCATTGGGCACACGAGGAACCTCGAAAAGACTGTACCCATTTCCGACGCCCAGAACCCCAGAACGTCCCTCCCCAACTCCCGCGGACCAAAGGCTATAGCCCACCGGCCTCGGCGACAATTTCACGCGTTGCGCAGCTGGGCATTTCTTGCCATTTAAGGGCAGGCTTCTGACCGTAGCCTTCTACTGGGCACACGAGGACCCTCGAGAAGACCAGACATATTTCCGACGCGCAGCCCGAAACCCCCTCCCAACCCCGCGACCAAAGGCTGAGCCCACCGCCCGGATTACCTGACACGCTGGCGCCGCCTGGGCTTTTCGTCATTTTTACGGCAGGTTTCCCCTCAGAGTTCCCATCGGGCACACGATGAAACCTCGGTAAAGACTGTACCGGCACTTTTCCGGACGCCAACTGAACGTTCGAACACCTTTCCCCAACCCCCGGCGATCAAAGGCTATAGCCACCGCCTCGGTATGACTATTTCACGCGCCGCGTCACCGGGCATTTCGCCATTTTGCTAGGCCTCGACCGTAGCCTCCATCGGGCACACGAGACCCTCGAAAGACCGCAACCATTTCCGACGCCCAGCCCTGTACTCCCTCCCTTCAACCCTCACTGACCAAGAGTAGCCCATCGCCTGGTGACCAATTTCACGCCGCTGCCGTGGCACGCCATTTCAGCAGCTCGATCAGAGTCTTCCATTGGGCACACGAGAACCTCGAAAAGACTGTGTACTATTTCGATGAGCTCGAGCCCTCAGCCTTCTTCACGCCTCGTTAGGCTCACCGGCCGACTGACCACGCCGGCGCGCCACGCCTATTTCCGTTATTTTAGCAGGCTTCATCGTAGCCCATCCGGGCACACGAGACCTCAAATGACTGCACCATTTCGACGTCGAGCCCCGGTCGCTTTCCCAACCTCCGACCAAGAGTAGCCCATCGCCTCGTTTTCACGCGCTGCCGTCATATTTCTTGCCATTTTAGTAGTCGATCAGAGCCTTCATCGGCACACGAACTCTCAAAAGACTCTTACCCATCGACGCCGGTAATTAACGCCGTTCTCCCCGCATATAGCCCATCGCCATGACTATTTCACGCGCTGCGCCGATGACATTTCTTGCCATTTAGGTCGGTCTTTCCCATCGGGCACACGAGACCAAAGACTGTACCACCTCCGACCGAAGCAGCCTCAACTTCTCTCACGCGACCAGCGTTATATACCGCCCGGACTGGCCCACGCCGCATCATTTCGCCATTTTAGGGCAGGTCGACCAGAAGCTCCCATCGGGCACACGGACCTGAAAGACCGCACTCGACGCCCAAAGCCCCAGTCTCTCCTCCCCGCGACCAGCAGTTACCGCTGCCGATTTCACGCATGCGCCGCAAGGCATTTCGTTATTTTAGGGCAGCCGATCGCAGCCTTCATGGCAACACGAGGACCGAAAGACTGTACCATTTCCGACGCCAGAGCCCCGAATTTCTTCATTTCGCGACAAAAGGCCATAGCCCACCCTGCGATTATTTCACGCCGTGCGCCGGGCATTTCGTTTAGGCAAGTTTCGACTAGCTTCATCGGGCACACGAGACCCTCGAAAAGATCGCACCATTTCGATGCCTGCAGCCCCGAACTCCTCCCAACCGACCGGCTATAGCCCACGCCCACGCACTATTATCACGCTGCCGCCAGGCATTTTGCCATTTTGTGGCCCGACCGCAGTTTCATCGGGCACACGAGACCTCAAAAGATCGCACTCCACTCGACGCCTGCAGCCCGAATACTCACCCCCGATCAGCACAGAGCCCACCGCCGACTATTTTCACGCCGCAGCTGGCTTTTTGCATTTCAGGCCTCGACCGTAGCCTCCCATCACACGAGGACCGAAAGACCGACTATTTCTCGATGCCCAAACTCGAGAACAGACCAGATATTCACCCGCCTCGGCGACAATTTCACGCTGCTGGGCAGTCAGTATTTACGGCAGCAGCCGACCAGCCTCAGGCACACGAGGACCTCGAAGACGCACTATTTCGCGGCCGAGCCCGAACACCTCCCTCTCGCCGACCAGCAGCAGGACCATCGCCCGTGACGCATTTCACGCGCTACGGCATTTCGTGCCATAGGCAGGCTTTGACGAAGCCTCCACTGGCACACGAGACCTCGACTGTACCCATTTGATGCTCAACCCCAACGCTCCCTCCCCGCTGACCAGCCCACCGCCCTGATTCTATTCACGGGCTGCGCTGCCGATTTTAGGTCATCAGCCTTCACCGGCACGATCAAAGATCGCACTATTTCGGCGCCCGAGCCCTAACTTCCTCCCAACCCCCGCGGACCAGGCTATAGCCCACTCGGTGACCATTTTCACGCATGCTGGCATTTCTTGCAGGTTCGACCGTAGCTCATCGGCACACGACCCTCGAAGACTGCATCTATGCGCCCGTAACCTCAGACAAAGCTTCACCGCCTCCGGCGACAATTTCACGCCTGCGCGCTGGGTATTTCCATTTGGCAGGCTTGACCAGCCTCCCATCGGGCACACGAGGACCTTCAAAAGACTGAACCCCTTTCCGACGGCCAGTCCCCAAACACCTCCCAACCCCGCGACCAAAGGCTATAGCCCACCGCCTCGGTGACTATTTCACGCGCGCCGCTGCATTTTCGTGCCATTTTAGGCAGGCTCGACCGTAGCCTCCACCGGGCACACGAGACCAAAAGACGCATTTCCGGCGCCCAGAACCCTCCCTCCCCAACCTCGGACCAGCTAGCCCACCGCCTCGGTGACTATTTCACGTGCGCCACAGGCATTTCTTGCCATTTTAGCAGGCTCGACCGTAGCCTTCACGGGCACGAGGGACCCTCGAAGATCAGCACCATTTCCGACGCCCTGAGCCCCTCCCCCGACTGGGGCTATAGCCCACCGCCTCGCGACCACGTGATGCGCTGGCATATTTCTTGTTATTTTAGGGCAGGCCTCGACCGTAGCCTCCCACCGGCACACGAGACCCTCGAAAAGGCTGCACCCATTTCCGAGCCTAGAAACCCCGCGGGACCAAAGGCGACCTGCCCGCCGATTATTTCACCGGCTATTTGGCAGCCACGTAGCCTCATCGAGACCTCGAAGACTGCACCCATTTCCGACGCCAGAGTCCTCAAACACCCCCCCCTCCGACCAAAGGCTATAGCCCACCGCCCGGCGACTATTTCACGCCCGGGCATTTTCGCCATTTTAGGCGTGCTCGACCATAGCCTCCCACCGGGCACACGACCCTCGAAAAGACGTACTTTTCCGACGCCCAGAGCCGAACACCTTTCCCAACCCCGCGACCAAAGGCTATAGCCCACCGCCGAGACTATTTCACGCTGCATCGCTGGGCATTTCTTGCCCTTTAGGGAAGCCCTGACCGTAGCCTCATCGGGAACACGAGGACCCTCAAAAGATCGCACTCCCACGCCCAGCAGCCCCGAACGCTCCCCAACCCCCGCGACCAGGCTATAGCCCACCGCCTCGGCGACTATTTCACGCGCTGCGCTCACTGGGCATTTTGCCATTTTAGGCAGGGCAGATCAGCTCTCCACTGGGCACACGAGGACCCTCGAAATGACTGTACCATTTCGACGAGCCCCCGAAACCACCTGCCCAACCCAAGCGGTCCAAAGGCTATAGCCCACCGCCTCGCGACTATTCGCACCGGGCGGCATTTTTTCGCCATTTTAGGGCTTCAATAGCCTCCCATCGGGCACACGAGACCCTAAAAGACTGACTTTTCCAACGCCTGAGCCCCAACCGCCTTTCCCAACCCCGCGACCAAAGGCTATATCCCATCGACGACTATATTCGTGACGCTGCATCGCTGGGCATTTCTTGCCCTTTAGAAGCCCTGACCCAGATTGGGAACACGACCTCGAAAAGACTGTACCATTTCCGATGCCCAGCCCCGAACGCCCCGACAAGGACTAGCCCACCGCCATTACGCGCCAGCGCTGGCACATTGCCATTTTAGGCAGCTTCGTAGCCCCATCGGCACACGAGGACCTCGAAAAGTTGTACCCATTTCCGCCCGAAACCGAATCGTCTCCCCATGACCAGAGCTTAACGCCCGCCGACTATTTTCACCCACGCGCCGGGCATTTCGCCATTTTAGGCAGCCTGACCGAGCCTCATCGGCACACGAGGACCCAAAAGACTGTACCATTTCGACACTGACCCCAACCCCTCACCAACCGCATCAGGCTATAGCCCACGCCTTGACGATTATTTCACGCTGCACCGGGCATTTCTTGCCATTTTAAGGTAGGCTTGACCGTAGGCTCCCACTGGCACGAGGACCTCCAAAAGACTGTACCCATTTCCGACACCAGAGCCCCTCAACCCCCACCCAACCCACGGGACCAAAGGCTATAGCCCACCGCCCGGAGACTATTTCACGCACTGCATACTTTCTTGCCTTTAAGGAAGGCCTCATCCGTAGGCTCCCAGAACGCGAGACCACTCAAAAGACTAGACCCATTTCCGATGGCCGAGTCCCCAAACCCCTCCCAACCCCCGTGGAACAGCTATAGCCCACCGCCCGACGACTATTTCGTGCAGCACCGGCATTTCTTTATTTATCGGGCACAGAACCTTGAAAAGACGGTACCAATTTCTGACGCCCAGAACCCTCGAACCCCCCAATCAACCCCCATGACTGACAGCCCACCGCCTGCGATATTTTACCGCCACGCTGGGCATTACTTGCCATTTTACCGCAGGCTTGACGTAGCCTCCCATCACACGAAAGACCCTCGAAAAGATTTACTCACGCCCAGCCCCAACCCTCCCCAACCCCGCTGACCAAAGGCTTATAGCCCACCTTCTACGATTATTTCTCACACTGTATTGGGTATTTTAGGGCAGTTGATCGTAGCCTCCCATCGTCACATGACGACCTCGAAAAGACTGCACCATTTCCGACGCCCAGCCCCAACCCTCCTATCAACCCTCGGACTAAAGCTATAGCCCACCGCCTCGGCGACTTTCACGCGCTGCAACGCATTTCATTTTACGCAGCTCGATCGTAGCCTCCGGGCACGACGACTCGAAAGACGACCCATTTCGATGGCCGAGCAAACCCCCGCCCAACCCCGCGACCAAATTCTATAGCCCACCGCTCGCGAATATTTCACGCGCCACGCTGGCATTACTTGCCATTTTATGGGCAAGCCGATCAGCCTCCCACGGGCACACGACTCGAAGATCAGACCCATTTCCGACGCCAGAGCCCCAACCCCGCCCAACCCCGGACCTATAGCCCACCGCCTCGGCGACTATTTCACGTGCGCGCTTGGTATTTCTTGCCATTTTAGGCGCTGATCGTAGCCTCCCATTGGGCACGACGACCGAAAGACGGTAATCATTTCCGATGGACAGCGAACCCCTGCCCAACCCCGCGACCAAAGGCTATAGCCCACCGCCGCGACTATTTCACGCTGCCCGACGGGCATTTCTTGCCTTTAGGCAGCTTCGACCGTAGCCTCCCACTGGGCACGCGGACCTCGAAAGGCTGTAACCATGCCCAGCCCCCGAACCCCTCATCAACCCCGAACCCCTCATCAACCCCTCAACCCCTACCCAACCCCCGCTGACTATAGGCTTTAGCCCACCGGCTCAGAGATTTCACCGCTGGGACATTTCTTGCCATTTTAGGTCAGGCCTCGACCGTAGGCTCCCATCGAGCACACGAGGCTATTCAAAAGACTAGACCCATTTCGATGGAGTCCCCAAACCCCTCCCAACCCCGTGGAACAGACGCTATAGCCCACCGCCCGACGACTATTTCGCACGCGTCACGCTTGCCATTTTAGGGCTGGCTCGAGTACCCTCCCATCGGGGACACGAGACCCAGAAAAGACTGTACCCATTTCTCGACGAGTTCGAACCCCTCACAACCTCATGACCAGCTATAGCCCACCGCCTCGCCGATTATTTCACGCCACCGGGCGCTTGCATTTTGGCAGCTGACCGTAGCCTCCATCGGCACACGAGATTTAAAAGATCACCCATTTCCGATGCCCAGTGAACCCCTCCCCAACCCCGTGGACCAAAGCTATAGCCCACCGCCTCATTATTTCACGCGCCGCGCCGGGATTTTTGCCATTTTAGGCAGGCTGATAGCCTCCCATCGGGCACACGAGGTCCCTCGAAAGATCAGCCCATTTCCGACGCCAAAACCCCAACCCCTCCACAACCCCCAACCAAAGGTTATAGCCCACCGCCTCGTGACTATTTCACGCGCCGCGCGCTCATTTCTTTTCCATTTGGGCAGCTGACCGTAGCCTCCCATCAATGACTCGAAAAGACTGTACCCATTTCGCACCCAGCCCCAACCCTCATCAACCCCGCACTAAAGGCTTTAGCCACCGTCTCGCCGATTATTTCACGGCCCAACGCTGGGTATTACTTGCATTTTACGCAGGCTGACCGTAGCCTCCCATCGGCACACGAGACCTCGAAAAGACTTACCCATTTCCGACGCCAGATCCCCGAACCACCAACCCCGGACCAATGCACAGCCCACCGCCTCGCCGACTATTTCACGCGCGTCATTGGTATTTCTTGCCATTTTAGGTCAGCTGACGTAGCCTCCCATCGGGCACACGAGACCTCGAAAAGACTGACTTTTCGATGGCCAACCCCCCCAACCCGCGACCAGTATAGCCCACCGCCTCGCCACTATTTCACACGCCGCGTCACCGGGATTTCTTGCCTTTTTGGCAGGCCTCGACCCAAGCCTCCCATCGCACACGAGACCGAAAAGACTGCATTTTCGACGCACGAACGCCCCTCCCCAACCCCGCGAACCAGGTTATAGCCCACCGCATCGATTATTTCACGCGCTGGTATTTCTTGCCATTGCAGCTGATAGCCTCCCATCGGGCACGAGACCTCAAAAAGACTGTACTCCGATGCCAAGAGCCCCCAAACCCCTCATCAACCCCGCGACCAAAGGCTATAGCCCACGCCTCGGTGACTATTTCACGCGCGCCGCTGGCATTTCTTGCCATTTTACGCAGCTGATCAGCCTCCCATCGGCAAGACCTCAAAGACTGTACCCATTTCGACGCCATCCTCGAACCACCCTCCCCAACCCCGCGACTAAAAGCTATAGCCCACCGCCTCGCGACTATTTCACGCCGCTCATGGTATTTCTTGCCATTTTAGGCATCTGATCAGCATCCCATCGCACACGAGACTCTCAAAAGACTGTACCCATTTCGGCGAGAGCTCAACCCCTACCAACCCCGCGACCATAGGCTATAGCCCACCGCCTCGACATTTCACGCACGGCCGCTGGTATTTTGCCATTTTAGTGCTGACCGTAGCCTCCCATCTGGCACACGAGACCTCGTATCCATTTCCGACGCCCAGAGCCCCCGAACCCCTCATCAACCATCGGACTAATAGCCCACCGCCTCGGCGACTATTTCATGCGCCGCGACGCTGTATTACTTGCCATTTTACGGCAGGCTTGACCGTAGCCTCCCATCGGGCACAAGGACCTGAAAAGACTGTACCCATTTTCGGGTCGAGCAACCCCTCACCAAACCCCGCGGACGAAAGGCTATTTCCCACCAGCCTCGGGCACTATTTCACGCGCCACTGATGGGATTATTTTAGGACATTTCTGATTAGCCTCCCATCGGGCATACGAGACCGCCGAAAGTTTGTACCCATTTCACACCTGCAGCCCTCGAACCCCTCCCAACCCCCGCGAACCAAAGGCTATAGCCACCGCCTCGGGCGATTATTATTTCACGGCGCCATGATTTCTTATTTTAGGCAGGCCTCGACTAGCCTCCCATCGGGCACACGAGACAAAAGACTGAACCCATTTCGACGCCAGAGCCCCTGAACCACCTCCCAACCCCGCGACCAAAGGCTATAGCCCACCGCCTCGACTATTTCATGCGCCGCGACGCTACATTACTTGCCATTTTAGCAGGCTTGACCGCAGCCTCCCATCACACGAGACCTCGAAAAGATTTACCCACTCGATGCCAGAGCAACCCCTCCCCAACCCCCGCGACCAAAGGCTATAGCCCACCGCCCGCGACTATTTCACGCTACGCTGGGAATTTTTGCTATTTAGGCAAGCTCGATCAGCCTACCACTGGCACGAGACCTCGAAAGATTGTACCCATTTCCGACACCTGAGCTCGAACCTCCCATCAACCCTCATGAATAGCTATAGCCCACCGCCTCGGCGACTATTTCGTGCCGCGACGCTGGCATTACTTGCCATTTTACGGCAGCTGACCGTAGCCTCCCATCGGGCATCGAGGCTAAAAGATCGCACATTCCGATGCCAAGAACCTCAACCCCTCCCAACCCCGCGAACAAAGGCTATAGCCCACCGCCTCGGCGATTATTTCACACGCCGCTACATTTCTGCCATTTTAGGTGCTTCGACGTAGCTCACATCGGGCACACGAGACCTCGAAAAGATCACCCATTTCACACCTGTAGCCCCCAACCTCCCCATCAACCCCGGAATAAAGGCTATAGCCCACCGCCTCGCGACTATTTCATGTGCTACGCTGGCATTACTTGCCATTTACGGCAGGCTCGACCGTAGCCTCCCATCGGGCACCGGAGGACCTCAAAAGACTGCATCGATTTCGATGCCAACCCCTCCCCAACCCCGCGGACAAAAGGCTATAGCCCACCGCCCGGCGACTATTTCACACGCCGCGCCGCTCGCCGCTGGGCTGTCGGAAAGGGGTCCATCTTTCGAGGGCCCCTGAAGCCTGGGAGGCCGAGGCCAAAGGCTTGCCCTAAAGTAGTGCCCGCACAAGGCGGAAAGGGGCAAGGGTGCTGGGTCTGCTAGTGGGGATGGGGTTCATCCACCGGGCTGGAAAGGGGTCCAGTTTTGAGGCCCTGGGGCCTAGAGGCCGCTAAAATAATGCTTGCCCACCGCAAGGCGCGAAGAGGAACGGGGCGCAGCCTTGGGCCCAGAGGGGGTGGAGTCGCCACCGGGCTGTCGGAAAGGGGTCCGCTTTTCGAGGGCCCTGGGCCTGGGAGGCCACGCCAGGCTTGCCCTAAAATAGTGCTTCCGCAGCGCAAGCGAAAGAGGCGGGGCGGTGAGCTATAGCCTGGCCCGTGGGGCGGGGAGGGTTCGCCAATCGGCTGTCGGAAAGGGGTCCAGCCCGAGGACCTTCTTTTCGAGGGCCCTGGGGCCTGTGGGAGGTCACGCCGAGGCTTGACCTAAAATAGTGCTTCTGGCCTAGCGGAGCAAGACGCGAAATAGGGGCCGGGGGCGAGTTCAATAGCCTTGGGCCCGGGGGGCGTGAGGATGGTTGGCCATCCAAAGGGGTCCAGCTTTTCGAGGGCCCTTGGGGCCTGGAGGCCGCAGTGGCTTTCCCTAAAATAGTGCTTCTCCCAGCGGGCGCAAGGCGAAAGAGGGCGGGGCGTTATTGCCTTGGGCCCTGGGGGTGGGAGGGGGTTCGGCCAGTCGGGCTGTCGGAAAGGGGTCCAGCTTTCGAGGGCCTCGAAGCCTGGGAGGTCGAGGCCAAAGGCGTGCCCTAAAGTAGTGCTTCTCGCACAAGGCGGAAACAGGGGCGGGGCGGAGTCAGAGCCTCACCCTGGGGGTGGGAGGGGGGTTCATCCAGTCTGGCTGTCGGAAAGGGGTCCAGTCTTTGAGGGCCCTGGGGGCTCATGGGAGGCCGCGCGGCCAGAGGCTTGCCCTAAAATAATGCTTCCGCCCATCGGGCGCAATGCGCGAAGAGGACGGGCAAAAGCAGCCTTGGGCCCGTGAGGGGTGGGAGGGGTTCGCCAGTCGGGCTGGCGGAAAGGGGTCCAGCCTTTCGAGGGGCCCTGGGACCCGTGGGAGGCCCCGGCCAGAGGCTTGCCCTAAAAATTGTGCTTCTGGCCCAGCGGAAGGAGCGAAAGAGGGGCGGGGCGTTGAGCTATAGCCTAGGGCCCGGGGGTCGGGAGGGGGTTCGGCAAGTCGGGCTGTCGTAAAGGGGTCCAGCTTTTCGAGGGCCTCAGGGGCCTGGTGGAGGCCGCGCCAAAGTCTTGCCCTAAAATAGTGCTTCGGACCCATCGCGCAATGCGCGAAAGAGGGGCGGAGCATAGCCTTGAGCTGCTGGGGCGGGTGGGGGGGGGTTCGACCACTGGCCGGAAAGGGGTCCATTTTCGAGGGGCCTCGTGGACCCTGGTGGAGGTCGCCAAAGGCTTGCCCTAAAATAGTGCTTCCGGACCAGCGAAGGAGCGAAATAGGGCGGGGGGCGGTCACATAGCCTTGGGTCCTGGGGGGTGGGGTGGGGGTTCTGGCAATGGGCTGGCGGAAAGGGGTCCAGTCTTTTCGAGGGTTCCTGGGGCCCCTGTGGGAGGCTGCGCCAAAGGCTTGCCCTAAAATAGTGCTGGACCAGCGCGCAAGACGAAAATAGGGGTGGGGCAGTGAGCCATAGCCTTGGGCCTGGGGTGGGAGGGGGTTCGCCACCGGGCTGCCTGAAAGGGGTCCAGTCTTTCGAGGGCCCTGGGGACCTGGGAGGCTGCGGCCAAAGGCATGCCCTAAAAGAGTGCTTATAGCCTGGGCCCGTGGGGTGGGGCTGCCACGGGCTGCTGAAAGGGGTCCAGTTTTCGAGGACCCTCGAGGCCCTGTGGGCTCAGGAGGCTGCCAGAGGCTTGCCCTAAAATAGTGCTTCTGACCACGCGGAGCAAGACGCAAATAGGGTGGGGCAGTGCTATAGCCTGGCCCTGGGGGTGGGGGTTCAGCCACCGGGCTGTCGAAAGGGGTCCAGTCTTACCGAGGTCCCTGGGGACCTGTAGGAGGCCGCGGCCAGAGGCTTGCCCTAAAATAGTGATTCTGGCCCACCGGAGCAAGGCGCGAAACAGGGGGCGGGGGCGGCGTGCTATAGCCTTGGGCCCGTGGGGGGTTCAGCCAGTCGGGCTGTCAGAAAGGGGTCCAGTCTTTTCGAGGGCCCTTGGGGGGCCTGTGGGAGGCCGCGGCCAGAGGCTTGCCCTAAAATAGTGCTTCTGGCCCAGCGTCGCACGGCGCGAAACATTGGGCGGGGGCGGTGCTATAGCTCAGTCTGGGGTGGGATGGGGGTTCATCCACCGGGCGGTCGGAAAGGGGTCCAGTCTTTTCGAGGGCCCTTGGGGGCCTGTGGGAGGCCGCGGCCAGAGGCTTGCCCTAAAATAGTGCTTCTGGCCCAGCGCAAGGCGCGAAGAGGGACGGGGCGTGCTATAGCCTTGGGCCCGAGGGGTGGGGAGGGGGTTCGCCACCGGGTTGCTCTGAAAGGGGTCCAGTCTTTTCGAGGGCCCTCGGGGGGCCTGTGGGAGGCCGCGGCCAGAGGCTTGCCCTAAAATAGTGCTTCTGGCCCAGCGGCGCAAGGCGGGAAAGAGGGGGCGGGGGCGGTGTGCTATAGCCTTGGGCCCGTGGGGGGTGGGGAGCGGGGTTCGGCCAGTCGGGCTGTCGGAAAGGGGTCCAGTCTTTTCGAGGGCCCTCGGGGGGCCTGTGGGAGGCCACGGCCAGAGGCTTGCCCTAAAATAGTGCTTCTGGCCCAGCAGCGCAAGGCGCGAAAGAGGGGGCGGGGGCGGTGTGCTATAGCCTTGGGCCCGTGGGGGGGTGGGGTTCACCAAATGGGCTGTCGAAAGGGGTCCAGTCTTTCGAGGGCCCTCGGGGGACCGGTGTGAGGCCACGGCCAGAGGCTTGCCCTAAACTATAGCCTTGGCCTGGGGTGGGTGGGGGTTCTGGCTGGCTGAAAGGGGTCCAGTTTTTCGAGGGCCTGGGGCCTGGGAGGCCGCGGCCAAAGGCTTGCCCTAAAAGAGTGCTTGGACCAGCGCGCAACGAAATAGGGGGTGGGGGCGGTGAGCTATAGCCTTGGGCCCGGGGGGGGTGGGGAGGGGGTTCACCAATGGGCTGGCGGAAAGGGGTCCAGCCTTTCGAGGGGCCTCGGGTACCCTGTGGGAGGCTGCGGCCAAAGTCTTGCCCTAAAATAGTGCTTCTGGACCAGCGGCGCAAGACGAAATAGGGGTGGGTCTGCTATAGCCTTGGGCCTGTGGGGGTGGGGGTTCGGGCTGGCTGGGCTGGAAAGGGGTCCAGTCTTTTCGAGGGGCCTCGTGGGCCCTGTAGTAGGCTGCGGCCAAAGGCTTGCCCTAAAATAGTGCTTCCGACCAGCGGCAAGACGAAAATAGGGGTGGGGCAGTGAGCTATAGCCTTGGGCCGCTGGGGCGGGAGGGGGTTCGCCACGGGCTGTCGGATAGGGGTCCAGTCTTTTTGAGGGCCTCTGGGGAGGCTGCGGCCAAAGGCTTGCCCTAAAATAGTGCTTGACCAGCGCGCAAGGCCAACAGGGGGCGGGGGGGGTGAGCTATAGCCTGGGGTCTAGGGGTGGGAGGGGGTTCGCCGGCTGTCGGAAAGGGGTCCAGTCTCGAGTCGAGGGCCCTGGGGCCTGGGAGGCTGCGCCAAAGGCTTGCCCTAAAATAGTGCTTCTGACCCAGCGCGCAAGACGCAAACAGGGGCGGGGTAAGATAGCCTTGGGCCCTGGGGGGTGGGAGGGGGTTCGCCACCGGGCCGTCGGCAAGGGGTCCAGTCTTTGGGAGGGGGTTCGCCACTAAAGGGGTCCGGTCTTTCGAGGGCCCTCGGGGGGCCCGTGCGAGGCCACGGCCAGAGGCTTGCCCTAAAATAGTGCTTCTGCCCAGCGGCGCAAGGCGAAGAGGGGCGGGGCGGTGAGCTATAGCCTTGGCCCGTGGGGTGGGAGGGGGTTCGCCAGTCGGGCTGAAAGGGGTCCAGCTTTTCGAGGGCCTCGGGGCCTGTGGGAGGTACGAGGCCAGAGTCTTGCCCTAAAATAGTGCTTGGCCCATCGCGCAATGCGCGAAAGAGGGGCGGGGCGGTAGTAGCCTTGAGCCCTGTGGGGGGGGGTTCGCCACGGGCTGGAAAGGGGTCCAACCTTTCGAGGGCCTCGGGACCTGTGGAGGCTGCGCCAAAGGCTTGCCCTAAAATAGTGTCCGACCAGCGCAAGGCGCAAACAGGGCGGGGCTATAGCCTTGGCCCGTGGGGAGTGGGGTGGGGGTTCGCCACCGGGCTGTCGGAAAGGGGTCCAGTCTTTTCGAGGGCCTCGGGGCCTGTGGGAGGTCGCGGCAGGCTTGCCCTAACCTAGTGCTTCTGGCCCAGCGGCCCAAGGCGCGAAAGAGGGGGGGGGCGGTGTGCTATAGCCTTGGGCCCGTGGGGGCTGGGAGGGGTTCGCCAATGGGTCGGAAAGGGGTCCAGTCTTTTAGAGGGCCCTCGAAGCCTGTGGGAGGACGAGGCCAAAGGCTTGCCCTAAAGTAGTGCTTCTGCCGCCGCACAAGGCGGAAACAGGGGCGGGGGCGGTGTGCCAGAGCCTGGGGCCCGTGGGGGGGGATGGGGTTCAGCCACTGGCTATCGGAAAGGGGTCCGCTGAGGGCCCTTGGGGCTCCGTGGAGGCCATGCCAGTATATCCCTAAAATAGTGCTTTTGGCCCGGCGGCGCAAGGCGCGAAAGAGGGGGCGGGGGCGGTGTGCTATTGCCTTGGGACCGTGGGGGGTGGGGAGGGGGTTCGCCACCGGGCTGTCGAAAGGGCTCCAGTTTTCGAGGGCGCCGGAAGCCTGTGGGAGGCCGAGGCCAGAGGCTTACCCTAAACGCAAGGAAACAGGGGGCGGGGCGGTGTTGTAGCCTTGGGTCTGGGGGTGGGATGGGGTTCATCCAGTCGGGCTGTCGGAAAGGGGTCCAGTCTTTTTGAGGGCCCTTGGGGGGCCTATGGGAGGCCGCGGCCAGAGGCTTGCCCTAAAATAATGCTTCTGGCCCAGCGGCGCAAGGCGCGAAAGAAAGGACGGGGGCGGTGTGCTATAGCCTTGGGCCCGTAGGGGGTGGGGAGGGGGGTTCGGCCAGTCGGGCTGTCGGAAAGGGGTCCAGTCTTTTCGAGGGCCCTCGGGGGGCCTGTGGGAGGCCACGGCCAGAGGCTTGCCCTAAAATAGTGCTCGGCCCATCGGGCGCAATGCGCGAAAGAGGGCGGGGCGGTGCTAGCAGCCTTGAGCCCGTGGGGGTGGGTGGGGGTTCACCACTGGCTGGCGGAAAGGGGTCCAGCCTTTTCGAGGGCCCTGCACTGGGGAGGCTGCGCCAAAGGCTTGCCCTAAAATAGTGCTTCCGGACCATCTGCGGCGCGCGAACAGGGCGGGGGGGATATAGCCTTGGGTCGGGGGGGGTGGGGGTCTGGGCAATGGGTCATGAAGGGGTCCAGTCTTTTCGAGTGGCCCTGGGGCCCAGGGAGGTCGCCAAAGTCTTGCCCTAAAATAGTGCTTCGACCAGCGCAAGACGAGAACAGGGTGGGGGCAGTGAGCTATAGCCTGGGGCCGCTGGGGGGTGGGGAGGGGTTCGCCACTGGGTTGCCTGGAAAGGGGTCCAGCCTCTTTTCGAGGCCCTGGGACCTGTGGGAGGCTGCGCCAAAGGCTTGCCCTAAAATAGTGCTTCGACCAGCGGCAAGGCGCCGAAATAGGGTGGGGCGGTGTGCTATATAGCCTCTGGGGGGTGGGGTGGGGGTCTGGGCAATGGGCTGGCATGGAAAGGGGTCCAGCCTTTTCGAGGGCCCTCGGGCCCTGGGGAGGCTGCGCCAAAGGCTTGCCCTAAAATAGTGCTCTGACCAGCTGCAAGACGCGACATGGGTGGGGGGGCAGTGAGCTATAGCCTGGGCCGCTGGGGAGTGGGAGGGGGTTCGCCACCGGGCTGTCGGAAAGGGGTCCAGTCTCGAGGGCCCTGGTCAGGCAGGCTGCGCCGAGGCTTGCCCTAAAATAGTGCTCGGCCCAGCGCAAGGCGCGAAACAGGGGGCGAGGACGGTGCGCTATAGCCTTTGGCCCGTGGGGGCGGGGGGTTCATCCACGGGTGCTAAAGGGGTGCACTGCTTTTCGAGGGCCGTCCTGGCTGGGACGCCGCGGCCAGAGGCTTGCCCTAAAATAAGCTCGAGCGCAAGCCGCGAAAGAGGGCGGCGTGTGCTATAGCCTTGGGGCCCGGCAGGGGTGGGAGGGGGTTCGCCACCGGGCTGTTGGAAAGGGGTCCAGTTTTTCGAGGCCCCTGAGGGCTCTGGGGCCACGCCAGAGGCTTGCCCTAAAATAGTACTCTGCCCAGCGGCGGATGGCGCGAACGCGGGGGCGGGGCGTGTGCTATAGCCTGGGCCTGTGGGGAGTGGGAGGGGGTTCGGCCAGTCGGCCTGTCGGAAGAGGGTCCTGTCTTTTCGAGGGCCCCTGGGGCTCGGGAGGTCAGCCAGAGGCTTGCCCCTAAAATAGGCTTCTGGACCATCGGGCGTAAATAGGGGTGGGGCGATAGCCTGGGCCCGTGGGGGTGGGAGGGCGGTTCGCCAGTCGGCTGGCGGAAAGGGGTCCAGTATTTTCGAGGCCTCTGGGCCTCGTGCGAGGTCAGCGCCAGACGGTTACCCTAAAATAATGCTTCTGGGCCCAGGCCAAGGCGCGAAGAGGGGCGGGGCAAAGCAGCCTTGGGCCCGTGGGGTGGGAGGGGGTTCGCCAACCGGGCTGTCGGAAAGGGGTCCAGTCTGTTCGAGGGCCCCCGGGGCCTGTGGCGGCCGCCAGATGCTTGCCCTAAAATAGTGCTTTCGCCCAGCGCAAGCCACGAAAGAGGGCGGGGCGGTAAAGTTATAGCCTTGGGCCCGCAGCGGGTGGGGAGGGGGGTTAGGCCAGTCGGGCTGTCGGATAGGGGTCCAGTCTTTTCGAGGGCCCTCGGGGGGCCTGTGGGAGGCTGAGCCCAGAGGCTTGCCCTAAAATATTGCTTCTGGCCCAGCGGCACAAGGCGCGAAACAGGGGGCGGGGCCGGTGTGTTGTAGCCTTGGGCACGTGGGGGGTGGCGAGTGGGGTTCGGCCCGTCGGGCGGTCGGAAAGGGGTCCAGTCTTATCGAGGGCCCTCGGGGGGCCTGTGGGATGCCGCGGCCCGAGGCTTAGCCTAAAATAGTGCTTCTGGCCCAGCGGCGCAAGGCGCGAAAGAGGGGGCGGGGCGTTATAACGCTAGTCTGGGCATGGTGGGAGGGTGGTTCGGCCAGTCGGGCTGTCGGAAAGGGGTCCAGTCTTTTCGCGGGCCTCGGGGGGCCTGTGCGAGGCCGCGGCCAGAGGGTTGCCCTAAAATAGTGCTTCTGGCCCAGCGGCGCAAGGCGCGAAACAGGGGCGGGGCGGTGTGGCTAGCCTGGGCCTGGGGGGTGGGGAGGGGGTTCGCCACCGGGCTGTCGGAAAGGGGTCCAGTCTTTCGAGGCCTCGGGAGCTCAGGAGGCTGCGCCTGCAGGCTTGCCCTAAAATAGTGCTTCGCCCAGCAAGACAAGGCGCGAAGGGGCGGGGGCGGTCTGCTATAGCCTTGGGCCCGTGGGGGGTGGGGAGGGGGGTTCGGCCAGTCGGGCTGTCAAAAAGGGGTCCTGTCTTTTCGAGGGCCCTCGGGGAGCCTGTGGGAGGCCGCGGCCAGAGGCTTGCCCTAAAATAGTGCTTCTGGCCCAGCGGCGCAAGGCGCGAAACAGGGGGCGGGGGCGGTGTGCTATAGCCTTGGGCCCGTGGGGGGTGAGGAGGGAGGTTCAGCCAGTCGGGCTGTCGGAAAGGGGTCCAGTCTTTTCGAGGGCCCTCGGCTCAGGGAGGCCGCCAGCAGGCTTGCCCTAAAATAGTGCTTTCGCCCAGCGTCGCAAGGCGCGAAAGAGGGGGCGGGGGCGGTGTGCTATAGCCAGTCTGGGGGATGGGGCGCTCAGCCTGGGTTGTCTGGAAAGGGGTCCGCCTTTCCGAGGGCCCTCGGGTTTCCTGTGGGAGGCCGCGGCCAGAGGCTTGCCCTAAAATAGTGGTTCGCCCAGCCGCAAGCGTGCGAAAGACGAGGCGGGCGGTAAAGCAGTTTAGCCTCGGCCTGGGGGGTGGGAGGTTTAGCCACTGGCCATCGGAAAGGGGTCCAGTTTTTCGAGGGCCCTCGAGGGGTGGGAGGCCGCGCTGCAGGCTTGCCCTAATAGTGCTTCCGGCCCAGCGGGCGTGAAATAGTCGCCGAGGCCGTGGGCTATAGCTTTTGGTCCGGGCTGGGAGGGGGTTCTGGGGCCTGCATCGGAAATGGGTACAGCCTTTCGTGGTGTCCTCATGTGCCTGGGTGATCCTACGGCCAGAGGGTTGCCCTGCGGCAAGAAATGCCCAGCGATGAAGGCGAAATAGTCGCCGAGGCCGGTGGGCTATAGCCTTTGGTCCGCGGGGGCGGGAGGCGCCTGGGGCTCGCCCGGAAATGGGTACAAGGTCCTCGCTTTCCCAGTGGGAGGCTACTACAGAGGCCTGCCCTAAATGGCAAGAAATGCCCGGCGGGCGCAGGTGCGAATAGTCACCGAGGCCGGTGGGCTATAGCCTTTGGTCCGCGGGAGTTGGGGAGGGGGTTTCGGCGGCTCTGGTCGTCGGAAATGGGTACAGTCGTTTCGCGGGTCCTCGTAGCCTGCTGGGAGGCTACGCCAAGCCTGCCGGAAAATGGCAAGAAATGTCCAGCGCACAGCACGTGAAATAGTCGCCGACCGTGGGCTATAGCCTTGGTCCGCTGGGGTTCGGGAGGGGCGTCGGGGCTCGGCCGGAATGGGTACAGGCCTTTTCGAGGGTCCTCCGCACCTGGGAGACTACGGTCGAGGCCCGCCCAAAATGGCAAGAATACCCAGCGCCCAGCGGAAATAGTTGCCGAGGCCGTGGGCTATAGCTTTTGGTCCGGGCTGGGGGAGGGGGTTCCGGGGCTCGCATCGGAAATGGGTATAGTCCTTCGAGGGTCCTCGTGTGCCCAAAGAGAGGCTACGGTCGAGGGCTGCCCTGCGCGGCAAGAAATGCCCATGATGCATCGCGGCAAATAGTCGCCGAGGCCGGTGGGCTATAGCCTTGGGTCCGGGGATTGGGAGGCGCCTGGGCTCGGGCGTAAGAAATGGGTACAGCCTTTTTGAGGGTTCTCGTGGTGCCTGGAGGCTACCAGAAGCCTTCGCCCTAAATGGCAAGACATGCCCAGTGGCGCAGCGCTTGAACTAGTCGCCGAGGCCGGTGGGCTATAGCCTTTGGTCCGCGGGGGTTGGGGAGGGGCGCTGGGGCTCGCGGCCTGGAAATGGGCAGCTTTTCGAAGGTCCTCGTTTTCCCAGTGGGAGGCTACGGTTAGAGGCCTGCCCTAAACTGGCAAGAAATGCCCGGGCGGCGCAGCGCGTGAATAGTCACCGAGGCCGGTGGGCTATAACCTTTGGTCCGCGGGGCCGGAGGAGGTTTCTGGGGCTCCGTCCGGAAATGGTACAGTCTTTTCGAGGGTCCTCGTGCCCAGCCGAGGCTACGGCTAGAAGCCTGCCGGAAAATGGCAAGAAATGTCCAGCGGCACAGAACGTGAAATAGTCACCGACGCCGGTGGGCTATAGCCTTTGGTCCGCGGGGGTTCGGGAGGGGCGTTCGGGGGCTCTCGGCGTCGGAATGGGTACAGTCTTGTCGAGGGTCCTCCTGCACCCATTGGGAGGCTACGGTCAGAGGCCTGCCCAAAATGGCAAGAAATACCCACGCGCCCAGCTGAAATAGTTGCCGAGGCCGTGGGCTATAGCTTTTGGTCCGGGGCCGGGAGGGGGTTCGGGGCCTGCATCGGAAATGGGCACAGTCTTTTCGCGGTGTCCTCATGTGCCTGATCCTACGGCCGTCAGAGGGTTGCCCTAAAAGGGCAAGAAATGCCCAGCGAAGCGAAGGAATAGTCGTCGAGGCCGGTGGGCTATAGCCTCTGGTCCGCAGGGGGTGGGGAGGGGCGTTCTGGGGCTCTGGGCGTAAGAAATGGGTACAGTGTTTTCGAGGGTCCTCGTGTGCCCAGTGGGAGGCTACGGTTAGAAGCCTGCCCTAAAATAGCAAGACATACCCAGTGGCGCGGCGCGTGAAATAGTCGCCGAGGCCGGTGGGCTATAGCCTTTGGTCCGCGGGGGTTGGGGAGGGGCGTTCGGTGGTTCTCGGCGTCGGAATGGGTACAGTGTTTTCGAGGGTCCTCCTTCACCCAGTGGGAGACTACGGTCAGAGGCCTGCCCAAAAATGGCAAGAAATACCCAGCGGCCCAGCGCGTGAAATAGTTGCCGAGGCCGGTGGGCTATAACCTTTGGTCCGCGGGGGTTGGGGAGTGGGTTTCGGGGGCTCTGGTCGTCGGAAATGGGTACAGTCTTTTCGAGGGTCCTCGTGTGCCCAGTGGGAGGCTACGCCGAAGCCCGCCGAAATGGCAAGAAATCTCCAGCGGCCCAGCTCTTGAAATAGTCGCCGACGCCGGTGGGCTATAGCCTTTGGTCCGCGGGGGTTCGGGAGGGGCGTTCGGGGGCTCTCGGCGTCGGAATGGGTACAGTCTTTTCGAGGGTCCTCCTGCACCCAGTGGGAGACTACGGTCAGAGGCCTGCCCAAAAATGGCAAGAAATACCCAGCGGCCCAGCGCGTGAAATAGTTGCCGAGGCCGGTGGGCTATAGCTTTTGGTCCGCGGGGGTTGGGGTGGGGGGTTCTGGGGCTCTGGGCATCGGAAATGGGTACAGTCCTTTCGAGGGTCCTCGCAGCCCGTGAGGAGGCTACGGTACGAGGGCTGCCCAAAATGGCCAATAAATGCCCAGCGATGCATCGCGCGAAATAGTCGCATAGGCCGGTGGGCTATAGCCTGGTCCGGGGATCGGGAGGCGCCTGGGCTCGGGCGCAAGAAATGGGTATGCCTTTTGAGGGTTCTCGTGTGCCCAGTGGGAGGCTACGGTTAGAAGCCTGCCCTAAAATGGCAAGACATGCCCAGTGGCGCAGCGCGTGAACTAGTCGCCGAGGCCGGTGGGCTATAGCCTTTGGTCCGCGGGGGTTGGGGAGGGGCGTTCGGGGGCTCTGGGCCTGGGAAATGGGTACAGTCTTTTCGAAGGTCCTCGTTTTCCCAGTGGGAGGCTACGGTTAGAGGCCTGCCCTAAAATGGCAAGAAATGCCCAGCGGCGCAGCGCGTGAATAGTCACCGAGGCCGGTGGGCTATAACCTTTGGTCCGCGGGGGTTGGGGAGGGGGTTTCGGGGGCTCTGGTCGTCGGAAATGGGTACAGTCTTTTCGAGGGTCCTCGTGTGCCCAGTGGGAGGCTACGGCCAGAAGCCTGCCCGAAAATGGCAAGAAATGTCCAGCGGCGCAGCACGTGAAATAGTCGCCGACGCCGGTGGGCTATAGCCTTTGGTCCGCGGGGGTTGGGGAGGGCGCCGGGGCTCGCCGCAATGGGTACAGTCTTTTCGAGGGTCCTCCTGCACCCAGTGGGAGACTACGGTCAGAGGCCTGCCCAAAAATGGCAAGAAATACCCAGCGGCCCAGCGCGTGAAATAGTTGCCGAGGCCGGTGGGCTATAGCTTGTGGTCCGCTGGGCCGGGAGGGGGCTGGGCCCGCATCGGAAATGGGCTTTTTCGTGTGTCCTCATGTGCCCAGTGGGATCCTACGGTCAGAGGGCTGCCCTAAAAGGGCAAGAAATGCCCAGCGATGAAGCGTGCGAAATAGTCGTCGAGGCCGGTGGGCTATAGCCTCTGGTCCGCAGGGGGTGGGGAGGGGCGCCTGGGCTCATGAAGAAATGGGTGCATGGTTTTCGAGGGTCCTGTGCCCAGTGGGAGGCTACGTTAGAAGCCTGCCCTAAAATAGCAAGACATACCCAGTGGCGCTGAAATAGTCGCCGAGGCCGTGGCTATAGCCTGGTCCGCTGGGGTTGGGAGGGGCGCCTGGGGTTCTCAAGGCCGGAATGGGTACAGTCTTTTCGAGGGTCCTCCTGCACCCAGTGGGAGACTACGGTCAGAGGCCTGCCCAAAAATGGCAAGAAATACCCAGCGGCCCAGCGCGTGAAATAGTTGCCGAGGCCGGTGGGCTATAGCTTTTGGTCCGCTGGGGTTGGGGAGGGGGGTTCTGGGGCTCTGGGCATCGGAAATGGGTACAGTCCTTTCGAGGGTCCTCGTGTGCCCAGTAGGAGGCTACGGTCAGAGGGCTGCCCTAAAAGGGCAAGAAATGCCCAGCGATGCATCGTGCGAAATAGTCGTCGAGGCCGGTGGGCTATAGCCTTTGGTCCGCGGGGGTTGGGGAGGGGCGTTCTGGGGCTCTGGGCGTAAGAAATGGGTACAGTCTTTTTGAGGGTTCTCGTGTGCCCAGTGGGAGGCTACGGTTAGAAGCCTGTCCTAAAATGGCAAGACATGCCCAGTGGCGCAGCGCGTGAACTAGTCGCCGAGGCCGGTGGGCTATAGCCTTTGGTCCGCTGGGGCTGGGAGGCGTCGGGCTCTGGGCCTGGGAAATGGGTACAGTCTTTTCGAAGGTCCTCGTTTTCCCAGTGGGAGGCTACGGTTAGAGGCCTGCCCTAAAATGGCAAGAAATGCCCAGCGGCGCAGCGCGTGAATAGTCACCGAGGCCGGTGGGCTATAACCTTTGGTCCGCGGGGGTTGGGGAGGGGCGTTCGGGCCTGCCGCCGGAAATGGGTACAGTCTTTTCGAGGGTCCTCATGTGCCCAGTGGGAGGCTACGGCCAGAAGCCTGCCGGAAAATGGCAAGAAATGTCCAGCGGCACAGCACGTGAAATAGTCGCCGACGCCGGTGGGCTATAGCCTTTGGTCCGCGGGGGTTCGGGAGGGGCGTTCGGGGGCTCTCGGCGTCGGAATGGGTACAGTCTTTTCGAGGGTCCTCCTGCACCCAGTGGGAGACTACGGTCAGAGGCCTGCCCAAAAATGGCAAGAAATACCCAGCGGCCCAGCGCGTGAAATAGTTGCCGAGGCCGGTGGGCTATAGCTTTTGGTCCGCTGGGGTTGGGGAGGGGGGTTCTGGGGCTCTGGGCATCGGAAATGGGTACAGTCCTTTCGAGGGTCCTCGTGTGCCCAGTAGGAGGCTACGGTCAGAGGGCTGCCCTAAAAGGGCAAGAAATGCCCAGCGATGCATCGTGCGAAATAGTCGTCGAGGCCGGTGGGCTATAGCCTTTGGTCCGCTGGGGCCGGGAGGGCGCTCGGGGCTCGCGTAAGAAATGGGTACAGTCTTTTAGTGGGTTCTCGAGTGCCCAGTGAGGCTACGTTAGAAGCCTGCCTAAATGGCAAGACATGCCCAGTGGCGCAGCGTGAACTAGTCGCCGAGGCCGGTGGGCTATAGCCTGGTCCGGGGTTGGGAGGGGCCTGGGGGCCTGCGGCCTGGGAAATGGGTACAGTCTTTTCGAAGGTCCTCGTTTTCCCAGTGGGAGGCTACGGTTAGAGGCCTGCCCTAAAATGGCAAGAAATGCCCAGCGGCGCAGCGCGTGAATAGTCACCGAGGCCGGTGGGCTATAACCTTTGGTCCGCGGGGGTTGGGGAGGGGGTTTCGGGGGCTCTGGTCGTCGGAAATGGGTAGAGTCTTTTCGAGAGTCCTCGTGTGCCCAGTGGGAGGCTACGCCGAAGCCCGCCGAAAATGGCAAGAAATGTCCAGCGGCACAAGCACGTGAAATAGTCGCCGACGCCGTGGGCTATAGCCTTGGTCCGCTGGGGTTCGGGAGGGCGCTCGGGGCCTCGGCCGGAATGGGTACAGTCTTTTCGAGGGTCCTCCTGCACCCATTGGGACTACGGTCCGAGGCCTGCCAAAAAATGGCAAGACAAATACCCAGCGGCCCAGCGCGTGGAATAGTAGCCGAGGCCGGTGGGCTATAGCTTTGGTCCGCTGGGCCGAGGAGGTTCTGGGGCTCGCGCATCGGAAATGGCATGCCTTTCGGTCCTCATGTGCCCGGGATCCTACGGTCGAGGGCTGCCCAAAGGGCAAGAAATGCCCAGCGAAGCGGCGAATAATCGCCGAGGCCGGTGAGCTATAGCTCGGGTCCGCAGGGGCGGGAGGGGCGTCATGCTCGGGCGAAGAAATGGGTACATGGTTTTCGAGGGTCCTCGGTGCTCAGCTGGGAGGCTTACAGAAGCCCGCCTAAATAGCAAGATATGCCCAGCGGGCGCGCGCTGCGGAAATAGTCGCCGAGGCCGGTGGGCTACAGGCACTTTGGTCCGCTGGGGCCGGGGAGTGGGTTTCGGCTCTGCCGTCGAAATGGGTACAGCTTTTTCGAGGGTCCTCGTAGCCCAGCTGGGAGGCTACGCCAGAAGCCTGCCGGAAATGGCAAGAAATGTCCAGCGCACAGCACGTGAAATAGTCGCCGACGCCGTGGGCTATAGCCTTTGGTCCGCTGGGGTCGGGAGGCGCTCGGGGCTCGCGCCGGAATGGGTACATGCCTTTTCGAGGGTCCTCCCGCACCTGGGAGACTACGGCCGAGGCCTGCCCAAAATGGCAAGAAATACCCAGCGCCCAGCGCGGAAATAGCCGAGGCCGTGGGCTATAGCTGGTCCACTGGGTCGGGAGGGGTTTCGCTCGGCATCGGAAATGGGTACGCCTTTCGCAGGGTCCTCATGTGCCCAAGGGGATCCTACGGTCGAGGGCTGCCCTGTGCGGCAAGAAATGCCCAGCGGCGAAGCGCGGCGAATAATCGCCGAGGCCGGTGAGCTATAGCCTCCGTCCGCAGGGGTGGGAGGGGCGTCGGGGCTCGGGCGAAGAAATGGGTACAAGGTTTTCGAGGGTCCTCGTAGCCCGCGGTGAGGCTACGGTTAAGCCTGCCCTAAAATAGCAAGACATGCCCAAAGGCGCGCGCGTGAAATAGTCGCCGAGGCCGTGGGCTAGCCTCGTCCGCTGGGGTCGGGGAGGGGCGTCAGCGGTTCTCAAGGCCGGAAATGGGTACAGAGTGAGGTCCTCCTTCACCCAAATGGGAGACTACGGTCGAGGCCCGCCCAAAATGGCAAGAATACCCAGCCCAAGCGGAAATAGTTGCCGAGGCCGTGGGCTATAGCCGGTCCACTGGGGCCGGGGAGGGGGCTTCGGGCCCGCACTAAATGGCACAGCTTTTCGAGGTCCTCATGTGCCCAAGGGGATCCTACGGTCCAGAGGGCTGGCCTGCAAAGGGCAAGAAATGCCCAGCGATGAAGCTGCATAATAATCGCCGAGGCCGTGAGCTATAGCCTGGGTCCGCAGGGGCGGGAGGGCGCTCATGGCTCGGGCGAAGAAATGGGTACAAGTGTTTTCGAGGGTCCTCGTGGTGCCCAAAGGGAGGCTACGGTTAGAAGCCTGCCCTAAAATAGCAAGACATGCCCAGTGGCGCGCTGCGGAAATAGTCGCCGAGGCCGGTGGGCTAAAGCCTTGGTCCGCTGGGGCTGGGAGGGCGCTCGCGGTTCTCGCCTGGAATGGGCACAGCGAGGGTCCTCCTTCACCAGCCGGGAGACTACGGCCGAGGCCTGCCCAAAATGGCAAGAAATACCCAGCGCACAGAAATAGTTGCCGAGGCCGTGGGCTATAGCTTTGGTCCGGGCTGGGAGGGGGTTCGGGCCTGCATCGGAAATGGTACAGTCCTTTCGAGGGTCCTCGCAGCCCAGAGGAGGCTACGCCGAGGGTTGCCCTAAAGGGCAAGAAATGCCCAGCGATGCATCGCGTAAATAGTCGCCGAGGCCGTGGGCTATAGCCTCGGTCCGCTGGGCTGGGAGGTGTTCTGGGGCTCGGGCGAAGAAATGGCACAGTCTGAGGGTTCTCGTGTGCCTGGGAGGCTACGGCAGAAGCCTGTCCCTAAAATGGCAAGACATGCCCAGTGGCGCAGCGGAACTAGTCGCCGAGGCCGTGGGCTATAGCCTTTGGTCCGCTGGGGTCGGGAGGGGCGTCGGGGCTCGCGGCCTGGAAATGGGTACTTTTCAAGGTCCTCGTTTTCCCAGTGGGAGGCTAAGGTTAGAGGCCTGCCCTAAAATGGCAAGAAATTCCCAGCGGCGCAGCTCGTGAATAGTAACAGACGACGGTGGGCTATAACCTATGGTCCGCGGGGGGTGGGGAGGGGTTTCGGGCTCGTCGCCGGAAATGGCATGCTTTTCGAGGGTCCTCGTGCCCAGCTGGGGAGGCTACGCCAGAAGCCTGCCCGAAAATGGCAAGAAATGTCCAGCGGCGCAGCGCGTGAACTAGTCGCCGACGCCAGTGGGCTATAGCCTTTCGTCCGGGGGCCGGGAGGGCGTCGGGGCTCTCGGCCGGAATGGGTACAGTCTTTCGAGGTCCTCCTGCACCTGGGAGACTACGGTCGAGGGCAGCCCAAAATGGCAAGAATACCCAGCGCCCAAGGAAATAGTTGCCGAGGCCGTGGGCTATAGCTTTGGTCCACTGGGGTCAGGAGGGGTTCGGGCTCGCACGGAAATGGGCATGCCTTTTCGAGTGTCCTCATGTGCCCAAAGGGATGCTACGGCCGAGGGCTGCCTGTGCGCAAGAAATGCCCAGCGGCGAAGGCGGAAATAGTCGCCGAGGCCGTGGCTATAGCCCGGGTCCGGGGGGAGGAGGCATTCGGGGCCTCGGGCAAGAAATGGGTAAAGTGTTTTCGAGGGTACTCGTGGTGCCCAAAGGAGGCTACGGTTAGAAGCCTGCCCAAAATAGCAAGACATGCCCAGGCGCGCGCGGAAATAGTCGCCGAGGCCGGTGGGCTATAGCCTTTGGTCCGGGGGCTGGGACGCGCTGGGCTCTGTCGAATGGGTACACTTTTTCGAGGGTCCTCCTGCACCCAGTGGGAGACTACGGTCAGAGGCCTGCCCAAAAATGGCAAGAAATACCCAGCGGCGCAGCGCGTGAAATAGTCACCGAGGCCGGTGGGCTATAAACTTTGGTCCGCGGGGGTGGGGTCGGGGCGATCTGGGGCACTGGGCGTCGGAAATGGGTACAGTCCTTTCGAGGGGCGTCGTGTGCCGTGTGGGAGGCTAGGGTCAGAGGCCTGCCCTAGAAGGGCAAGAAATCCCCAGCGGCGCGTCAGGCGAAATAGTCGCCGAGGCCGTGGGCAATAGCCTTGGTCCGCTGGGGCCGGGGAGGGCGCCTGGGGCTCCGGGCGCCGGAAATGGGTACGGTCTTTTCGAGGGTCCTTGTGTGCCCAGTGGGAGGCTACGGTCAGAAGCCTGCACTAAAATGGCAAGACATACCCAGCGGCGCAGCGCGTGAAATAGTCGCCGAGGCCGGTGGGCTATAGCCTTTGGTCCGCGGGGATTGGGGAGGGCGTCGGGGCCTGGGCCCGGGAAATGGGTACATTTTCAAGGTCCTCGCTTCCCAGCTGGAGGCTACGGTTAGAGGCCTGCCCTAAATGGCAAGAATTGCCCAGCGCGCAGCGCAGGAAATAGTCACCGAGGCCGTGGGCTATAAAGCCTTGGTCCGCTGGGCCGGGGAGGTTTCGGGCCTGCGCCGGAAATGGGTATAGTCTTTTCGAGGGTCCTCGTGTGCCCAGCGGGAGGCTACGGCCAGAAGCCTGCCCGAAAATGGTAAGAAATGTCCAGCGGCGCAGCACATGAAATAGTCGCCGACGCCGGTGGGCTATAGCCTTTGGTCCGCGGGGGTTCGGGAGGGGCGTTCAGGGGCTCTCGGCGTCGGAATGGGTACAGTCCTTTCGAGGGTCCTCCTGCACCCAGTGGGAGACTACGGTCAGAGGCCTGCCCAAAAATGGCGAGAAATACCCAGCGGCCCAGCGCGTGAAATAGTTTTACGAGGCCGGTGGGCTATAGCTTTTGGTCCGCTGGGGTTGGGGAGGGGGGTTCTGGGGCTCTGGGCATCGGAAATGGGTACAGTCCTTTCGAGGGTCCTCGTGTGCCCAGTAGGAGGCTACGGTCAGAGGGCTGCCCTAAAAGGGCAAGAAATGCCCTGCGATACAGGCGGAAATAGTCGCCGAGGCCGTGGGCTATAGCCTTTGGTCCGCTGGGCTGGGAGGGGTTTCGTGGTTCTCGCCGGAAATGGGTACAGCCTTTTTCGAGCGCTCCTCGCAGCTGGGAGGCTACGGTCGAGGCCCGCCTAAAATGGCAAGAAATATCCAGCGCGCAGCACGTGAAATAGTCGCCGAGGCCGGTGGGCTATAGCCTTGGTCCGCGGGGTGGTGGGTTCTGGGGCCTGTGGCATCGGAAATGGGTACAGTTTTTCGAGGGTCCTCGGTGCCCGCAGGAGGCTACGGTCAGACGACGGCCCCAAAAGGGCAAGAAATGCCCAGCGGCGCAGCAGATGAAATAGTCGCCGAGGCCGGTGGGCTATAGCCCTTGGTCCGCAGGGGTCGGGAGGGGTTTCGTGGCTCGGCCGGAAATGGGTACAGTCTTTTCGATCGCCCCTCGTGGTGTCCAGCGGGAGGCTACGGTCGAGGCCCGCCTAAATGGCAAGAAATATCCAGCGGCGCAGCACGTGAAATAGTCACCGAGGCCGGTGGGCTATAGCCTTGGTCCGCTGGGCCGGGAGGGGGTTCTGGGGCCTGGCATCGGAAATGGGTACAGTCTTTGAGTGTCCTCGTGCCCAAGTGATGCTACGGTCAGAGGGCTGCCCTAAAAGGGCAAGAAATGCCCTGCGCTGAAGCGAATAGTCATCGAGGCCGGTGGGCTATAGCCTTTGGTCCGCGGGGTGGAGGGGCGCCTGGCCTGGGCGAAGAAATGGGTACAGCCTTTTCGAGGGTCCTCGTGTGCCCATCGGGAGGCTACGGCCAAGCCTGACCTAAAATGGCAAGACATGCCCAAAGGACGCAGCGTGAAATAGTCCGCCGAGGCCGGTGGGCTATAGCCTTGGTCCGCTGGGGCTGGGAGGGCGTCGGGGCTCTGGGCCGGAATGGGTACACTCTTTCGAGGGTCCTCCTGCACCAGCTGGGAGAATACGGTACGAGGCCTGCCCAAAATGGCAAGAAAATAGTTGCCGAGGCCGGTGGGCTATAGCCTTTTGGTCCGCTGGGTCGAGGGGGTTCTGGGGCTCCGCATCTGAAATGAGTACACCTTTCAGGGGTCCCTGGTGCCCAGTAGGAGGCTACGGTCAGAGGGCTGCCCTAAAAGGGTAAGAAATGCCCAGCGATGAAGCGTGCAAAATAGTCTTCGAGGCCGGTGGGCTATAGCCTTTGGTCCGCGGGGGTTGGGGAGGGGCGTTCTGGGGCTCTGGGCATCGGAAATGGGTACGGTCTTTTCGAGGGTCCTTGTGTGCCCAGTGGGTGACTACGGTCAGAGGCCTGCCCAAAAATGGCAAGAAATACAAAGCGGCTCAACGCGTGAAATAGTCGCCGAGGCCGGTGGGCTATAGCCTTTGGTCCGCGGGGGTTGGGGAGGGGGGTTCTGGGGCTCTGGGGATCGGAAATGGGTACATTTTTCAAGGTCCTCGCTTTCCCTGGGGAGGCTACGCTCAGAGGCCTGCCCTAAATGGCAAGAAATGCCCAGCGCGCAGCGCGAAATAGTCACGAGGCCGGTGGGCTATAACCTGGTCCGCTGGGGTCGGGAGGGGCTCGGGGCCTGGCCGCCGGAAATGGCAGTCTTTCGAGGGTCCTCGTGTGCCTGGGAGGCTACGTTCAGAAGCCTGCCCAAAATGGCAAGAAATACCCAGCGCTCAGCAGGAAATAGTTGCCGAGGCCGGTGGGCTATAGCTTTGGTCCGGGCTGGGGAGGGGGTTCAGGCTCGGCATCGGAAATGGCATTCTTTCGAGGGTCCTCGTGTACCCAGAGGAGGCTACGGTCGAGGGCTGCCCTGTGCTGGCAAGAAATGCCCCATGCAGCGCAGGAAGAATAGTCGCCGAGGCCGTGGGCTATAGCCTTTGGTCCGCGGGGTTTGGGAGGGCGCCTGGGGCTCGCCTGAAATGGGCACCGCCTTTTTCGAGGGTCCTTGTGCTGGGAGGCTACGGTCAGAAGCCTGCCCTAAAATGACAAGACATACCCAGCGCGCAGCGTGAAATAGTTGCCGAGGCCTGGGCTATAGCCTGGGTCCGCTGGGCTGGGAGAGGCGCCTGGGGCCCCGAGAAATGGGTACAGTCTTTTCAAGGTCCTCGCCTTCCCAAAGGGGAGGCTACGGTCAGAAGCCTGCCCTAAAATGGCAAGAAATGCCCAGCGGCTCAGCGCGTGATATAGTCACCGAGGCCGGTGGGCTATAACCTTTGGTCCGCGGGAGTTGGGGAGGGGGTTTCGGGGGCTCTGGTCGTCGGAAATGGGTACAGTCTTTTCGAGGGTCCTCGTGCCTGGGCTGACGCCACGGCCGAAGCCCGCCCAAAATGGCAAGACATATCCAGAGGCGCAGCTCGTGAAATAGTCGCCGACGCCGGTGGGCTATAGCCTTTTGGTCCGCGGGGCCGGGAGGGCGCTCGGGGCTCGGCCGGAATGGGCATGCCTTTCGAGGGTCCTCCGCACCTGGCTGGGAGACTACGGTCGAGGCCTGCCCAAAATGGCAAGAAATACAGCGCCCAGCGCGGAAATAGTCGAGGCCGGTGGGCTATAGCCGTCCGCCTGGGCTGGGAGGGCTCTGGGGCCTGGGCATCGGAAATGGGCATGCCTTTTCGAGGGTCCTCGTGTGCCTGTGAGAGGCTACGGTCGAGGGCTGCCCTAAAATGGCAAGAAATGCCCAGCGATGCAGCGGAAATAGTCGCCGAGGCCGTGGGCTATAGCCTGGTCCGGGGCCGGGATGGCGCCTGGGGCTGTGGCGCCGGAAATGGGTATGGTCTGAGGGTCCTCGCCCCTGGGAGGCTACGGTCAGAAGCCTGCCATAAAATGGCAGGAAATGTCCAGCGGCGCAGCACGTGAAATGGTCGCCGAGGCCGTGGGCCATAGCCTGGTCCGCTGGGGTCGGGAGGGTGTTTCGCTCGCCGCCGGAAATGGGTACGTTCTTTTCGAGGGTCCTTGTGTACCCAGTGGGAGGCTACGGTCAGAAGCCTGCCGTAAAATGGCAAGACATACCCAGCGGCGCAGCGCGTGAAATTTCGCCGAGGCCGGTGGGCTATAGCCTTTGTTACGCGGGGGTTGGGGAGGGGCGTTCGGGGGCTCTGGGCGTCGGAAATGGGCATGCCTTTTCGAGGTCCTCGCCCAAAGTGGAGGCTACGGTAATAGGCCTGCCCTAAAATGGCAAGAAATGCCCAGCGCGCAGCAAGGTGAAATAGTCGCCGAGGCCGGTGGGCTATAGCCTTGGTCCGCGGGGGTTGGGAGGAGGCTCGTGGCCTGGGTCGTCGGAAATGGGTACAGTCTTTTCGAGGGTCCTCGTTTGCCCAGTGGGAGGCTATGGCCAGAAGCCTGCCCGAAAATGGCAAGAAATGTCCAGCGCCGCAGCACGTGAAATAGTCGCCGACGCCGGTGGGCTATAGCCTTTGGTCCGCGGGGGTTGGGGAGGGGCGTTCGGGGGCTCTGCGCATCGGAAATGAGTACAGTCTTTTCGAGGGTCCTCGTGTACCCAGTGGGAGGCTACGGTCAGAAGCCTGCCGTAAAATGGCAAGTAATGCCCAGCGGTGCAGCGCGTGAAATAGTTACCGAGGCCGGTGGGCTAGACTTGGTCCGCGGGTCGGGGGGTTCGGGGCCTCTGGCCGTCGGAAATGGCAGACTTTACGAGGGTCCTCGGTGCCTGGGGAGGCTACGGCCAGAGGCTTGCCCTAAAAGCGCACTAAATGCCCAGGGGCGCCGCGGTTTAAATTGTCGCCGAGGCCGGTGGGCATTAGCCTTTGGGCCGCGGGGTCGGGAGGCTGCTCGGAGGCTCCGGGCGCCGGAAATGGTACAACCTTTCAAGGGTCCTCGTGGTGCCCAAGTGGGAGGCTTCGTCATAAGCTCACCCTAAAATGGCAAGACATACCCAGCGCGCAGCTGCTGAAATGTCGCCGAGGCCGGTGGGCTATAGCCTTTGTTACGCTGGGGCTGGGAGGGCGCTCGGGCCTGGGCCCGGGAAATGGGTACTTTTTCAAGGTCCTCGCTTCCAGCTGGGACGCTACGGTTAGAGGCCCGCCCTAAAATGGCAAGAAATGCCCAGCGGCGCAGCGGGCGAAATAGTCGCCGAGGCCGGTGGGCTATAGCCTTTGGTGCAGGGGGGGACGGGGTTTCGGTGGCTCTGGTCGTCGGAAATGGGTACAGTCTTTTCGAGGGTCCTCGTAGCCCAATGGTAGGCTACGCCAGAAGCCCGCCCAAAATGGCAAGAAATGTCCAGCGCGCAGCACGTGAAATAGTCGCCGACGCCGTGGCTATAGCCTGGTCCGCTGGGGTTGGGAGGGCGTCGGGGCTCGCCGGAAATGAGTACATTCTTTCGGGGGTCTTGTGCCCAGTGAGGTAGGCTACGGCAGAAGCGCCGAAAATGGCAAGTAATGGCCAGGCTGCAGGAAATAGTCACCGAGGCGGTGGGCCATAGCCTTGGTCCGCGGTCGAGGGGGTTCGGGGCCTGCCGGTCGGAAATTGGTACAGTCTTTTCGAGGGTCCTCGTGTGACCAGTGGGAGGCTACGGTCAGAGGCCTGCCCTAAAATGGCGCGAAATGCCCAGCGGCGCAGCGCGTCAAATAGTCGCCGAGGCCGGTGGGAATTAGCCTTTCTTCCGCGGGGGTTGGGGAGGGCGCTCGGAGGCCCGGGCGCCGGAAATGGGTACAGCCTTCAAGGGTTCTCGGTGCCCAGCCGGGATGCTACGGTCATAAGCCTCACCCTAAAATGGCAAGACATACCCAGCGCGCAGCTGCAGGAAATAGTCACCGAGGCCGTGGGCTATAGCCTTGGTCCGCGGGGGCCGGGGAGGGGTTTCGGGGGCTCTGGTAGTCGGAAATGGGTACAGTCTTTTCGAGGGTCCTCGTGTGCTCAGTGGGAGGCTACGGTCAGAGGCCTGCCCTAAAATGGCAAGAAATGCCCAGCGGCGCAGCACGTGAAATGGTCGCCGAGGTCGTAAAAGGCGGCCTTTGGTCCGGGGGCTGGGAGGGTGTTTCGGGGCTCGCCGGAAATGGGTACGGTCTTTTCGAGGGTCCTGTGCCCAGGGAGGCTACGGTCAGAAGCCCGCCTAAATGGCAAGACATACCCAGCGCGCAGCGCTGTGAAATGTCGCCGAGGCCGGTGGGCTATAGCCTTGGTACGCGGGGCTGGGAGGGGCGCTCAGCCTGGGCCCGGGAAATGGGTACAGCTTTTCAAGGTCCTCATTTTCCCAAAGGAGGCTACGGTTAGAGGCCTGCCCTAAATGGCAAGAAATGCCCAGTGGCGCAGCTGTGAAATAGTCGCCGAGGCCGGTGGCTATAGCCTTTGGTCCGCTGGGGCTGGGAGGGGTTTCGTGGCTCGCCGGAAATGGGTACAGTCTTTCGAGGGTCCTCGGTGCCCAAAGGGGAGGCTACGCCAGAAGCCCGCCTGAAAATGGCAAGAAATGTCCATAGGCGCAGACGTGAAATAGTCGCCACGCCGTGGGCTATAGCCTTTGGTCGGGGGTTGGGAGGGGCGTCGGGGTTCCGCCGGAAATGCATACCTTTTCGAGGGTCCTGTGTGCCCAAAGGGGAGGCTACGGTCAGAAGCCTAATGTAAATGGCAAGAATGCCCAGCGGTGCAGCGTGAAATAGTCACCGAGGCCGGTGGCCGGGGCGCTGGGGAGGGGGTTCGGGGCTCGTCGCCGGAAATTGGCATGCTTTTTGAGGGTCCTCGTGGGCCCAGTGGGAGGCTACGGTCAGAGGCCTGCCCTAAAATTGCACGAAATGCCCAGCTGCGCAGCGCGTGAAATAGTCACCGAGGCCGGTGGGCATTAGCCTTTGGTCCGCGGGGGTTAGGGAGGGGCGTCGAGGCTCGCATCGGAATGGCAGCTTTTTCGAGGGTCCTCCTGCACCCAGTGGGAGACTACGGTCAGAGGCCTGCCCAAAAATGGCAAGAAATACCCAGCGGCTCAGCGCGTGAAATAGTTGCCGAGGCCGGTGGGCTATAGCCTTTGGTCCGCGGGGGTTGGGGAGGGTGTTTCTGGGGCTCTGGTCGTCGGAAATGGGTACGGTCTTTTCGAGGGTCCTTGTGTGCCCAGTGGGAGGCTACGGTCAGAAGCCTGCCCTAAAATGGCAAGACATACCCAGCGGCGCAGCGCGTGAAATGTCGCCGAGGCCGGTGGGCTATAGCCTTTGGTACGCGGGGGTTGGGGAGGGGCGTTCGGGGGCTCTGGGCCTGGGAAATGGGTACAGTCTTTTCGAAGGTCCTCGTTTTCCCAGTGGGAGGCTACGGTTAGAGGCCTGCCCTAAAATGGCAAGAAATGCCCAGCGGCGCAGCGCGTGAAATAGTCGCCGAGGCCGGTGGGCTATAGCCTTTGGTCCGCGGGGGTTGGGGAGGGGGTTTCGGTGGCTCTGGTCGTCGGAAATGGGTACAGTCTTTTCGAGGGTCCTCGTGTGCCCAGTGGGAGGCTACGGTCAGAAGCCTGCCCTAAAATGGCAAGAAATGCCAAGCGGCGTATCGCGTCAAATAGTCGCCGAGGCCGGTGATCTATAGCCTTTGGTCCGCTGGGGCCGGGAGGGAAGTTCGGGGCCTGCATCGGAAATGGCATGCCTTTTCGAGGGTCCTCGTGCCTGGGAGGGTACGGTCAGAGGCCTGCCCTAAATGGCAAGAAATGCCCAGCGCGCAACGCTGTGAAATAGTCTCCGAGGCCGGTGGGCTATAGCCTTTGGTCCGCGGGCCGGGGAGGGGTTTCGTGGCTCGTCGCCGGAAATGGGTACAGTCTTTCGAGGGTCCTCGTGTGCCTGGGTGGGAGGCTACGGTCAGAAGCCTGCCCTAAAATGACAAGAAATGCCTAGCGCGATCGCTGAAATTGTCGCCGAGGCCGTGGGCTATAGCCTGGTCCGCTGGGGCCGGGAGGAAGTTCGGGGCCTCGCATCGGAAATGGGTACAGCCTTTTCGAGGGTCCTCGTGTGCCCAGTGGGAGAGTACGGTCAGAGGCCTGCCCAAAATTGCAAGAAATGCCCAGCGCGCAACGCGCGAAATAGTCTCCGAGGCCGGTGGGCTATAGCCTGGTCCGCGGGGTCGGGAGGGCCTGGGCTCGTCCGGAAATGGGTCCCGCCTTGTCCAGGGTCCTCGTGTGCTCAGTGGGAGGCTACGGTCAGACGCCTGCCCTAAAATGGCAAGAAATGTCCAGCGGCGCAGCACGTGAAATAGTTGCCGAGACCGGTGGGCTATAGCCTTTGGTCCGCGGGGGTTGGGGAGGGGCGTTCGGGGGCTCTGGGCGTCGGAAATGGGTACAGTCTTTTCGAGGGTCCTCGTGTACCCAGTGGGAGGCTACGGTCAGAAGCCTGCCCAAAATGGCAAGAAATACCCAGCCGCGAATCGCGTGAAATTGTCGCCGAGGCCGGTGGGCTATAGCCTTTGGTCCGCGGGGGTTGGGGAGGGCCGTTCGGGGCCCGCATCGGAAATGGGCAGTCTTTCGAGGGTCCTCGTGCCTGGGAGGCTAAGGTCAGAAGCCTGCCCTAAAATGGCAAGAAATGCCCAGCGGCGCAGCGCACGAAATAGTCGCCGAGGCCGGTGGGCTATAGCCCTTGGTCCGCGGGGGTTGAGGAGGGGGGTTTGGGGGATCTGGGTGTCAGAAATGGGTACAGTCTTTTCGAGGGTCCTCGTGTGCCCAGTGGAAGGCTACGGTCAGAGGCCTGCCCTAAAATGGCAAGAAATGCCCAGCGGCGCAGCGCGTGAAATAGTCGCCGAGGCCGGTGGGCTATAGCCTTTGGTCCGCAGGGGTTGGGGAGGGGCGTTCGGGGACTCTGGGCGTCGGAAATGAGTACATTCTTTTCGAGGGTCCTTGTGTGCCCAGTGGGAGGCTACGGTCAGAAGCCTGCCGTAAAATGGCAAGTAATGGCCAGCGGTGCAGCGCGTGAAATAGTCACCGAGGGCGGTGGGCTATAGCCTTTGGTCTGCGGCGGTTGGGGAGGGGGGTTCGGGGCCTCTGGTCGACAGAAATTGGTACAGTCTTTTCGAGGGTCCTCGTGTGCCCAGTGGGAGGCTACGGTCAGAGGCCTGCCCTAAAATGGCGCGAAATGCCCAGCGGCGCAGCGCGTGAAATAGTCGCCGAGGCCGGTGGGCATTAGCCTTTCTTCCGCGGGGGTTGGGGAGGGGCGTTCGGAGGCTCTGGGCGTCGGAAATGGGTACAGTCTTTTCGAGGGGCCTCGTGTGCTCAGTGGGAGGCTACGGTCAGAGGCCTGCCCTAAAATGGCAAGAAATGCCCAACGGCGCAGCACGTGAAATGGTCGCCGAGGTCGGTGTGCTATGGCCTTTGGTCCGCGGGGGTTGGGGAGGGTGTTTCTGGGGCTCTGGTCGTCGGAAATGGGTACGGTCTTTTCGAGGGTCCTTGTGTGCCCAGTGGGAGGCTACGGTCAGAAGCCTGCCCTAAAATGGCAAGACATACCCAGCGGCGCAGCGCGTGAAATGTCGCCGAGGCCGGTGGGCTATAGCCTTTGGTACGCGGGGGTTGGGGAGGGGCGTTCAGGGGTTCTGGGCGTGGGAAATGGTTACAGTCTTTTCGAAGGTCCTCATTTTCCCAGTGGGAGGCTACGGTTAGAGGCCTGCCCTAAAATGGCACGAAATGCCTAGTGGCGCAGCGCGTGAAATAGTCGCCGAGGCCGGTGGGCTATAGCCTTTGGTCCGCGGGGGTTGGGGAGGGGGTTTCGTGGCCTGTCCGCCGGAAATGGGCATGCCTTTTCGAGGGTCCTCGTGTGCCCATGGGAGGCTACGGCCAGAAGCCCGCCTGAAAATGGCAAGAAATGTCCAGGGCGCAGCACGTGAAATAGTCGCCACGCCTGGGCTATAGCCTTGGCCTGCTGGGCCGGGAGGCGCTCGGGGCCTGCGCCGGAAATGCGTACCTTCTTTTCGAGGGTCCTGGTGTGACCAGTGGGAGGCTACGGTCAGAAACCTGCCCTAAAATTTCAAGTAATGCCCAGCGGAGCAGGGCGTGAAATAGTCGCCGAGGCCGTGGGCAGCCTTGGTCCGCTGGGGAGGGGGTTCGGGGCCCGTCAGAAATTGGTACAGTCTTTTCGGGGTCCTCGTGGGCCTGGGGGAGGCTACGGTCAGAGGCCTGCCCTAAAATTGCAAGAAATGCCCAGCGGCGCAGCGCGTGAAATAGTCGCCGAGGCCGGTGGGCATTAGCCTTTGGTCCGCGGGGGTTGGGGAGGGGCGTTCGGAGGCTCTGGGCATCGGAAATGGGTACAGCCTTTTCAAGGGTCCTCGTGTGCCTGGGGAGGCTACGGTCATAAGCCTACCCTAAATGGCAAGACATACCCAGCGCGCAGCGCAGTGAAATAGTCGCCGAGGCCGGTGGGCTATAGCCTTTGGTCCGGGGGCCGGGAGGGTGTTTCGGGCCTCCGCCGGAAATGGCACGGTCTTTTCGAGGGTCCTCGTGGTGCTCTGGGAGGCTACGGTCAGAAGCCTGCCCTAAAATGGCAAGAAATGCCCAGCGGCGCAGCGCGTGAAATTGTCGCCGAGGCCGGTGGGCTATAGCCTTTGGTCCGCGGGGGTTGGGGAGGGAAGTTCTGGGGCTCTGGGCGTCGGAAATGGGTACAGTCTTTTCGAGGGTCCTCGTGTGCCAGTTGGGAGGCTACGGTCAGAGGCCTGCCCTAAAATGGCAAGAAATGCCCAGCGGCGCAGCGCGTGAAATAGTCACCGAGGCCGGTGGGCTATAGCCTTTGGTCCGCGGGGGTTGGTGAGGGTGTTTCGGGGCTCGTCCGGAAATGGGCAGTCTTACCAGGGTCCTCGTGGTGCTGGGAGGCTACGGTCAGACGCCTGCCCTAAATGGCAAGAAATGTCCAGCGCGCAGCACGTGAAATAGTTGCCGAGACCGTGGGCTATAGCCTTTGGTCCGCGGGGGCCGGGAGGGGCGCTCGGGGCTCGTCCGCCGGAAATGGGTACAGTCTTTTCGAGGGTCCTCGTACCCAGTGGGAGGCTACGGTCAGAAGCCTGCCCAAAATGGCAAGAAATACCCAGCCGCTCATCGCGTGAAATTGTCGCCGAGGCCGCGGGCTATAGCCTTGGTCCGCGGGGTGGGGAGGGAAGTTCTGGGGCTCTGGGCATCGGAAATGGGTACAGTCTTTTCGAGGGTCCTCGTGTGCCCAGTGGGAGGCTAAGGTCAGAAGCCTGCCCTAAAATGGCAAGAAATGTCCAGCGGCGCAGCGCATGATATAGGCGCCGAGGCCGGTGGGCTATAGCCTTTGGTCCGCGGGGGTTGGGGAGCGGAGTTCGGGGGCTCTGGGTGTCGGAAATGGGTACAGTCTTTTTGAGGGTCCTCGTGTGCCCAGTGGGAGGCTACGGTCAGAGGCCTGCCCTAAAATGTCAAGAAATACCCAGCGGCGCACCGCGTGAAATAGTCGCCGAGGCCGGTGGGCTATAGCCTTTGGTCCGCGGGGGTTGGGGAGGGGGTTTCGGTGGCTCTGGTCGTCGGAAATGGGTACAGTCTTTTCGAGGGTCCTCGTGTGCCCAATGGGAGGCTACGGCCAGAAGCCTGCCCGAAAATGGCAAGAAATGTCCAGCGGCGCAGCACGTGAAATAGTCGCCGGCGCCGGTGGGCTATAGCCTTTGGTCCGCGGGGGTTGGGGAGGGGTGTTCGGGGGCTCTGGGCGTCAGAAATGAGTACATTCTTTTCGAGGGTCCTTGTGTGCCCAGTGGGAGGCTACGGTCAGAAGCCTGCCGTAAAATGGCAAGTAATGCCCAGCGGTGCAGCGCGTGAAATAGTCTCCGAGGCCGGTGGGCTATAGCCTTTGGTCCGCGGGGGTTGGGGAGGGTGTTTCTGGGGCTCTGGTCGTCGGAAATGGGTACAGTATTTTCCAGGGTCCTCGTGTGCTCAGTGGGAGGCTACGGTCAGACGCTTGCCCTAAAATGGCAAGAAATGTCCAGCGGCGCAGCACGTGAAATAGTTGTCGAGACCGGTGGGCTATAGCCTTTGGTCCGCGGGGTCGGGAGGGCGCTCGGGGCTCGCCGGAAATGGGTACAGTCTTTTGGAGGGTCCTCGTGTCCCCCTTGGGAGGCTACGGTCAGAAGCAGGCCCAAAATGGCAAGAAATGTCCAGCGGCGCAGCGCGTGAAATTGTCGCCGAGGCCGGTGGCTATAGCCTTTGGTCCGCGGGCCGGGAGGAAGTTCGGGGCTCGCATCGGAAATGGGTACATGCCTTTTCGAGGGTCCTCGCAGCCCAAAGGGGAGGCTAAGGTCAGAAGCCTGCCCTAAAATGGCAATAAATGTCCAGCGCGCAGCGATGATATAGGCGCCGAGGCCGTGGGCTATAGCCTTGGTCCGCGGGGTCGGGGAGCGGAGTTCGGGGCCTGGGTGTCGGAAATGGGTACAGTCTTTTGAGGGTCCTCGCAGCCCAGGGGAGGCTACGGCCGAGGCCTGCCCTAAATGTCAAGAAATACCCAGCGCGCACGCTGAAATAGTCGCCGAGGCCGGTGGGCTATAGCCTTTGGTCCGCGGGGCCGGGAGGGGTTTCGTGGCTCGCCGCCGGAAATGGGTACAGTCTTTTCGAGGGTCCTCGTGTGCCCAATGGGAGGCTACGGCCAGAAGCCTGCCCGAAAATGGCAAGAAATGTCCAGCGGCGCAGCACGTGAAATAGTCGCCGGCGCCGGTGGGCTATAGCCTTTGGTCCGCGGGGGTTGGGGAGGGGTGTTCGGGGGCTCTGGGCGTCAGAAATGAGTACATTCTTTTCGAGGGTCCTTGTGTGCCCAGTGGGAGGCTACGGTCAGAAGCCTGCCGTAAAATGGCAAGTAATGCCCAGCGGTGCAGCGCGTGAAATAGTCTCCGAGGCCGGTGGGCTATAGCCTTTGGCCCGCGGGGGTTCGGGAGGGTGTTTCTGGGGCTCTGGTCGTCGGAAATGGGTACAGTATTTTCCAGGGTCCTCGTGTGCTCAGTGGGAGGCTACGGTCAGACGCTTGCCCTAAAATGGCAAGAAATGTCCAGCGGCGCAGCACGTGAAATACGAGGACCGTGGGCTATAGCCTGGTCCGCTGGGAGGGCGTCGGGGCCCGCGCCGGAAATGGGTACAGTCTTTTCGAGGGTCCTCGTGGTGCTGGGAGGCTACGGTCAGAAGCCTGCCCTAAAATGTCAAGAAATGCCCAGCGGCGTATCGCGTGAAATTGTCGCCGAGGCCGGTGGGCTATAGCCTTTGGTCCGCGGGGGTTGGGGAGGGAAGTTCTGGGGCTCTGGGCATCGGAAATGGGTACAGTCTTTTCGAGGGTCCTCGTGCCCAGCTGGGAGGGTACGGCAGAGGCCTACCCTAAAATGGCAAGAAATCCCAGCGCGCAGCGCTGTGAAATAGTCTCCGAGGCCGTGGGCTATAGCCTTTTGGTCCGCTGGGGGGGAGGGTGTTTCGGGGCCCGTCGCCGGAAATGGGTACAGTCTTTTCGAGGGTCCTCGTGGTGCTCAGTGAGGGTACGGCAGAGGCCTCACCCTAAAATGGCAAGAAATCCCAGCGCGCAAGGTGAAATAGTCTCCGAGGCCGTGGGCTATAGCCTGGTCCGCTGGGGTCCGGGAGGGTGTTTCGGGCTCGTCGCCGGAAATGGGTACAGTCTTTTCGAGGGTCCTCGTGTACCCAGTGGGAGGCTACGGTCAGAAGCCTGCCCAAAATGGCAAGAAATACCCAGCCGCGCATCGCGTGAAATTGTCGCCGAGGCCGGTGGGCTATAGCCTTTGGTCTGCGGGGGTTGGGGAGGGAAGTTCTGGGGCTCTGGGCATCGGAAATGGGTACAGTCTTTTCGAGGGTCCTCGTGTGCCCAGTGGGAGGCTAAGGTCAGAAGCCTGCCCTAAAATGGCAAGAAATGTCCAGCGGCGCAGCGCATGATATAGGCGCCGAGGCCGGTGGGCTATAGCCTTTGGTCCGCGGGGCCGGGGAGCGGAGTTCGGGGCCTGGGTGTCGGAAATGGCAGTTTTCGAGGGTCCTCGTGTGCCCAGTGGGAGGCTACGGTCAGAGGCCTGCCCTAAAATGGCAAGAAATGCCTAGCGGCGCACCGCGTGAAATAGTCGCCGAGGCCGGTGGGCTATAGCCTTTGGTCCGCGGGGGTTGGGGAGGGAAGTTCTGGGGCTCTGGGTGTCGGAAATGGGTACAGTCTTTTCGAGGGTCCTCGTGTGCCCAGTGGGAGGCTACGGTCAGAGGCCTGACCTAAAATGGGAAGAAATGCCCAGCGGCGCAGCGCATGATATAGGCGCCGAGGCCGGTGGGCTATAGCCTTTGGTCCGCGGGGGTTGGGGAGCGGAGTTCGGGGGCTCTGGGTGTCGGAAATGGGTACAGTCTTTTCGAGGGTCCTCGTGTGCCCAGTGGGAGGCTAAGGTCAGAAGCCTGCCCTAAAATGGCAAGAAATGTCCAGCGGCGCAGCGCATGATATAGGCGCCGAGGCCGGTGGGCTATAGCCTTTGGTCCGCGGGGGTTGGGGAGCGGAGTTCGGGGGCTCTGGGTGTCGGAAATGGGTACAGTCTTTTTGAGGGTCCTCGTGTGCCCAGTGGGAGGCTACGGTCAGAGGCCTGCCCTAAAATGGCAAGAAATGCCTAGCGGCGCACCGCGTGAAATAGTCGCCGAGGCCGGTGGGCTATAGCCTTTGGTCCGCGGGGGTTGGGGAGGGAAGTTCTGGGGCTCTGGTCGTCGGAAATGGGTACAGTCTTTTTGAGGGTCCTCGTGTGCCCAATGGGAGGCTACGATCAGAGGCCTGCCCTAAAATGGCAAGAAATGCCCAGCGGCGCAGCGCGTGAAATAGTCGCCGGGGCCGGTGGGCTATAGCCTTTGGTCTGCGGGTGTTGTGGGTTTTGAGGCTCCGCCGGAAATGGCAGTCTTTTCGAGGGTCCTCGTGCTCAGGCTGAGGCTACGATCAGAACCCTGCCCTAAAATAGCAAGAAATGCCCAGCGGCGCAGCGCGTGAAATAGTCGCCGAGGCCGATGGGCTAAAGCCTTTGGTCCACGGGAGTTGGGGAGGGGGTTTCGGGGGCTCTGGTCGTCGGAAATAGTTACAGTCTTTTCGCGGGTCCTCGTGTGCCCAGTGGGTGGCTACGGTCAGAAGCCTGCCCTAAAATGGCAAGAAATGCCCAGCGGCGCAGCGCGTGAAATTGTCGCCGGGGCCGGTGGGCTATAGCCTTTCGTCCGCGGGTGTTGGGGAGGGGGTTTCGGGGGCTCTGGGCGTCGGAAATGGGTACAGTCTTTTTGAGGGTCCTCGTGTGCCTAGTGGGAGGCTACGATCAGAACCCTGCCCTAAAATAGCGAGAAATGCCCAGCGGCGCAGCGCGTGAAATAGTCGCCGAGGCCGGTGGACTATAGCCTTTGGTCCACGGGAGTTGGGGAGGGGGTTTCGTGGGCTCTGGTCGTCAGAAATAGTTACAGTCTTTTCGCGGGTCCTCGTGTGCCCAGTGGGTGGCTACGGTCAGAAGCCTGCCGTAAAATGGCAAGACATGCCCAGCGGCGCAGCACGTGAAATAGTCGGCGAGGTCGGTGGGCTATAGCCTTTGGTCCGCGGGGGTTGGGGAGGGAAGTTCTGGGGCTCTGGGCATCGGAAATGGGTACAGTCTTTTCGAGGGTCCTCGTGTGCTCAGTGGGAGGCTACGGTCAGAAGCCTGCCCTAAAATGTCAAGAAATGCCCAGCGGCGTATCGCGTGAAATTGTCGCCGAGGCCGGTGGGCTATAGCCTTTGGTCCGCTGGGGCCGGGAGGAAGTTCGGGGCCTGCATCGGAAATGGGCGCCTTTTCGAGGGTCCTCGTGCCTGCGGGAGGGTACGGTCAGAGGCCTGCCCTAAAATGGCAAGAAATGCCCAGCGGCGCAGCGCGTGAAATAGTCTCCGAGGCCGGTGGGCTATAGCCTTTGGTCCGCGGGGGTTGGGGAGGGTGTTTCTGGGGCTCTGGTCGTCGGAAATGGGTACAGTCTTTTCCAGGGTCCTCGTGTGCTCAGTGGGAGGCTACGGTCATACGCCTGCCCTAAAATGGCAAGAAATGTCCAGCGGCGCAGCACGTGAAATAGTTGCCGAGACCGGTGGGCTATAGCCTTTGGTCCGCTGGGGCCGGGAGGGCGTCGGGGCTCGCGCCGGAAATGGGTACAGCTTTTCGAGGGTCCTCGTACCCGGGGAGGCTACGGTCAGAAGCCTGCCCAAAATGGCAAGAAATACCCAGCCGCGCATCGCGTGAAATTGTCGCCGAGGCCGGTGGCTATAGCCTGGTCCGCGGGGTCGGGAGGAAGTTCTGGGCCTGGCATCGGAAATGGGTACAGCTTTTCGAGGGTCCTCGTGGTGCCCAGTGGGAGGCTAAGGTCAGAAGCCTGCCCTAAAATGGCAAGAATGTCCAGCGCGCAGCGATGATATAGGCGCCGAGGCCGGTGGGCTATAGCCTTGGTCCGCGGGGCCGGGGAGCGGAGTTCGGGGCCTGGGTGTCGGAAATGGGCAGCCTGAGGGTCCGTGGTGCCCAAGCGGGAGGCTACGGTTAGAGGCCTGCCCTAAAATGCCAAGAAATGCCCAGCGCGCACCGCTGGAAATAGTCGCCGAGGCCGGGGCTATAGCCTGGTCCGCTGGGCCGGGAGGGAAGTTCTGGGGCTCTGGGCGTCGGAAATGGGTACAGTCTTTTCGAGGGTCCTCGTGTGCCCAGTGGGAGGCTACGGTCAGAGGCCTGACCTAAAATGGGAAGAAATGCCCAGCGGCGCAGCGCGTGAAATAGTCACCGAGGCCGGTGGGCTATAGCCTTTGGTCCGCGGGGGTTGGGGAGGGTGTTTCGGGGGCTCTGGTCGTCGGAAATGGGTACAGTCTTTTTGAGGGTCCTCGTGTGCCCAATGGGAGGCTACGATCAGAGGCCTGCCCTAAAATGGCAAGAAATGCCCAGCGGCGCAGCGCGTGAAATAGTCGCCGGGGCCGGTGGGCTATAGCCTTTGGTCCGCGGGTGTTGGGGGGTTTGAGCCCGGGCGTCGGAAATGGGTACAGTCTTTTCGAGGGTCCTCGTGTGCCCAGTGGGAGGCTACGATCAGAACCCTGCCCTAAAATAGCAAGAAATGCCCAGCGGCGCAGCGCGTGAGATAGTCGCCGAGGAAGATGGGCTAAAGCCTTTGGTCCACGGAGTCGGGAGGGGTTTCGGGGCCTGGTCGCCGGAAATGGGTACAGTCTTTTCGCTGGTCCTCGTGGTGCCTGGGGAGGCTTGTCAAGCCCGCCCTAAAATGGCAAGACATGCGGCGGAGCGCTGAAATAGTCACCGAGGCCGTGGGCTATAGCCTTTGGTCCGCGGGGCCGGGAGGGGTTTCGGGCTCGCCGAAATGGTACGTCTTTTCGAGGGTCCTAGTGTGCCTGGGAGGCTACGGTCAGAAGCCTGTCCCTAAAATGGCAAGAAATGTCCAGCGCAAAGACGGGAAATAGTCACCGAGGCCGGTGGGCTATAGCCTTTGGTCCGCAGGGTCGGGAGGTTTCGGGGCCTGCCGGAAATGGGTTCAGTCACGAGGGTCCTCGTGTGCCTGGGAGATTACAGAAGCCTGCGCTAAAATGGCAAGAAATGTCCTACGGCGCAGCGCGTGAAATAGTCGTCGAGGCCGGTGGGCTATAGCCTTTTGTCTGCGGGGGTTGGGGAGGGGTGTCGGAAATGGGTACAGTCTTTTCGAGGGTCCTCGTGTGCCCCGTGGGAGGCTACGATCAGAGGCCTGCCCTAAAATGGCAAGAAATGCCCAGCGGCGCAGCGCGTGAAATAGTCGCCGAGGCCGGTGGGCTATAGCCTTTGGTCTGCGGGGTTGGGTTGGGGGGTTCGGGGGCTCTGGGCGTCGGAAATGGGCCCAGTCATTTCGAGGGTCTCGTAGCCTGGGAGGCTACGATCAGAACCCTGCCCTAAAATAGCAAGAAATGCCCAGCGGCGCAGCGCGTGAAATAGTCGCCGAGGCCGATGGGCTAAAGCCTTTGGTCCACGGGAGTTGGGGAGGGGGTTTCGGGGGCTCTGGTCGTCGGAAATAGTTACAGTCTTTTCGCGGGTCCTCGTGTGCCCAGTGGGTGGCTACGGTCAGAAGCCTGCCCTAAAATGGCAAGAAATGCCCAGCGTCGCAGCGCGTGAAATTGTCGCCGGGGCCGGTGGGCTATAGCCTTTCGTCCGCGGGTGTTGGGGAGGGGGTTTCGGGGGCTCTGGGCATCGGAAATGGGTACAGTCTTTTCGAGGGTCCTCGTGTGACTAGTGGGAGGCTACGATCAGAACCCTGCCCTAAAATAGCAAGAAATGCCCAGCGGCGCAGCGCGTGAAATAGTCGCCGAGGCCGGTGGACTATAGCCTTTGGTCCACGGGAGTTGGGGAGGGGGTTTCGGCCTGGCCGCCGAAATAGTTACAGTCTTTTCGCTGGTCCTCGGTGCCCTGGTGGCTACGGTCAAGCCCGCCAGAAATGGCAAGACATGCCCAGCGGCGCAGCACGTGAAATAGTCGCCGAGGTCGTGGCCATAGCCTTTCGGTCCGCGGGGCCTGGGGAGGGGGTTTCGGGGCCCGTCATCGGAAATGGCACGCTTTTTCGAGGGTCCTCGCGCTCAAGGGGAGGCCACGGTCGAGCCCGCCTGTAAATGGCAAGAAATGCCCAGCCGGGCGAAGCACGTGAAATGGTCGCCGAGGCCGGTGTGCTATAGCCTGGTCCGCTGGGTCGAGGGAAGTTCTGGGCCCTGGGCATCGGAAATGGGTACATTCTTTTCGAGGGTCCGTCGTGCCCGCGGGAGGCTACGGTCGAGGCCTGCCCTAAAATGGCAAGAAATGCCCAACGCGCAGCACGTGAAATGGTCGCCGAGGCCAAAAGCAGGTGTACTTTGGTCCGCTGGGGTTGGAGGAAGTTCTGCCTGGGCGCCGGAAATGGGTACAGCTTTTCGAGGGTCCCTGCGTGCCTGCGGAAGGCTACGGTTAGAAGCCTGCCCTAAAACGGCAAGAAATGCCCAGCGGCGCATCGCGTGATATTATCGCCGAGCCTGGTGGGCTATAGCCTTTCGTCCGCGGGGTATGGGGAGGGAAGTTCTGGGGCTCTGGGCATCGGAAATGGGTACAATCTTTTCGAGGGTCCTCGTGTGCCCAGTGGGAGGCTACGGTCAGAGGCCTGCCCTAAAATGGCAAGAAATGCCCAGCGGCGCAGCGCGTGAAATAGTCACCGAGGCCGGTGGGCTATAGCCTTTGGTCCGCGGGGGTTGGGGAGGGTGTTTCTGGGGCTCTGGTCGTCGGAAATGGGTATAGTCTTTTCGAGGGTCCTCGTGTGCTCAGTGGGAGGCTACGGTCAGACGCCTGCCCTAAAATGGCAAGAAATGTCCAGCGGCGCTGCACGTGAAATAGTCGCCGAGGCCGGTGGGCTATAGCCTTTGGTCCGCGGGGGTTGGGACCGCGCTCGGGGTTCTAAGGCCGGAAATGGGTACAGTCTTTTGAGGGTCCTCGCCCGCCCAGGGCGAGGCTACGGCCGAGCCCCTCGTCAAATGGGAAGAAATGCCCAGCGCGCAGTGTGGAAATAGTCGCCGAGGCCGGTGGGCTATAGCCTCGTCCGCTGGGAGCTGGGAGGGGTTTCGGGGCTCGTCTCGAAATACTTACAGTCTTTCGAGGGTCCTCGTGCCCAAAGGGGTGGCTACGGCCGAAGCCTGCCCTAAAATGGCAAGACATGCCCACAAGCGCAGCGCGCGGAAATAGTCGCCGAGGCCGGTGGGCTATAGCCTGGGTCCGCGGGGTTGCAGGGGTTTTGGGGCCTCGCCGCCGGAAATGGCATGCCTTTTTCGAGGGTCCTCGTGTGCCCAGTGGGAAGCTACGGTCAGAGGTCTGCCCTAAAAAGGCAAGAAATGCCCAGCGGCGCAGCGCGTGAAATAGTCACCGAGGCGGGTGGGCTATAGCCTTTGGTCTGCGGGGGTTGGGGAGCGGTGTTCGGGGGCTCTGGTCATCGGAAATTGGTACAGTCTTTTCGAGGGTCCTCGTGTGCCCAGTAGGAGGCTACGGTCAGAAGCCTACCCTAAAATGATAAGAAATCCCCAGCGGCGCAGCGCGTGAAATACTTGCCGAGGCCGGTGGGCTATAGCCTTTGCTCCGCGGAACTTGGGGAGGGGGGTTCGGGGGCTCTAGGCATCGGAAATGGGTACAGTCTTTTCGAGGGTCCTCGCAGCCTGGAAGGGGAAGCTACGGTCGAGGCTGCCAAAAATGGCAAGAAATGCCCAGCGCAGGCAAGTTAAATAGTCACCGAGACCGTGGGCTATAGCCTTTGGTCCGCTGGGGTCGGGAGGGGTTTCTGGGGCCTCGTCATCGAAATATGTACAGTCTTTAGAGGGTCCTCGGTGCCTGTGGGAGGCTACGGTTAGAGGCCTGCCCTAAAATAACAAGAAATGCCCAGCGGCGCAGCGCGTGAAATAGTCGCCGAGGCCGGTGGGCTATAGCCTTTGGTCCGCGGGGGTGGGGAGGGGGTTTCGGGGGCTCTGGTCGTCGGAAATGGGTACAGTCTTTTCGAGGGTCCTCGTGTGCCCAGTGGGAGGCTACGCTCAGAGGCCTGCCCTAAAATGGCAAGAAATGCCCAGCGAAGAAGCGAGCGAAATAGTCGTTCAGGCCGGTGGGCTATAGCCTTTGGTCCGCGGGGGTTGGGGCGGGAAGTTCTGGGGCTCTGGGCATCAGAAATGGGTACAGCCTTTTCGAGGGTCCTCATGTGCCCAGTGGGAGGCTACGGTCAGAGGCCTACCCTAAAATGGCAAGAAATTCCCAGCGGCGCAGCGCGTGAAATAGTCACCGAGGCCGGTGGGCTATAGCCTTTGGTCCGCGCGGGCTGGGAGGGTTTCAGAGGTTCTGGCCGCCGAAATGGGTACAGTCTTTTCGAGGCTGCCCTCGCAGCCTGGGAGGCTACGATCAGAAGCCTGCCCTAAACCGGCAAGAAATGTCCAGCTGGCAGCAAATACAGGAAATAGTCACCGAGGCCGTGGGCTATAGCCTTTGGTCCGCGGGGCCGGGGAGGGTGTTTCGGGGCCTGCTCGGAAATGGCACAAAGTGTTTCGAGGGTCCTCGTAGCTCAGTGGAGGCTACGGCCGAAGCCTGCCCTAAAATGGCAAGAAATGTCCAGCGCGCAGCTGCGGAAATAGTCACCGAGGCCGTGGGATATAGCCTGGTCCCTGGGGTGGGGAGGCGGTTTCGGGGCCTGCTGTCGGAAATATGTACAGTCTTTCGAGGGTTCTCGTGGTGCCTGGGAGGAGGCTACGGTCAGAGGCCTGCCCTTAACTGGCATGACATGCCGAGCGGCGCAGCGCGGGAATTTGTCGCCGTGGCCGGTAGGCTATAGGCAGCCTGGTCCGCGGGTCGGGAGGGAAGTTCTGGGGCCTGGGCATCGAAATGGGTACGCTTTTCGAGGGTCCTCATGTGCCCAGTGGGGAGGCTACGGTCGAGGGCTGCCCTAAATGGCAAGACATGCCCAGCGCACAAGGAAATAGTCGCCGAGGCCGGTGGGCTATAGCTGGTCCGGGGGTTGGGAGGGAGTTTCGGGGCTCTAGTCGCCGGAAATGGGTACAATCTTTTCGAGGGTCCTCAGCCCAAGGAGGCTACGATCGAGGCTCTACAAGGGCAAGAAATGCCCAGCCGATGCGAAATAGTCGCTCAGGCCGGTGGGCTATAGCCTTTGGTCCGCGGGGTTTGGGGAGGGAAGTTCCGGGGCTCTGGGCATCGGAAATGGGTACAGCCTTTCGAGGGTCCTCATGTGCCTGGGGAGGCTACCACGAGGCCTACCCCAAATGGCAAGAAATTCCCAGCGCAGCACAAGGAAATAGTCACCGAGGCTAGTGGGCTATAGCCTTTGGTCCGCGGGGGTTGGGGAGGGGGTTTCGTAGGTTCTGGTCGTCGGAAATGGGTACAGTTCTTTCGAGGCCTCGCAGCTCAAAGGGAGGCTACGATCAGAAGCCTGCCCTAAACCGGCAAGAAATGTCCAGCGCGCAAGGTGAAATAGTCCCCGAGGCCCGTGGGCTATAGCATTTGGTCCGCGGGGCCGGGAGGGTGTTTCGGGGCCTCGTCGGAAATGGGCATACAGCGAGGGTCCTCGTGCCTGGGATGCTACGGTCAGAAGCCTGCCCTAAAATGGCAAGACATGTCCAGCGGCGCAGCGCGTGAAATAGTCACCGAGGCCGGTGGGATATAGCCTTTGGTACTCGGGGGTTGGGGAGGCGGTTTCGGGGGCTCTGGTTGTCGGAAATATGTACAGTCTTTTCGAGGGTTCTCGTGTGCCTGGGTGGGAGGCTACGGTCGAGGCCCGCCCTAAATGGCAAGACATGCCCACGGCGCATCAAGGTGAAATTGTCGCCGAGGCCGTGGGCTATAGCCTTTGGTCCGCTGGGTCGGGAGGGAAGTTCTGGGGCTCGCACGAAATGGGTACCTTTTCGAGGGTCCTCATGTGCCTGGGAGTGGGAGGCTACACGAGGGCTGCCCTAAAATGGCAAGACATGCCCAGGTGCGGAAATAGTCGCCGAGGCCGGTGGGCTATAGCTGGTCCGCTGGGGCTGGGAGGGGTTTCGGCCTGGGTCATCCGAAATGGGTACAGCCTTTTCGAGGGTCCTCGTGCCTGGGGAGGCTACACGAAGCCCGCCCTAAATGGCAAGACATGCCTAGCGGCGGAGCGCGTGAAATAGTCACCGAGGCCGGTGGGCTATAGCCATTGGTACGCGGGGGTTGGGGAGGGGGTTTCGGGGGCTTTGGTCGTCAGAAATGGTACGTTCTTTTCGAGGGTCCTAGTGTGCCCAGTGGGAGGCTACAGTCAGAAGCCTGTCCTAAAATGGCAAGAAATGTCCAGCGGTGCAGCACGGGAAATAGTCACTGAGGCCGGTGGGTATAGCCTTTGGTCCGCAGGGTCGAGGGGTTTCGGGGCCCGTCATTGAAATGGGTTCAGCCCTTTACGAGGGTCCTCGTGTGCCCAAAGGGGAGATTAGCTAGAAGCCCGCCCCAAAATGGCAAGAAATGTCCTACGGCGCAGTCAGTGAAATAGTCCGAGGCCGGTGGGCTATAGCCTTTGTCCGCGGGGTTGGGGAGGCGCCGGAAATGGGCACAGTCTTTCGAGGGTCCTCGTGCCCCGTGTGGGAGGCTACGATCAGAGGCCTGCCCCAAAATGGCAAGAAATGCCCCGCGCGCAGCGCGTGAAATAGTCGCCGGGCCGTGGGCTATAGCCTTTGGTCCGCGGGTGTTGGGGGGGGGTTTCGGAGGCTCTGGGCGTCGGAAATGGGTACAGTTTTTCGAGGGTCCTCGTAGCCCAGCTGGAGGCTACGATCAGAACCCCGCCCTAAAATAGCAAGAAATGCCCAGCGCTGGGTGAAATAGTCGCCGAGGCCGATTGCCTACAGCCGTTGGTCCACGGAGTTGGGGAGGGGTTTCGGGGCCTGGCCGCCGGAAATAGTTACGCCTTTTTCGCTGGTCCTCGTGCCCCTGGGTGGCTACGGTCAGAAGCCTGCCCTAAAATGGCAAGAAATGCTGCCGCCGCAGCGCTGCGAAATTGTCGCCGGGCCGGTGGGCTATAGCCTTCGTCCGCGGTGTCGGGAGGGGTTTCGGGCCTGCATCGGAAATGGTACAGCCTTTTCGAGGGTCCTCGTGACTAGTGGGAGGCTTACGATCAGAACCCCGCCCTAAAATAGCAAGAAATGCCCAGCGGCGCAGCTGCGGAAATAGTCGCCGAGGCCGGTGGACTATAGCCTTGGTCCACGGGAGTTGGGGAGGGGTTTCGGGCCTGCCACGAAATAGTTACGCCTTTTCGGGTCCTCGTGGTGCCTGGGTGGCTACGGTCAAGCCTGCCAGAAATGGCAAGACATGCCCAGCGCGCATATCGCGGGCGCAGCACGTGAAATAGTCGCCGAGGTCGGTGGTGGCATGCCTTGGGTCCGCGGGGTCTGGGAGGGGTTTCGGGCTCGTCATCGGAAATGGGTATGCCTTTTCGAGGGTCCTCGCGTCTGGCTGGGAGGCTACGTCGAGGCCCGCCAGAATGGCAAGAAAATGCCCAACGGCGCAGCACGTGAAATGGTCGCCGAGGCCGTGTGCAAGCAGCCTTTGGTCCGCCGGGGCCGGGAGGAAGTTCTGGGGCTCGGCACGGAAATGGGTACATTCTTTTCGGGAGGGTCCTCGCAGCCTGGCTGAGGCTACGGTCAGAGGCCTGCCCTAAAATGGCAAGAAATGCCCAGCGGCGCAGCACGTGAAATGGTCGCCGAGGCCGGTGTGCTATAGCCTTTGGTCCGCGGGGGTTGGGGAGGGAAGTTCTGGGGCTCTGGGCGTCGGAAATGGGTACAGTCTTTTCGAGGGTCCTCATGTGCCCAGTGGAAGGCTACGGTTAGAAGCCTGCCCTAAAACGGCAAGAAATGCCCAGCGGCGCATCGCGTGATATTATCGCCGAGCCTGGTGGGCTATAGCCTTTCGTCCGCGGGGTATGGGGAGGGAAGTTCTGGGGCTCTGGGCATCGGAAATGGGTACAATCTTTTCGAGGGTCCTCGTGTGCCCAGTGGGAGGCTACGGTCAGAGGCCTGCCCTAAAATGGCAAGAAATGCCCAGCGGCGCAGCGCGTGAAATAGTCACCGAGGCCGGTGGGCTATAGCCTTTGGTCCGCGGGGGTTGGGGAGGGTGTTTCTGGGGCTCTGGTCGTCGGAAATGGGTATAGTCTTTTCGAGGGTCCTCGTGTGCCTGCGGGCGGAGGTTACGGTCAGACGCCTGCCCCAAACTGGCAAGCCATGCCCAGCGCGCATGCGTGAAATAGTCACGCCGAGGCCGGTGGGCTATAGCCTTGGTCCGCTGGGGTCAGCAGGGGGGCTTTTGGGGGCTCTCGCCGGAAATGGCATGCCTTTTTCGAGGGTCCTCGTGTGCCTGGGGAAGTTACGTCAGAGGTCTGCCTAAAAGGCAAGAAATGCCCAGCGCGCAGCGCTGAAATAGTCACCGAGGCCGTGGCCATAGCCTTTGGTCCGCTGGGGCCGGGGAGCGGGGTTCGGGGCTCGTCATCGGAATGCGGTACGTCTTTTCGAGGGTCCTCGGTGCCCGTGAGAGGCTACGGTCAGAAGCTCACCCTAAAATGATAAGAAATACCCAGCGCGAGCTGCGGAACACTTGCCGAGGCCGGTGGGCTATAGCCTTGCCCGGAACTCGGGAGGGGGTTCGGGGCCTCTAGGCATCGGAAATGGCACAGCTTTTTCGAGGGTCCTCGCAGCCTGTGCTGGAAGCTACGGTCCGAGGCTGCCAAAATGGCAAGAAATGCCTGGGCAGCGCAGTTACAAGAAATAGTCACTGAGACCGTGGGCTATAGCCTTTGGTCCGCTGGGGTCGGGAGGGGTTTCGGGGCCTGGGTCATCAGAAATATGTACAGCCTTTTAGAGGGTCCTCAGGCTCGCTGGGAGGCTACGGTCCGAAGCCTGCCCCTAAAAATAGCAAGAATGCCCAGCGCGCAGCTGCTGTGAAATAGCCGAGGCCGGTGGGCTATAGCCTTTGGTCCGGGGGCGGGGAGGGAGTTTCCGGGCCTGGTCGCAAATGGGTGCCTTTGTCGAGGGTCCTCGTGGTGCCCAGCTGGGAGGCTACGACGAGGCTCGCCCCTACAAGGGCAAGAAATGCCCAGCCGATGGCTGCATGTAAATAGTCGCTCAGGCCGGTGGCTATAGCCTCGGGTCCGCTGGGGTCAGGGAGGAAGTTCTGGGCCTGGCATCAGAATGGGTACAGCCTTGAGGCTACGTGTGCAGGCCACGAGGCCTACCTAAAATGGCAAGAAATTTTGCGCGCAGCTGCGAAATAGTCACCGAGGCTGGGTGGGCTATAGCCTTGGTCCGCTGGGGTCGGGAGGGGTTTCGAGGTTCTGGCCGGCCTAAATGGGTACAGTCTTTTCGAGGGTCCTCGGTGCCCAGCTGGGAGGCTACGATCAAGCCTGCCCCTAAATCGGCAAGAAATGTCCAGCGCGCAGCGCCAGTGAAATAGTCACCGAGGCCGGGGCTATAGCCTTGGTCCGCGGGGGCTGGGGAGGGTGTTTCGGGGCCTGCTCGCCGGAAATGGGCATTTTTTCGAGGGTCCTCGTGTGCCAGCTGGAGGCTACGGTCAGAACCCTGCCCTAAAATGGCTAGAAATGTCCAGCGGCGCAGCGCGTGAAATAGTCACAGAGGCCGTGGGATATAGCCTTTGGCCCTGGGGCCGGGGGAGGCGGTTTCGGGGGCTCTGGTTGTCGGAAATATGTACCGTCTTTTCGAGGGTTCTCGTGAGCCCAGTGGGAGGCTACGGTCCGAGGCCTCCCCTAAAATGGCAAGACATGCCCAGCGGCGCATCGCGTGAAATAGTCACCGAGGCCGTGGCTATAGCCTTGGTCCGCTGGGCCGAGGGAAGTTCGGGGCCCGCACGTAAATGGGCATGCTCTTCGAGGGTCCTCGCATGTGCCTGGCTGGTGGTTACGGGTCGAGGGCTGCCCTTAAAATGGCAAGATATGCTCAGCTGGCGCAGCGCTGTGAAATAGTCGCCGAGGCCGGTGGGCTAGAAGCTGGTCCGCGGGGTTGGGAGGGGGTTTCGGCTCGTCATCCGAATGGTACAGCCTTTTCGAGGGTCCTCGTGCTCAGTGGGTACGGCCATTAAGCCCGCCTAAAATGGCAAGACATGCCTAGCGGCGGAGCGCTGAAATAGTCACCGAGGCCGTGGGCTAGCCTGGTCCGGGGCCGGGGAGGGGTTTCGGGGCTGGTCGCCAGAAATGGCATGCTCTTTTCGAGGGTCCTAGTGTGCCCAAAGGAGGCTACCAGAAGCCTCGTCCTAAATGGCAAGAAATGTCCAGCGTGCAAAGACGGGAAATAGTCACTGAGGCCGTGGGTATAGCCTTTGGTCCGCAGGGGTTGGGAGGGCTCTGGGCTCGGCCGCCGAAATGGGTTCCAGTCTTTACGAGGGTCTCGTGTGCCCAGCTGGGAGATTACAAGAAGCCTGCCCCAAAATGGCAAGAATGTCCCACGGGCGCAGCGCGTGAAATAGTCGCCGAGGCCGGTGGGCTATAGCCTTTGATCTGCGGGGCCGGGAGGCCGGAAATGGGTACCAGTCTTTCGAGGGTCCTCGTGTGCCCTGGCGAGGCTACGGTACGAGGCCCCGCCCTAAATGACAAGAAATACCCAGCGCGCAGCGCAGCGAAATAGTCACCGGCGCCGTGGCTATAGCCTGGGTCCGCTGGGGCTGGGGAGGGAGGCTTCGGCCTGCTTCAGAAATGGTACGGTCTTTCGAGGGTCCTCGGTGCCCAGCTGAGGCTACGGTCACAAGCCTGCCCTAAATGGCAAGACATGCCCAGCGCGCAGCTGGTGAAATAGTCGCCGAGGCCAGTGGGCGATAGCCTTTGGTCTTCCGGGGTTGGGAGGCGTCGGGGCTCCGGGTGTCCCAAATGGGTACAGTATTGGGGTCCTCGTGCCCGTGGGGAGGCTACTACGGTCAGAAGCCCGCCCTAAAATGGCAAGACATGCCCAGCGCGCAGCTGCGTGAAATAGTCACCGAGGCCGTATAGCCTGGTCCGCTGGGTTGGGAGGGGGTTTCGGGGCCTGCTTGTCGAAATGGCACGGTCTTTCGAGGGTCCGTGTGCCTGGGTGGGAGGCTACTACGGAAGCCTGCCCTAAAATGGCAAGACATGCCCAATGCTCAGCGCTGTGAAATAGTCGCCGAGGCCGTGGGCTATAGCCTTGGTCCGCTGGGGCCGGGGAGGCGCTCGGGGCTCTGGGTGTCCCAAATGGGTACAGTCTTTTCGAGAGTCCTCGTACCCGTGGGAGGCTACGGTCAGAGCCCTGCCCAAAAATGGCAAGAAATACCCAGCGGCGCAGCGCGGGAAATAGTCACCGAGGCCGGTGGGCTAGCCTGGGTCCGCGGGGGGCCGGGAGAAGGTTTCGGCCCGTCATCCGAATGGGTACAGTCTTTTCGAGGGTCCTCGTGGTGCCCAGTGGGAGGCTACGGTCAAGCCTGCCCTAAATGGCAAGACATGCCTAGCGCGCAGCGCTGCGGAAATAGTCGCCGAGGCCGGTGGGCGTTTTGGTCCGCGGGGTTGGGGGCTGGGGCTCGGTCATCGAAATGGCACGTCTTTTCGAGGGTCCTCGTGTTCCTAGTGGAGGATACGCCAGAAGCCTGCCCTAAATGGCAAGACATGCCCAGCGCGCAGCTGGAAATAGTCACCGAGGCCGGTGGCTATAGCCTTTTGGTCCGCTGGGGCTGGGGAGGGCGTCGGGGCCCGTCGCCGAAATGGGTACATTCTTTTTTAGGGTCCTCGTGTGTCGAGTGGAAGGCTACGGTCAGAAGCCTGCCCTAAAATGGCAAGACATGCCCAGCGGCGCAGCGCGTGAAATAGTCACCGAGGTCGGTGGGCTATAGCCTTTGTTCCGCGGTGGTTGGGAGGGCGCCTGGGGCCTGTGTCGGAAATGGGTACAGTCTTTTCGAGGGTCCTCGTGTGCCCAGTGGGAGGCTACGTTCAGAGGCCTGTCCTAAAATAACAAGAAATGCCCAGCGGCGCAGCGCGTGAAATAGTCACCGAGGCCGGTGGGCTATAGCCTTTGGTCCGCGGGGGTTGGGGAGGGAGTTTAGGGGCTCTGGTCATCGGAAATGGGTACGGTCTTTTCGAGGGTCCTTACGTGCCCAGTGGGAGGCTACGGTCAGAAGCCTGCCTTAAAATGGCAAGACATGCCCAGCCGGGCGCAGCCAAATAGTCGCCGAGGCCGGTGGGCTATAGCCTTTGGTCCGCAGGGTCGGGAGGGAGTTTAGGGCTCGTCATCGGAAATGGGTACAGTCTTTCGAGGGTCCTCGTGGTGCCCAGTGGGAGGCTACGGTCAAGCCCCGCCTAAAATGGCAAGAAATGTCCAGCGGCGCAGCAAGGTGAAATAGTCGCCGAGGCCGGTGGCCTAGAGCCTTGGTCCGCTGGGGCCGGGGAGGAAGTTCTGGGCTCGGGCCGGAAATGGGTACAGTCTTTTCGAGGGTCCTCGTGGTGCCCCTGGAGGCTACGGTCAGAGGCCTGCCCTAAAATTACCAGAAATGCCCAGCGGCGCAGCGCGTGAAATAGTCACCGAGGCCGGTTGGCTATAGCCGTTGGTCCACGGGGGTTGGGGAGGGTGTTTAGGGGGCTCTGGTCGTCGAGAATGGGTACAGTCTTTTCGAGGGTCCTCGGGTGCCCAGTGGGAGGCTATGGTCAGAATCCTGCTTTAAAATGGCAAGAAATACCCAGCGGCGCAGCGCGTGAAATAGTCACCGAGGCCGGTGGGCTACAGCCTTTGGTCCGCGGGGGTTGGGGAGGGAGTTTAGGGGCTCTGGTCATCGGAAATGGGTACGGTCTTTTCGAGGGTCCTTGCGTGCCCAGTGGGAGGCTACGGTCAGAAGCCTGCCTTAAAATGGCAAGACATGGCCAGCGGCGCAGCGCGGGAAATAGTCGCCGAGGCCGGTGGGCTATAGCGGTGGGTCCGCGGGGCCGGGAGGGCGCTCGGGGCCTGGGCGCCGAAATGGGTACAGTCTTTTCGCGGGTCGTCATGTGCCCAGTGTGTGTAGACGGTCAGAGGACTGCCCTAAAATGGCAAGAAATGCCATGCGGCTCAGCGCCTGAAATAGTCACCGAGGCCGGTGGGCTATACCCTTTGGTCCGCTGGGACGGGAGGGGTTTCGGTGCCCGTCGCCGAAATGGGTACGGCCTTTCGAGGGTCCTCGCAGCCTGGGTGGGGGCTATGGTCAAGGCCCGCCCTAAATGGCAAGAAATGCCCAGCGAAGCGCCAGAAATAGTCGCCAGTGGCCGGTGGGCTATAGCCTCGGTCCGCTGGGGCCGGGGAAGGTGTTTCGGGTCGCCAAAATGGGTACAGTCTTTTCGAGGGTCCTCGTGTGCCTGGGGCTGGAGGCTACGGTCGAGGCCCGCCTAAATTGGCAAGAAATGCCCAGCGCGCAAAGACGGGAAATAGTCACCGAGGCCGTGGGCTATAGCCTTTAGTCCGCTGGGCCGGGAGGGGTTTCGGGGCTCGGTCGCCGGAAATGAGTACGCCTTTACGAGGGTCGCCGGTGCCCAGTGGAGGCTACGGTCAGAAGCCGCCCTAAATGGCAAGACATGCCCAGGGCACAAGAGCAGGAAATAGTCGCCGAGGCCGGTGGGCTATAGCCTGGTCCGCTGGGGTTGGGGAGGCGCCCGGTCTCCGCCGGAAATGGTACAGCCTTTTTCGAGGGTCCTCGTGCCTGGGGGAGGCTACGGTCAGACACCCGCCCTAAAATGGCAAGAAATGCCCAGCCGGGCGCAAAGACGGGAAATAGTCGCCGAGGCCGGTGGGCTATAGCCTTGGTCCGCCGGGGTTGGGGAGGGGGTTTCGGGGGCTCTGGTCGGCGGAAATGGGTACAGTCTTTACGTGGGTGCGCGGGTGCCAAGTGGGAGGCTACGGTCGACACCGCCCTAAAATGGCAAGAAATGCCCAGCCGCGCAGACGGAAATAGTCACCGAGGCCGGTGGGCTATAGCCTTTGGTCCGCCGGGCTGGGGAGGGGTTTCGGGGCTCGTCGACGGAAATGGGTACGCCTTTACGAGGGTCCTCGTGTGCCCGGAGGCTACGGTCGAAGCCCGCCTAAAATAGCAAGAAATGCCCAGCGGCGCAGCGCGTGAAATAGTCGCCGAGGCCGGTGGGCTATAGCCTTTGGTCCACGGGGGTGGGGTGGGGGTTTCGTGGGCTCTGGGCGTCGGAAATGGGTATGCCTTTTCGAGGGTCCTCGGTGCCCAGCTGGAGGCTACGGTCAAGCTCGCCCTAAAATGGCAAGACATGCCCAACAAGCGCACAAGGTGAAATAGTCGCCGAGGCCGGTGGGCTATAGCCTTTGGTCCGCTGGGCCGGGAGGCATTCCGGTCTCCGGGCCGGAAATGGGTATGCCTTTTTCGAGGGTCCTCGGTGCCTGGGGAGGCTACGGTACGAAGCCCGCCTTAAAATGGCAAGAAATGCTCAGCGCGCAGCACGGGAAATAGTCACTGCGGCCGGTGGGCTATAGCCTTTGGTCCGCGGGGGTGGGGGAGGGGGTTTCGGGGGCTCTGGTCGACGGAAATGGGTAGAGTCTTTACGAGGGTCCTCGTGTGCCTGGGGAGGCTACGTCAAGCCTAAAATAGCAAGAAATGCCCAGCGGGCGCAGGAGGCTACGGTAAGAATCTCCGCTTTAAATGGCAAGAAATACCCAGCGCGCAACACAAGGTGAAATAGTCACCGAGGCCGCGGGCTATAGCCTTTGGTCCGGGGGCTGGGAGGGGTTTAGGCCCGTCATCGGAAATGGGTCCAGGCTTTTCGAGGGTCCTTGCGCCTGGGAGGCTACGGTCAAGCCCGCTTTAAAATAGCAAGACATGCCCAGCGCAGCGGTGAAATAGTCGCCGAGGCCGGTGGGCTATAGCCTTTGGTCCGCGGGCTGGGAGGGTGTTCGGGAGCTCGGCCGGAAATGGGCACAGTCTTTCGAGGGTCCCTGCGTGCCCTAGCTGGGAGGCTACGGCCGAGGCCTGCCCTAAATGTCAAGAATACCCAGCCGCGCAGCACGGAAATAGTCACCGTGGCCGGTGGGCTATAGCCTTGGTCCCGCGGGATTGGGAGGGGTTTCGGGTCTCCGTCAGTCGGAAATGGGCACAGCTCTTTTCGAGGGTCCCTGTGCCTGGGGAGGCTACGGTCGAGGCCCGCCTAAATGGCAAGAAATGCCCAGCTGGCAAAGACGGGAAAGTCAGCCACCAGGCCGTGGGCTATAGCCTGTCCGCTGGGCCGGGAGGGGTTTTGGGCCGGTCGCCGGAAATGGGTATAGTCTTTACGAGGGTCCCGGGCCCTGGGAGGCAACGGTCAAGCCCGCCATAAAATAGCAAGAAATGCCCAGCGCGCAGTCACGTGAAATAGTCCGAGGTCGTGGGCTATAACCTTTCGGTCCCCGGGGTTGGGAGGGGTTTCGGGGCCCTGGTCAGCCGAAATGGGTACGTTTTACGAGGGTCCTCGTGGTGCCCGAGGCTACGGTCAAGCCTGCCCTAAAATGGCAAGACATGCCCAACAAGCGCACGTGAAATATTCGCCGAGGCCGGTGGGCTTTAGCCTTTTGGTCCGCCGGGGCCGGGAGGGCGTCGGGCCTGCATCGGAATGGGTACAGCTTTTCGAGGGTTCGTGTGCCTGGGAAGCTACGGTCAGAAGCCCGCCTAAAATGGCAAGAATGGCCAGCCGCTTGAAATAGTCGCCGAGGCCGGGGCTATAGCCCTGGTCCACCGGGCTGGGGAGGGGTTTCGGGGCTCGCCGGAAATGGGTACAGTCTTTCGAGGGTCCTCGTAGCCCAAAGGGATGCTACGCCAGAAGCCTACCCTAAATGGCAAGACATGCCCGCGCGCAGCCGTGAAAAAGTTACCGAGGACGGTGGGCCTATAGCCTTGGTCCGCCGGGAGTCGGGAGGGGCGTCGGGTTCTGGCCGGAAATGGGTACATGCCTTTTCGAGGGTCCTGGTGCGGGGAGGCTACGGTCAAAGGCCTGCCCCTAAATGGGAAGAAATGTCCAGCGGCGCAGCGCGTGAAATTGTCGCCGAGGCCGGTGGGCTATATCCTTTGGTCCGCGGGGGTTTGGGAGGGCCGTTCGGGGACTCTGTGTGACGGAAATTGGTACAGTCTTTTCGAGGGTCATCGTGTACCTGCGGGGAGGCTACGGTCAGAGGCCTGCCATAAAATGTCAAGAAATGCCCAGCGGCGCAGCGCGTGAAATAGTCACCGAGGCCGGGGGGCTATAGCATTTGGTCCGCGGGGGTTGGGGAGGGGGTTTCGGGGCCCGTAGTCGGAATGGGTAGTGTCTTTCGAGGGTCCTCGGTGCTCATGGGAGGCTACGGTCAAGCCTGCCCTAAAATGGCAAGAAATGCCCAGCGCAGCAGCTGGAAATAGTCGCCGAGGCCGTGGCCAGCCTTGGTCCGCGGGCCGGGAGGGGTTTCGGGGTTCTGGTCTCAAATGGCATGCCTTTTCGAGGGTCCCTCATGTGCCTGCAGAGGATACGGTCAGAAGCCTGCCCTAAAATGGCAAGTAATGCCATGCGGCTCAGCGCGTGAAATAGTCACTGAGGCCGGTGGGCTATAGCCTTTGGTCCGCGGGGCCGGGAGGGGTTTAGGGGCTCGCCGCCGAAATGGCAGTATTTTCGAGGGTCCTCGTGCCGTGAGAGGCTACGGTCAGAGTCCAGCCCTAATATGGCAAGTACGCCAGCGCGCCAAGACGCGAAATAGTCACCGAGGCCGGTGGGCTATAGTCCTTGGTCCGCAGGGCTGGGAGGGGCTCGGGGCCCGTAGTCCGGAAATGGCATGCTTTTCGAGGGTCCTCGTGTGCCCAGTGGTAGGCTACGGTCAGAAGCCTGCCCTAAAATGGCAAGAAATGGCCAGCGGCGCAGCGCGTGAAATAGTCGCCGAGGCCGTTGGGCTATAGCCTTTGGTCCGCGGGGGTTGGGGAGGGGGTTTAGGGGGCTCTGGTCGTCGGAAATGGGTACATTATTTTCGAGGGTCCTCGTGTGCCCAGTGTGAGGATACGGTCAGAAGCCTGCCCTAAAATGGCAAGACATGCCATGCGGCACAGCGCGTGAAATAGTCACTGAGGCCGGTGGGCTATAGCCTTTGGTCCGCGGGGGTTGGGGAGGGGGTTTATGGGGTCGTCCGGAAATGGCATGATTTCGAGGGTCCTCGTGTGCCCAATGAGAGGCTACGGTCAGAGGCCTGCCCTAAAATGGCAAGTAATGCCCAGCGGCGCAGCACGTGAAATAGTCCCCGAGGCCGGTGGGCTATAGTCTTTGGTCCGCAGGGGTTGGGGAGGGGGTTTCGGGGCCCGTAGTCGAAATGGCAGTCTTTTCGAGGGTCCTCGTGTGCCCGGGTAGGCTACGTCGAAGCCCCGCCCTAAAATGGCAAGAAATGGCCAGCGCGCAGGTGAAATAGTCACCGAGGCTGGGCTATAGCCTTTGGTCCGCTGGGGTTGGGAGGGGTTTGGGGCTCGTCCGCCGGAAATGGGTACAGTATTTTCGAGGGTCCTCGTGGTGCCTGGGAGGCTACGGTCGAGGCCCGCCTAATATGGCAAGTAAATGCCCAGCGGCGCAGCGCACAAATAGTCGCCGAGGCCGGTGGGTATAGCCTTGGTCCGCTGGGGTTGGGGAAAGGGGCGCCGGAAATGGGTACAGTCTTTTCGAGGGTCCTCGTGCCCTGTTGGAGGCTACGGCCGAGGCCCGCCTGAAATGACAAGAAATGCCAGCGCAGCACGTGAAATAGTCACCGAGGTCAGGCTATAGCCTTTGGTCCGCGGGGTCGGGAGGGGTTTCGGGGTTCGTCGCCGAAATGGGTACATTATTTTCGAGGGTCCTCGTAGCCCAGAGGATACACGGTCGAAGCTCGCCTAAATGGCAAGACATGCCAGCGCACGCACAGGAAATAGTCACTGAGGCCGTGGGCTATAGCCTTGGTCCGCGGGTTGGGGAGGGGTTTAGGGGCTCGTCGCCGGAAATGGGTACATGATTTTCGAGGGTCCTCGGTGCCTGGAGAGGCTACGGTCGAGGCCCGCAAATGGCAAGTAATGCCCAGCCGCGCAAAGACGTGAAATAGTCACCGAGGCCGGTGGGCTATAGTCTTTTGGTCCGCAGGGTCGGGAGGGGTTTCGGGTCCGTAGTCGAAATGGCATGCCTTTCGAGGGTCTCGGTGCCTGGGCAGGCTACGGTCGAAGCCCGCCCTAAAATGGCAAGAAATGGCCAGCGCGCAGCTGCGAAATAGTCGCCGAGGCCGCTGGGCTATAGCCTTGGGTCCGCGGGGTCGGGAGGGGTTTAGGGCTCGTCGCCGGAAATGGGTACATTATTTTCGAGGGTCCTCGGTGCCCAGCAGGAGGATACGGTCAAGCCTCGCCCTAAATGGCAAGACATGCCATGCGGCAGCACGTGAAATAGCCATCGAGGCCGGCGGGCTATAACCTTTGGTCCGCGGGGGGTTGGGGGGGGGGTTAGGGCTCGTCGCCGGAAATGGGTACAGATTTTCGAGGGTCCTCGTGCCCAGACGCTACGGTCGAGGCCCGCCTAAATGGCAAGTAATGCCCAGCGGGCGCAGCACGTGAAATAGTCACCGAGGCCGGTGGGCTATAGTCTTGGTCCGCAGGGTCGGGAGGGGTTTCGGGGCTCGTAGTCGAAATGGGTACAGTCTTTTCGAGGGTCCTCGTGTGCCTGGTAGGCTACGGCCAAGCCTGCCCTAAAATGGCAAGAAATGGCCAGCGCGCAGCTGCGTGAAATAGTCGCCGAGGCTGCAGCCTTTGGTCCGCGGGGTTGGGGCCGAGGGGTTTAGGGCTCGTCGCCGGAAATGGGTACATTATTTTCGAGGGTCCTCGCAGCCTGGGCAGAGGATACGGTCAAGCCGCCCTAAAATGGCAAGATATGCCGCGCGCAGCGCGTGAAATAGTCACCGAGGCCGGTGGGCTATAGCCTTTTGTCCGCGGGGGTTGGGGAGGGGGTTTAGGGGGCTCTGGTCGTCGAAATGGGTACAGTATTTTCGAGGGTCCTCATGTGCCCAGTGGGAGGCTACGGTCAGAAGCCTGCCCTAAAATGGCAAGACATGCCCAGCGGCGCAGCGCGTGAAATAGTCGCCGAGGCCGTGGCTATAGTCTTGGTCCGCAGGGTCTGGGAGGGGTTTCGGGGCCTCGTAGTCGAAATGGTACTTTTCGAGGGTCCTCGTGCCTGCAGGCTACGGTCAAGCCCGCCTAAAATGGCAAGAAATGGCCAGCGCGCAGCAAGGTGAAATAGTCACCGAGGCCGCTGGGCTATAGCCTTTTGGTCCGCGGGGTTGGGGAGGGGTTTAGGGCTCGTCGCCGGAAATGGGTACATTATTTGGGGAGGCTACGGTCGAGGCCCGCCAATATGGCATGCCAGCCGCGCAGGCCAAATAGTCGCCGAGGCCGCGGGTATAGCCTTGGTCCGCGGGGTTGCGGGCGCCGGAAATGGGTACAGTCTTTTCGAGGGTCCTCGGTGCCCTGCTGAGGCTACGGTCAGAGGCCTGCCCTGAAATGACAAGAAATGCCCAGCGGCGCAGCACGTGAAATAGTCACCGAGGCCGGTAGGCTATAGCCTTTGGTCCGCGGGGGTTGGGGAGGGGGTTTCGGGGGTTCTGGTCGTCGGAAATGGGTACATTATTTTCGAGGGTCCTCGTGTGCCCAGTGTGAGGATACGGTCAGAAGCCTGCCCTAAAATGGCAAGACATGCCATGCGGCACAGCGCGTGAAATAGTCACTGAGGCCGGTGGGCTATAGCCTTTGGTCCGCAGGGCTGGGAGGGGTTAGGGCTCGTCGCCGAAATGGGTACAGATTTTCGAGGGTCCTCGTGCCCATGGAGAGGCTACGGCGAGGCCCGCCAGAAAATGGCAAGTAATGCCCAGCGCAAAGACGTGAAATAGTCACCGAGGCCGTGGCTATAGTCTCGGTCCGCAGGGGTTGGGGAGGGGTTTCGGGTCCGTAGTCGAAATGGGTACAGTCTTCGAGGGTCCTCGGTGCCTGGTAGGCTTACGGTCGAAGCCCGCCCTAAAATGGCAAGAAATGGCCAGCGCGCAGGAAATAGTCGCCGAGGTCATGGCTATAGCCTGGTCCGCTGGGGCCGAGGGGTTTAGGGCTCGTCGCCGGAAATGGGTACATTATTTTCGAGGGTCCTCGTGCCTGGGCAGAGGATACGGTCAAGCTCGCCTAAAATGGCAAGACATGCCGCGGCAGCCAAGGTGAAATAGTCACCGAGGCCGGTGGGCTATAGCCTCGGTCCGCTGGGGTCGGGAGGGGTTGGGGCTCGTCGCCGGAAATGGGTACAGTATTTTCGAGGGTCCTCGTGCCTGCGAGAGGCTACGGTCGAGGCCCGCCCTAAATGGCAAGTAATGCCCAGCCGCGCAAAGCACGTGAAATAGTCACCGAGGCCGTGGGCTATAGTCTTGGTCCGCAGGGGTTGGGGAGGGGTTTCGGGGCCCGTAGTCGAAATGGGTACAGTCTTTTCGAGGGTCCTCGTGCCTGCAGAGGCTACGGCCGAAGCTCGCCCTAAAATGGCAAGAAATGGCCAGCGCGCAGCTGCGTGAAATAGTCGCCGAGGCCGTGGGCTATAGCCTTGGTCCGCTGGGGTTGGGAGGGGTTAGGGCTCGTCGTCGGAAATGGGTACATTATTTTCGAGGGTCCTCGTGTGCCCAGTGGGAGGCTACGGTCAGAGGCCTGCCCTAATATGGCAAGTAATGCCCAGCGGCGCAGCGCGTCAAATAGTCGCCGAGGCCGGTTGGGTATAGCCTTTGGTCCGCGGGGGTTGGCCAGGGGCGTCGAAAATGGGTACAGTCTTTTCGAGGGTCCTCGTGTGCCCCGTTAGAGGCTACGGTCAGAGGCCTGCCCTGAAATGACAAGAAATGCCCAGCGGCGCAGCACGTGAAATAGTCACCGAGGCCGGTAGGCTATAGCCTTTGGTCCGCTGGGCCGGGGAGGGGTTTCGGGGTTCGTCGCCGAAATGGGTACAGTCTTTTCGAGGGTCCTCGTGTAGCCAGTGGGAGGCTACGGTCAGAGGCCTGCCCTGAAATGACAAGAAATGCCCAGCGGCGCAGCACGTGAAATAGTCACCGAGGCCGGTGGGCTATAGCCTTTGGTCCGCGGGGGTTTGGGAGGGGGTTTCAGGGGCTCTGGTAGTCAGGAATGGGTAGTGTCTTTTCGAGGGTCCTCGTGTGCCCTGTGGGAGGCTACGATCAGAAGCCTGCCCTAAAATGGCAAGAAATGCCCAGCGGCGCAGCGCGTGAAATAGTCGCCGAGGCCGGTGGGCTATAGCCTTTGGTCCGCGGGGGTTGGGGAGGGGGTTTCGGGGGCTCTGGTAGTCAGAAATGGGTACAGTCTTTTCGAGGGTCCTCGTGTGCCCAGTGGTAGGCTACGGTCAGAAGCCGGCCCTAAAATGGCAAGAAATGGCCAGCGGCGCAGCGCGTGAAATAGTCGCCGAGGCCGGTGGGTTATAGCCTTTGGTCCGCGGGGGTTGGGGAGGGGCGTCGGAAATGGGTACAGTCTTTTCGAGGGTCCTCGTGTGCCCCGTTGGAGGCTACGGTCAGAGGCCTGCCCTGAAATGACAAGAAACGCCCAGCGGCGCGGCACGTGAAATAGTCACCGAGGCCGGTGGGCTATAGCCTTTGGTCCGCGGGCCGGGAGGGGTTTCGGGGCCTGGAAATGGGTACGCTTCGAGGGTCCTCGTGTGCCCAGTGGTAGGCTACGTGCCGCCCTAAATGGCAAGAAACCAGCGCAGCGCGTGAAATAGCCCGAGGCCGTGGGCTATAGCCTGGTCCGCTGGGGCGAGGGGTTTCCGTCGTCGGAAATGGGTACAGTATTTTCGAGGGTCCTCGTGTGCCCAGTGGGAGGCTACGGTGAGAGGCCTGCCCTAATATCGCAAGTAATGCCCAGCGGCGCAGCGCGTCAAATAGTCCCCGAGGCCGGTGGACTATAGCCTTTGGACCGCTGGGGCCGGGAGGGGCCGAAATGGTACAGCCTTTTTCGAGGCCCTCGTGCCCTGTTGGAGGCTACGGTCGAGGCCCGCCCTGAAATGACAAGAAATGCCAGCGCGCAGCTGGAAATAGTCGCCGAGGTGGGCTATAGGGTCCGCGGGGTTCGGGAGGGGTTTCGGGTTCTGGCCGCCGGAAATGCGTACAGTTTTCGAGGGTCCTCGTACCGCTGGGGAGGCTACGGTCGAAGCCTGCCCTAAATGGGAAGATATGCCAGCGCAACGCGGAAATAGTCGCCGAGGCCGTGGGCTATAGCCTTGGTCCGCTGGGGTTGCTGAGGGGTTGGGGTTCGTCCGTCGAATGGGTACAGTCTTTTCGAGGATCCTCGTGTGCCCAGAGGTTAAGCTGCCCTAAATGGCAAGACATGCCCAGCGCAGTGAAATAGTCACCGAGGCCGTGGCTATAGCCTGGTCCGCGGGGGGGAGGTTTAGGGCCTGGCCGGAAATGGGTGATTGAGGGTCCTCGTGCCTGCTGGAGGCTACGAGGCCTGCCTAAATGGGGTAATGCAGCGGGCGCAGCCATATAGTCGCCGAGGCCGGTGGGCTATAGCCTTTGGTCCGCGGGGTGGGAGGCGGTTTACGGGCTCGTCGCCGAAATGGGTAGAGTCTTTCGAGGGTCCTCGTGGTGCCCAGCTGAGGCTACGGTCAGAGGCTCGCCTAAATGGCAAGAATGCCCAGCGCAGCGCATAGTCGCCGAGGCCGGAGGCTATAGCCTTTGGTCCGCGGGGCCGGGAGGGGCTCGTCATCGGAAATGGCAGTATTTTCGAGGGTCCTCGTGTGCCCGGAGGCTACGGTCGAGGCCTGCCCTAAATGGCAAGAATGCCCAGCGCAGCGCGCCACACAGTCGCCGAGGCCGGTGGGCTATAGCCTTTGGTCCGCTGGGGAGGGGCTTAGGGGCTCGTCGGAAATGGGTACAGATTTTCGAGGGTCCTCAGTTGGAGGCTACGGTCGAGGCCCGCCCTAAATGGCAAGTAATGCCCGCGAGCGCGGAAATAGTCACCGAGGTGGCTGTTTGGTCTGGGGGAGGGGAGGGCTCGTCATCGGAAATGGCACCTTTCGAGGTCCTTGTATGCCTGCAGAGGCTACGGCGGCATGCCGAAATGGTGGGTACGCCCAGCGCGCAACGCCAAACACGCCGAGGCCGGGCTATAGTTTTGGTCCCCGGGGATGGAGGGGTTTCGGGGTTCCGGCCGCCTAAATGGCAGTCCTTTCGACGGACCTCGTACCTGGGCTGGAGGCTAGAGGCCTCTAAATGGCAAGAAATACCCAGCGGCGCAGCGCGTGAAATAGTCGCCGAGGCCGGTGGGGTATAGCCTTCGGTCCGGGGGCCGAGGGGCCTGGGGCCTCGTCGGAATTGGGTACTTTTCGAGGGTCCTCGGTGCCCGGGAGGCTACGAGGCATGTCCTAAAATGGCAAGAAATGCCCAGCGGCGCAGCGCGTGAAACCGTCCCCGACGCCGGCGGGCTATAGCCTCGGGTCCGCGGGTTGGGGGGGGTCGGCCCGCCGAAATGGGTACATTTTTTCGAGGGTCCTCGTTGCCCGGGAGGTTACCCGAGACCTGCCCTAAAATCGAAAGAAATGCCCAGGAAATGGGCGCGCGGTTCTCGGTGCCCAGAGGTTAGGCCGAGACCGCCTAAAATGAAAGAAATGCCCACGACAGGCACGAATAGTGGGGCCGTGGGCTATAGCGCTCCACGGGGTTCGGAGGGGGTTTGGGGACTCGCCATCGGAAATGGGTCAGTCTTTTTGAGTAGCCTCGCGGCTGGTGAGGCGGTCCGAGGCGCCTAAAAGGCAAGAAATGTCCCACAATGCAGCGCGAAATAGTCGCCGAGGCCGGTGGGCTATAGCCTGGTCCGCTGGGGTTGGAGGGGTCGCTCGCCGGAAATGGGTACAGTCTTTCGAGGGTCCTCCCAGCGGGAGGTTACGGCAAGCCCGCCCTAAAATGGCAAGAAATCCAGCAGCAGCGCGAAATAGTCGCCGAGGCGCTATGGCCTCGTCCGGGGTTGTAGGGGTTCGGGCTGGGCCGCCGGAAATGGGTACATTTTTTCGAGGGTCCTGCCTGCTGGGAGGCGACGGTCAAGCCTGCCCTAAAATGGCAAGAATACCCAGCCGCGAGCGCTAAATAGTCGCCGAGACCGGCGGGCTATAGCCTTTTGGTTCCGCGGGGTTGGGTGGGGGTCTGGGGCCTGTGGCCGGAAATGGGCACAGTCTTTCAATGGTTCTAGTGTGCAAAGGGAGGCTACGATCAGAGACCTGCCCTAAAATGGCAAGAAATGCCAAGCGGCGCAGAGCGCGAAATAGTCGCCGGGGCCGTGGCTATAGCGCCTGCTCCACGGGGTTCGGAGGGTGGTTTGGGACTCGGAAATGGGTCTAGTCTTTTGAGTAGCCTCGTGGGTGGAGCCTACGGTCTGAGGCCTGCCCTAAAAAGGTAAGAAATGTCCCACGGCGCAGCGCGCGAAAGAGTCTCCGAGCCCGTTGGGCTATAGCCTTTGGTCCGCGGGGGTTGGGTAGGGGGTTCGGGGGCTCTGGCCGTCGGAAATGGGTACAGTCTTTTCCAGGGTCCTCGTTTGCCCAGTGGGAGGCTACGGTCAGAGGCCTGCCCCAAGATGACAAGAAATGCCTAGCGGCGCAGCACGTGAAATAGTCGCCGAGGCCGGTGGGCTATAGCCTTTGGTCCGCGGGGGTTTGGGAGGGGGTTGTGGCTCGTAGCCGGAATGGGTAGTGTCTTTTCGAGGGTCCTCGTGTGCCCTGTGGGAGGCTACGATCAGAAGCCTGCCCTAAAATGGCAAGAAATGCCCAGCGGCGCAGCGCTTGAAATAGTCACCGAGGCCGGTGGGCTATAGCCTTTGGTCCGCGGCGGTTGGGGAGGGGGTTTCGGGGGCTCTGGTAGTCAGAAATGGGTACAGTCTTTTCGAGGGTCCTCGTGCTGGGTAGGCTACGGTCAGAAGCCGCCCAAAATGGCAAGAAATGGCCAGCGCGCAGCGCGGAAATAGTCGCCGAGGCCGGTGGCCGAAATGGGTAGTCTTTTCGAGGGTCCTCGTGCCTGGAGGCTACGGCCAGAGGCCTGCCCTAAATGGCAAGAAACGCCCAGCGCGCGCACGTGAAATAGTCACCGAGGCCGGTGGGCTATAGCCTTTGGTCCGCGGGCGTTGGGGAGGGGTTTCGGGGCTCGTAGTCGAAATGGGCAGTTTTCGAGGGTCCTCGTAGCCCAGTAGGCTACGGTCCAGAAGCCGCCCAAAATGGCAAGAAATGGCCAGCGCGAGCGTGAAATAGTCGCGAGGCCGGTGGGCTATAGCCTTTGGTCCGCTGGGGCCGGGAGGCCAGCTGGCCGCCGGAAATGGGTACAGTATTTTCGAGGGTCCTCGTGCAGCCTGGGAGGCCACGGTGAGGCCCTAATATCGGCACGCCCAGCGCAGCAAATAGTCCCCGAGGCCGTGGACTATAGCCTTTGGACCGGGGGTTGGGGAGGCCGAAATGGGTACAATTTTCGAGGCCCTCGCAGCCCTGTTGAGGCTACGGTCAGAGGCGCCAAATGACAAGAAATGCCAGCGCGCAGCGAAATAGAGGCCGAGGCCGGGCTATAGCCTTGGTCCGCGGGTTCTGGGAGGGGGTTTGGTTCGCCGGAAATGCGCTTTTTCGAGGGTCCTCGTACCCAGCGGAGGCTACGGTCAGGCGCCCTAAATGGCAAGATACGGCCACGGGCGCAACGCGTAAATAGTCGCCGAGGCCGTGGGCTATAGCCTTTGGTCCGCGGGGTTGGAGGGGTTTCGGGGTTCGCCGCCGAAATGGGTGCTTTTTCGAGATCCTCGTGCCCATTGTGAGGCTACGGTTGCTCGCCCAAAATGGCAAGACATGCCCAGCAAGCTGGAAATAGTCACCGAGGCCGGTAGGCTATAGCCTTGGTCCGCGGGGCTGGGGAGGGGGTTTAGGGGCCGTCGGAAATGGGTACTGATTTTGAGGGTCCTCGTGCCTGGGAGGCACGGTCGAGGCCCCCAAATGGTACGCCCAGGCAGCGCCATATAGTCGCCGAGGCCGGTGGGCTATAGCCTGGTCCCGGGCCGGGAGGCGGTTTACGGGCTCGGCGGAAATGGTAGAGTCTTTCGAGGGTCCTCGTGCCTGGGTGGAGGCTACGGTCGAGGCCCCCTAAATGGCAAGAAATGCCCGCCAGCGCTGGCCAAATAGTCGCCGAGGCCGTAGGCTACAGCCTTGGTCCGGGGTTGGGAGGGGTTAGCTCGTCATCGGAAATGGGCAGTATTTTCGAGGGTCCTCGGTGCCCAGTGGGAGGCTACGGTCGAGGCCTGCCTAAATGGGTAATGCTCACGCGCAGCGCCACAAATAGTGGCCGAGGCCGGTGGGCTATAGCCTGGTCCGCTGGGGGTCGGGAGGTTAGGGCTCGTCATCGGAAATGGCAGATTTTCGAGGGTCCTCGTGTGCCCGCTGAGGTTACGGTCGAGGCCTAAAATGGCAAGTACGCCCAGCGCGCACGAAATAGTCACCGAGGTGGGCTATAGTTTTGGTCATGGGGCTGGGGAGGGGCAGGGCTCGTCATCGGAAATGGGTACAGTCTTTCGAGTGTCCTCGTGCCCGCGGGAGGCTGGTGGCAGTACGCCTAAATGGCATGCCCAGCAACGCCACAAACAGTCGCCGAGGCCGGGCTATAGCCTGGTCCCGGGGGAGGGGTTTCGGGTTCTGGCCGCCAAAATGGCAGTCGAGGGACCTCGTAGCCCGGGCTGGAGGCTACGGTCGAGGCCCTAAAATGGCAAGAAATACCCAGCGCGCAGCAGTGAAATAGTCGCGAGGCCGGTATAGCCTTCGGTCCGGGGCTGGGAGGCGGGGCCTGCCGGAATGGGCACAGTCTTTCGAGGGTCCTCGTGGTGCCCAAAGGGGAGGCGGCCGAGGCATGTCCTAAATGGCAAGAATGCCCAGCAGTTGCGGAAATAGTCGCGACGCCGCGGCTATAGCCTTGGTCCGGGAGGGGTTCGCTGCCGCCGAAATGGGTACATTTTTTCGAGGGTCCTCGCTTGCCTGGGGAGGTTACGCCGAGACCCGCCTACCGAAATGCCCAGCAGCGGCCTTTCAGGGTTGCCTGCGCTGGGAGGTTACACGAGACCGCCTAAATGGCAAGAAATGCCCAGCGGCAGGCACGAAGGCCGGGCCGGTGGGCTATAGCCTGGTCCACGGGGTTCGGAGGGGTGGGGACTCGCCCGGAAATGGGTACAGTCGAGTCCGCGTGAGCCTGGCGGTCGAGGCCTGCCCTAAAATGGCAAGAAATGTCCCCGCAGCGCGGAAATAGTCGCCGAGGCCGTGGGCTAGCTTTGGTCCGGGGCCGGAGGGCGCTCGGCTCCGAAATGGCAGCTTTCGAGGGTCCTCGCAGCCAGGGAGGTTACGGCGCCTGCCCTAAAATGGCAAGAAATATCCCAGCAGCGCAGCTGCGAAATAGTCGCCGAGGCCGGCTATGCCTGGTCCGCTGGGTGGCAGGTTCGGGCTCGCCGAAATGGGTACATTTTTTCGAGGGTCCTCGCTGTGGAGGCGACGGAAGCCTGCCCTAAATGGCAAGAAATACCTGGCGCAGCTACGGAAATAGTCGCCAGACCGCTATAGCCTTTGTTCCGCTGGGGTGGGGGGTTCGCTGCGGCCGGAAATGGGCAGTCTTCAATGGTTCTAGCCGTGGGAGGCTACGGTCAGAGACCTGCCCTAAATGGCAAGAAATGCCCAGCGCAAGGCACGTGAAATAGTCGCCGGGCCGTGGGCTATGCCTGTTCCACGGGGTTCGGAGGGTGGTTCTCGCTTCGAAATGGGTCTAGTCGAGTAGCCTCGCGCTGGGAGCTACGGTCCGAGGCCCGCCCCTAAAAGGTAAGAAATGTCCCAGCGCACACAAAGAGTCTCCGAGCTGGCAGCCTTTGGTCCGCGGTAGGGGTTCGGGGCTCGCCGCCGAAATGGGCGCTTTCCGGGTCCTCGCTTGCCCAGGGAGGCTTACGTCGGCCTGCCCCAAGATGACAAGAAATACGGCGCAAGACGTGAAATAGTCGCCGAGGCCGGCTATAGCCGGTCCGCGGGGTCAGGGGTTCGGGTTCCTGGCACGAAATGGGTACAGTCTTTTCGAGGGTCCTCGTGCCTGGGTGGGATGCTACGGTCAGAAGCCTGCCCTAAATGGCAAGAAATGCCCAGCGCAGACGTGAAATAATCCGAGGCCGGGGCTATGACTTGTTCCGCTGGGAGGGGTTCGGGCCTGGGCTCTAGGCATAGTAAATGGGTACAACTTTCGAGGGTCCTCGGTACCCAGTGAGGCTACGGTCGAAGCCTGCCCTAAATGGCACGAATGCCCAGCGCGCAGACGAAATAGTCGGCGGGCCGGTGGGCTATGTTTGGTCCGCGAGGTCGGGAGGGTGTTCGGGGCTCGGCGCCGGAATCAGGCCGCCTTTTCGAGGGTCCTCGTGTGCCTGGAGGCTACGGCCGAGGCCTGCCTAAATGGCAAGAAATACCAACGATACAGCGTGAAATAGTCGCCGAGGCCGGTGGGCTATAGCCTTGGTCCCACGGGGAGGGGGTCGGCCTGGGATCGGAAATGGCAGTCTTTCGAGGGTCCTCGGTGCCTGGGAGGAAGCTTACGGTCAAGCCTGCTAAAATGGCAAGAACCAGCGCGCAGCGCGAAAAGTCGCCGAGGCCGGTAGGCTATAGCCTTGGTCCGCGGGGTCTGGGGGTTCGCGAAATGGGTACAGTCTTTGAGGGTCCTCGTGCTGGGGAGGCTTACGAAGCCCCTAAATGGCAAGAAATAACCAGCGCGCAGCACTAAAAGTCGCCGAGGCCGGGGCTATAGCCTTTGGTCCACGGGCCGGGAGGGGTCTGGGCCTGGGGAAATGGCAAGCTTTTCGAGGGTCCTGCTCAGTGGAAGTTACGGTCAGAAGCCCTAAATGGCAAGAAATACCGCGCAGCGCTGAAATAGTCGCCGAGGCCGTGGCTATAGCCTTTGGTCCGCGGGGTCGGGGAGAGGGTTCCGCCGAAATGGGTAAAGTTTTTGAGTCCTCGGTGCCCATGAGCTACGGTCAGAAGCATTAAAATGGCACGAAATGCCCAGCGCGCAGTGGAAATTGTCGCTGGGCCGCTATAGCCTTGGTCGAGGGTCAGAGGGGTTCGGGGCCTGGGGTCGGAAATGGGTACAGCTTTTCGAGGGTCCTTGTGCCCAGCTGAAGCTACGGTCAAGCCTGCCCTAAATGGCAAGAAATACCAGCGCGCTGCGAAATAGTCGCCGAGGCGTGGGCTATAGCATCCCGGGGTGAGGTTCGGGGCCCGGCCGTAAATGAAAAGTTTTTCGAGGGTCCTCGGTGCCTGGGGCTAGTCAAGCATGCCTAAAATGGCACAAGCAGCGCACGAAATTGTCGCCGGGCCGTGGGCTATAGCCTTGGTCCGCGGGTCGGGAGGTGGGGCCTGGGTCGGAAATGGCAGCCTTTCGAGGGTCCTTGTGCCCAGTGAGGCTACGGTCAGAAGCACCCTAAATGGCAAGAAATGCCCAGCGCGCAGCGTGAAATAGTCGCCGAGGCCGTGGGCTAGCAACCTTGGTCCGGGGTGAGGGGGTTCTGGGCCTGCGAAATGGGTACAGCCGAGGGTCCTCGTGCCTGGAAGCTACGGTCAAGCCCGCCTAAAATGGCAAGAAATACCCAAAGCGCAGGAAATAGTCGCCGAGGCCGGTGGCTAACCTTCGTCCTCGGGCTGGTGAGGGTGGTTCGGGCCTGGGCATAGTAAATGGGTACAGTCCTTCGAGGGTCCTTGTGTGCCCAGTGGGAAGCTACGGTCGAAGCCCGCCTAAATGGCAAGAAATACCAGCCAGCGCAGCTGTGAAATAGTCGCCGAGGTGGGCTATAGCCTTGGTCCGCTGGGGTGGGGGTTCGGGGTTCTGCATGTACAGTTTTCGAGGGTCCTCGTGTGCCTGGGGAGGCTACGTCGAGGCCTGCCCTAAATGGCAAGAAATGCCCAGCGCAGCGTGAAATAGTCACGCCGTGGGCTATAGCCTGGTCCGCGGGGGGGGAGGGGGTCGGGGCTCAGGGAATGGGCGCCTGAGGGTCCTGTGCCCAGGGAGGCTACGAGGCCTAAAATGGCAAGAAATAACCAGCGAGCTGAAATAGTCGCCGGTGCAGGGGGCCTGGTCCACGGGGTCGAGGGGGTCGGGGGCCGGAAATGGCACGGTCCTCGTGTGCCCAAATGGATACGCCCGGCCCGTACAAAAAACCGCCGAGACCGTGGGCTATAGCCTTGGTCCGCTGGGAGGGGGGGTCCTCGTAAATGAAATGGTACAGTCTTCGAGGGTCCCAGCTTAAGCTACGAAGCCCCCTAAATGGCAAGAAATACCCGCGCAGCAGGAAATAGTCGCCGAGGCCGGTGGGCTATAGCCTTGGTCCGCTGGGCCGGGAGGGGGGTGGGGGCCTGGGCGAAATGGGTACATTTTGAGGGTCCTCGTGCCTGGGGGAGGCTACGGTCCCGCCCTAAATGGCAAGAAATACCCAGGCGCAGCGAAATAGTCGCCGAGCCGTGGGCTATAGCCTTGGTCCGGGGGTGGGTTCGGGGCCTGGGAATGGAAATGGCCGAGGGTCCTCAGTGCCCAGGGGAGGCTGGTCAAGCTACCCTAAATGGCAAGAAATGCCGCCGAAAGACGCGGAATAGTCGCCGAGGCCTGGGCTATAGCCTTCGTCCGGGCCGGGAGGGGGTTCGGGCTCGGGGCCTGTAATGGGTACAGCCTCGAGGGTCCTTGTGTGCCCAGAAGCTACGGTCAAGCCCGCCCTAAAATGGCAAGAAATACCGCGCGCAGCGCTGAAATAGTCGCCGAGGCCGGTGGGCTAGCCTGGGTCCGCTGGGGAGGGGGTTCGGGGCTCAGGCGGAAATGGTACAGTCGAGGGTCCTCGCAGCCTGGGAGGCTACGGTCGAAGCCCGCCCTAAAATGGCAAGAAATAACCAGCGCGCAACGAAAGTCGCCGAGGCCGGGCTATAGGGTCCGCTGGGGTCGGGGGGGTTCGGGGCCCGGGCCTGGGGGTCGAAATGGGTACTTTCGAGGGTCTCGTGTGCCCAAGTTACGGTCAGAAGCCTGCCTAAATGGCAAGAAATACCGCGCGCAGCGCGAAATAGTCGCCGAGGCCGCGGGCTATAGCCTTGGTCCGCCGGGCCGGGGAGGGGGTTCGGGGCTCGTGAACAGCCTTTCGAGGGTCCTCGAGGCCCAGTGGTTACGGTAAGCCCGCCTCAATGGCAAGAAATACCCAGCGCAGCAAATAGTCACGGGGTGGGCTATAGCCTTGGTCCGCGGGGTTGGGGGTTCGGGGCCTGGGGTCGGAAATGGGTACAGTCTTTTGAGGGTCCTCGTGCCCAGTGGGAGGCTACGGTCAAGCGCCCTAAAATGGCACGAAATGCCAGCGCGCACGAAATTGTCGCCGGGCCGGGCTATAGCCTCCCGAGGCTGGGGAGGGGGTTCGGGGCCTGGGGTCGGAAATGGGTACCGTCTTTCGAGGGTCCTTGTGTGCCCAGTGAGAGGCTACGGTCAGAAGCCCGCCCAAATGGCAAGAAACGCAGCGCGCAGTGAAATACGCCGAGGCCGGTGGGCTAAGCCTTGGTCCGGGCTGGGAGGGGGTTCGGGGCTCGGGCCGTAATGGGTACAGTCCTTTCGAGGGTCCGGTGCCCGGGGAAGTTACTACGCATGCCCTAAATGGCAAGAAATACCCAGCGCACGGAAATAGTCGCCGAGGCCGGGCTAACCTTGGTCCGGCCGGGAGGGGGTTCGGGGGCTCGCAAATGGGTACAGCCTTTCGAGGGTCCTCGGTGCCTGGGAAGTTACGGTCAGAAGCCCCCTAAATGGCAAGAAATGCCCAGCGCAGCTGAAATAGTCGCCGAGGCCGGGCTATAGCCTTGGTCCGGGGCGGGGGGTTCGGGGTCGGCATCGGAAATGGTACAGTCCTTTCGAGGGTCCGGTGCCCGCGGGAGGCTACGGTCAAGCCCGCTAAAATGGCAAGAAATACCCAGCGCGCTGCGGAAATAGTCGCCGAGGCCGTGGGCTATAGCCTTGGTCCGGGTTGGGAGGGGTTCGCCTGGGCATAGAAATGGGTACAGTCCTTTCGAGGGTCCTCGCCCAGCAGTTACGGTCAGCGCCCTAAATGGCAAGAAATAACCCGCAGCGCTGAAATCGCCGAGGCCGTGGGCCAGCCTTTGGTCCGGGGGGGGGTCGGGGCCTGGGGTCGAAATGGGTACAGTTTTTCGAGGGTCCTCGGTGCCTGGAAGTTACGGTCGAGGCTCTAAATGGCAAGAAATACCCAGCGCAGCAAGGTCAGGCCGAGGCGGGCTATAGCCTTGGTCCCGGGGTGGGAGGGGGTTCGGGCTCGGGCGCAGAAACACATTTTTGAGGGTCCTCGTGCCCGCTGAGGCTACGGTCAGAAGCCGCCCTAAAATGGCAAGAAATACCAGCGCTGCGAAATAGTCGCCGAGGCCGGTGCAGCCTGGTCCACGGGCCGGGGGGGTTCGGGGCCTGGGGTCGGAAATGGGCAGTTTTCGAGGGTCCTGTGTGCCCCGGGAAGTTACGGTCAGAAGCCTGCCCTAAATGGCAAGAAATACCCAGCGCAGCGCGGAAATAGTCGCCGAGGCCGTGGGCTATAGCCTTGGTCCGCGGGGTTGGGGAGGGGGTTCGGGGCCTGCCGAAATGGGTACAGCCTTCGAGGGTCCTCGTGCCTGGGAGGCTACGGTCAAGCCCTAAATGGCAAGAATACCGCGCAAAAGTGAAATAGCCGCTGACGGGCTATAGCTTTGGTCCCAGGCTGGGGAGGGGGGCTCGCGGAAATGGCATGAGGGTCCTGTGCCCAGGGGAGGCTACGGTCGGGCTAAAATGGCAAGCCCAGCGCAGCGCCAGCCGCCGAGTGGGGCTATAGCCTTGGTCCGCGGGGTCGGGAGGGGGTCTGGGGCTCGGGAAATGGCACTTTTCGAGGGTCCTCGCCCAGGGAGGTTACGTCAGAAGCCCGCCTAAAATGGCAAGAAATACCCAGCAGGAAATAGTCGCCGAGGCCGCGGGCTATAGCCTGGGTCCGGTCGGGGGGGTCGGGGCCTGGCCGAAATGGGTACGCCTTTTCGAGGGTCCTCGTGTGCCTGAGGCTACGGTCAAGCCCGCCTAAATGGCAAGAAATACCCAGCGCAAATGTGAGGCCGAGGTGGCTAGCCTTGGTCCGCAGGGGTCGGGAGGGGTTCTGGGGCTGGCACGAAATGGGTCTTTTCGAGGGTCCTCGTGCCTGGGAGGCTACGGTCAAGGCCCTAAATGGCAAGAAATGCCCACGCGCAACGTGAAATAGTCGCTGGGCTATAACCTCTGGGGCTGGGAGGGTCGGGGCCTGGGAAATGGGTACAGTCCTTCGAGGGTCTCGTGTGCCCAGGGAGGCTACCAGAAGCCCGCCCTAAAATGGCAAGAAATACCCAGCGGCAGTCACGAGAAATAGGCTATAGCCTGGTCCGCTGGGTGGGGGTCTGGGGCCTCAGCGAAATGGGTACAGCCTTTCGAGGGTCCTCGTGCCCAAGTGGGCTGGTCAGAGCCCGCCCTAAATGGCAAGAAATGCCTGCTGACGTAGTCGCCGAGGCCGGGCTATAGCCTGGGTCCGGGGCCGGGAGGGGGCTGGGGCTCGGCGAAATGGTACAGCCTTTGAGGGTCCTTGTGTGCCTGGGGAGGCTACGGTCAAGCCCAAATGGCAAGAAATACCCAGCGCAGCGCAGGAAATAGTCGCCGAGGCCGTGGCTATAGCCGCCGGGCGGGGGGGGTTCGGGGCCTGGGTCGGAAATGGGTAGTCTTTGAGGGTCCTCGCTGGGAGTTACGGTCAAGCCGCCCTAAAATGGCAAGAAATGCCAGCGCAGCGCGTGAAATTGCCGAGGCCGGGCTATAGCCTTGGTCCGCGGGGTGGGAGGGGGTTCGGGCCTGCCTGGGGTCGGAAATGGGTACTTTTCGAGGGTCCTTGGGCTACGGTCGAAGCGCCCTACAAGAAATGGCAGCACGAAAGCCGAGGCCGGCTATAGCCGGTCCGCACCGGGAGAGGGGGTCTGGGGCCTGGGGCCGAAATGGTGCCGAGGGTCCTCGGTGGGAGGTACGGTCAGAAGCCCGCCCTAAATGGCAAATGCCGCGCAGTGAAAATTGTCGGCCGCGGCCTGGTCCGGGGGGGGGGTTCGGGGCTCGCCGAAATGGGTACAGTTTTTCGAGGGTCCTCGCAGTGCTGGGAGGTTACGGTCAAGGCCTAAAATGGCAAGAAATGAGCGCAGCGCGTGAAAGCCGAGGCGGGCTACCGGTCCCGGGGTCGGGGTTCGGGCTCGGGCAATGGTACAGCCGAGGGTCCTGCCTGGAAGCTACGGTCGAAGCCCGCCTAAATGGCAAGAAATACCGCGGCCGAGGTGAAATAGTGAGGCCGTGGTAGGCCGGCCGCTGGGGGTCCGGGGTTGGGGTGGGGGTTCGAACGGAAATGGGTACAGCCTTTTCGAGGGTCCTCGTGCCTGGGGAGGTTACTCGAGGCCTAAATGGCAAGAACGCCAAGCGCAGCCGTGAAATAGTCACCGCGGGCCATGGGACTGGTCCGCTGGGGCCGGGGAGGGGGTTCGGGGTTCTGGCGAGAAATGGGTACAGCTGAGGGTCCTCGTGCCCAGGGGAGGCTACCGAGGCCCGCCTAAATGGCAAGAAATAAGCAGCCGCGAAAAGTCGCCGAGGCCGAGGGCTAGCTTCCGGTCCACGGGTGGGGTTCGGGCCTGGGTCGGAAATGGGGCTTTCGAGGGTCCTTGTGCCTGGAAGTTACGGTCAAGCCCGCCTACAATGGCAAGAAATACCGCGCAGCAAGGTGAAATAGTCGCCGAGGCCGGTGGCTATAGCCTCCGGTCCGGGCTGGGGAGGGGTTCGGGCCTGGGCGGAAATGGGTACAGCCTTTTGAGGGTCCTCGTGCCCAGGGAGGCTACGGTCGAAGCCTGCCCCAAATGGCAAATGCCCAGCGCGCGCAAATTGTCGCCGGGGCCGGGCTATAGCCTTGGTCCGCGAGGGGAGGGGGTTCGGGGCTCTGGAAATGACAGTCTTTTCGAGGGTCCTCAGCCCAGGGGAGGCTATGGTCAGAAGCCTACCCTAAAATGGCAAGAAATGCCCAGCGCGCAGCACGAGAATAGCCGAGGCCGGCGCTATAACCTTGGGTCCTCGGCTGGTGAGGGTGGTTCGGGCCCGCATAGTAAATGGCAGTCGAGGGTCCTCGTGCCCAAGCTACGCCGTCAAGCCCCTAAAATGGCAAGAAATACCGCGCAGGTGAAATAGTCGCCGAGGCCGGTGGGCTATAACCTGGTCCTCGGTGTGAGGGTGGTTCGGCGGGCAGAAATGGCACAGTCTTTCGAGGGTCCTTGTGCCTGGGAAGCTACGGTCAAGCCCGCCTAAATGGCAAGAAATACCCAGGCGCAAGGTGAAATAGTCGCCGAGGCCGGTGGCTTTTGGTCCGGCCGGGAGGGGGTTCGGGGCTCAGGCGCAGAAATGGGTACCTTTTGAGGGTCGTGTGCCCGCGGGGAGGCTACGGTCGAGGCGCCCCTAAAATGGCAAGAAATAACCAACATGCAGCGCGAAAGTCATCGAGGCCGGTGGCTATAGCCTTGGTCCACGGGCCGGGGGTCGGGCCTGGGGTCGGAAATGGCACAGTCTTCGAGGGTCCCGTGCCTGGAAGCTACGGTCGAAGCCCGCCTACAATGGCAAGAAATACCCAGCGCAGCACAGGAAATAGTCGCCAAGGCCGGTGGGTTATAGCCTTGGTCCGCTGGGGTGGAGGGGGTTCGGGGCGTTAGAAATAGGTACAGTCTTTAAGGGTCTCGTAGCCCAGTGGGGAGGCTACGGTCAAGCCCTTAAAATGGCAAGAAATACCAGCGCGCAGCGCTGTGAAATAGTCGCCGACCGTGGGCTATAGCCTTTTGGTCCGCTGGGTCAGGGGTCGGGGTTCTTGGCACGGAAATGGGTACAGTCTTTCGAGGGTCCTGCAGAGTGGGGAGGCTACGGTCAGAAGCCTGCCAGAAATGGAAAGTAATGCCCAGCGCGAGCGGTGAAATAGTCGCCGGGAAATGGCGCTTTTCGACCTCGGCCTGGGGAGGCTACGGTCAGAGGCCTGCCTTGGAAGAATGCCCAGCGCGCTGCTGAAATAGTCGCCGAGCTATAGCCGGTCCGCTGGAGTTGGGGGTTCGCCCAAATGGGTACAGCTCTTTCAAGGTCCTCGTGGTGCCGTGAGGCTACAAGATGCCCTAAATGGCAAATGCCCACCGCAGTGCACGAAATAGTCGCCGGGCCGGTGGGCTAGCCTGGTCCGCGAGGGTTGGGGTTCGGGGCTCGGCATCGTAATGGGTACGTCTTTTCGACGGTCCTGTGCCCAGGCTACGGTCAGAAGCCCGCCATAAATGGCCAGCGCGGCGCAGCGATGAAATAGTCGCCGAGGCCGGGCTATAGTCCTGGTCCGCGAGGGGAGGGGATTCGGGGCCTTGCATCGGAAAATCGGTACAGTCTTTTCGAGGGTCCTCGCGCCTGGAGGCTACGAAGAAGCCCGCCAAAATGACAAGTAATGCCCAACGTCAAGGGTGAAATAGTCGCCGAGGCCGTGGCTATAGCCTAGTCCGCGGGGTTGATGAGGGATTGGGGCCTGTGTCGAAATGGTATAGTCTTTTCGAGGGTCCTGAGCCGATGGGAGGCTACGGTCAAGCCCGCCTAAAATGGAAAGAAATGCCCAGCGCGCAGCGCGAAATAGTCGCCGAGGTGGGCTATAGCCTCGCTGGGGTGGGTGGGGATCGGGGCCGCGGAAATGGCATGATTCTCAAGGTTTCTCGGTAGGAGGCTACTCGAGGCCTGCCTAAAATGGCAAGAAATACCCAGCGCGCAACGCACGATAGCCGCCGGGCCGGTGGGATATAGCCTGCTCCACGAGGGTTCGGAGGGGTTTGGGGACTCGCTGCCGAAATGGGTCTAGTCTTTGAGTAGCCTGCTCGGGCAGCTACGGTCGAGGCCCGCCCTAAAAGGCAAGAAATGTCCCACGCGGAGCGCCCGAAATAGTCCAAGCCGTGGGCTATAGCCTGGTCCGCTGGGGGTAGGGGTAGGGGCCCGCCGGCCGGAAATGGGTACAGCCTTTCGAGGGTCCTCGATGCCTGGGGAGGCTACGTCGAAGCCCCTAAAATGGCAAGAAATGCCCAGCGCAGCGCGAAATAGTCGCCGAGGCCGCGGGCTATAGCCTTTGGTCCGCGGGGTCGAGGTATCGGGCCTGGGCGAAATGGGCCTTTTCGAGGTCCTCGCGCAGTGAGGCTACCATCGAGGCCTGCCCTAAATGGCAAGAAATACCCAGCGACGCAGCGACGAAAAAGTCGCCGCCGTGGCTATAGCCTTTGGTCCACGGGGGGAGGGGGTTCGGGGCCCGGGTCGGAAATGGGTATGCCTTTTTCGAGGGTCCTTGTGTGCCCGGGGAGGCTACGGTCAGATGCCTGCCCTAAATGGCAAGAAATACCCAGCGCGCATCGCGCGAAATAGTCGCCGAGGGGGCTATAGCCGCTGGTCCGCGGGAGGGGTTCGGGGCTTTGTCATCGGAAATGGCACCTTTGAGGGTCCTCGCAGCCTGGGGAGGCTACGACAGAAGCCCCTAAAATCGCAAGAAATGCCCAGCGCGCAGCGCTGAAATAGTCGCCGGGGCTATATAGCCTCGGTCCGCTGGGGCGGGAGGGCTCGGCCTGCATCGGAAATGGTACAGTCTTTACGAGGGTCCTCGTGCCCAGCGGAGGCTACGGTCGAAGTCTGCCCTAAATGGCAAGAAATGCCCACCGCGCAGTACGAAAATCACCGGGGCCGGGCTATAGCCTGGTCCGCGAGGTCGGGGAGGGGGGCTCGGGAATCGAAATGGTAGTCTTTTCGAGGGTCCTCGTGTGCCCAGGCTACGGCCAGAAGCCCGCCCTAAATGGCAAGAAATCAGCGCGCATGAAATAGTCGCCGAGGCCGGGCTATAGACACTGGGCCGGGGGGTTTAGGGCCGAAATGGGTACAGTCTTCGAGGGTCCTCGTGGTGCCCAGGAGGCTACGGTCGAAGCCCGCCCTAAAATGGCAAGAAATGCCCAGCGCGCAGCGCCGCCGAGACCGTGGGCTAGCCTTTAGTCCGCGGGGTCAGAGGGCCAGGGCTCGGTCGAAATGGGCAGTTTTCGAGGGTCCTCGTGCAGGACGCTACGGTCGGAAGCCCCCTAAATGGCAAGAAATGTACAACGCACGAAATAGTCACCGGGCCGTGGGCTATAGCCTGCTCCACCGGGTTCGGAGGGGGGTTTGGACTCGCCATCGGAAATGGGTCTAGTCTTTGAGGGTCCTCGGGAGCCTCGCGGTCGAGCCCGCCCTAAAAGGGCAAGAAAAGTACCACATGGAGCGAATAGTCTCCAAGCCCGTGGGCTATAGCCTTGGTCCGCTGGGGTTGGGAGGGGGTTCGGGGCTCGCCATCAAATGGGTAAAGTCTTTTCGAGGGTCCTCGTGGCCCCGGAGGCTACGGTCAGAAGCCTGCCCTAAATGGCAAGAAATGCCCACCGCGGCGCGCACGCTGGGGCCGGTGGGCTATAGCCTTTGGTCCGCGAGGGTTGGGGAGGGGGGTTCGGGGGCTCTGGGCATCAAAAATGGGTACAGTCTTTTCGAGTGTCCTCGTGTGCCCAGTGGGAGGCTACGGTCAGAAGCCTGCCCTAAAATGCCAAGAAATGTCCAGCGGCGCAGCGCGTGAAATAGGCGCCGAGGCCGACGGGCTATAGCCTTTGGTCCGCGGGGGTTGGGGTTGGGGGATCGGGGGGTCTGGGTGTCGGAAATGGGTACAGTATTCTCAAGGGTTCTCGTGTGCCTAGTGGGAGGCTACGGTCAGAGGTATGCCCTAAAATGGCAAGAAATACCCAGCGGCGCAACGCACGAAATAGTCGCCGGGGCCGGTGGGCTATAGCGTCTGTTCCACAGGGGTTCGGGAGGAGGGTTTGGGGACTCTGGCCATCGGAAATGGGTACAGTCTTTTCGAGGGTCCTCGCTGTGGGAGGCTACGGTCAGATGCCTGCCCTAAAATGGCAAGAAATGCCCAGCGTCGCAGCGCGTCAAATAGTCGCCGAGGCCGGTGGGCTATAGCCTTTAGTCCGCGGGGGTTGGGAGGGGTTCGCGGCTCGTCATCGGAAATGGGCAGTTTTCGAGGGTCCTCGCCCAGCTGGGAGGCTACGGCCGAGGCCCCTAAATGACAAGAAATGCCCAGCGCGCAGCGCGGAAATAGTCGCCGAGGCCGGCGGCTATTTTGGTCCGCTGGGGTCGGGGGGGGGTTCGGGCGCCGGAAATGGGTACAGTCTTTCGAGGGTCCTCGTACCAGGAGGCTACGGTCAAGCCTGCCCTAAAATGGCAAGAAATGCCCAGCGCAGCACGTGAAATAGTTGCGCTGGCTATAGGGTCCGCAGGGATTGGGGAGGGGGTTCGGGGCCTGCATCGAAATGGGTAAAGGCCTTCGAGGGTCCTCGCCAGGGAGGCTACGGTCAAGCTCGCATTAAATGGCAAGTAATGCCTGTGGTCAGCGCTGGAAATAGTCACCGAGACCGGCTATATAGTCTTTCGAGGGTCTCATGCCTGCTGGGAGGCTACGGTCAGAAGCCTGCCCTAAAATACCAAGAAATCCCCAGCGGCGCAGCGTGAAAAGGGCGCCGAGGCCGGTGGGCTATAGCCTTTGGTCCGCGAGGGTTGGGGAGGGGGGTTCGGGGGCTCTGGGCATCACAAATGGGTACAGTCTTTTCGAGGGTCCTCGTGTGCCCAGTGGGAGGGTACGGTCAGAAGCCTGCCCTAAAATGCCAAGAAATGCCCAGCGGCGCAGCGCGTGAAATAGGCGTCGAGGCCGGCGGGCTATAGTCTTTGCTCCGCGGGGGTTGGGGTTGGGGGATCGGGGTCCGGGCGCCGAAATGGGCATGCCTTCAAGGGTTCTCGGTGGGAGGCTACGGTCGAGGTCTGCCCTAAAATGGCAAGAAATACCCAGCGCGCAACGACGAAATAGTCACCGGGCCGGGCTATAGGCCTGCTCCACGGGGGTTCGGGAGGGGTTTGGGGACTGCGATCAGAAATGGGTCTAGTTTTTGAGTAGCCTCGGGCAGCTGAGCTACTCGAGGCCTGCCTAAAAGGAGAAATGTCCCACGGCGCAGCTGAAAAGAGTCTCCGAGCCCGTGGCTGGGCTCCGGTCCGGAGTAGGGGTTCGGGGCTCGCCGCTGGAAATGGGTACAGTCTTTCGAGGGTTCTCGCTTGCGTGGGAGGCTGCGGTCGAGGCCCAGCCTAAAATGGCAAGAAATGCCCGCAGCCAAATAGTCGCCGAGGCCGTGGGCTATAGCCTGGTCCGGGGTTGGGAGGAGGTTCGCTCGTCATCGGAAATGGGCAGCTTTCGAGGGTCCTCGTACCTGGGAGGCTACGGTCAAGCCCGCCTTAAATGGCAAGAAATGCCCAGCGCGCAGGACGTGAAATAGTCGCCGAGACCGCCGGCTATAGCTTTAGTCCGGGGGTTGATGAGGGGGTTCGGGGCTCGCCGGAAATAGCTACAGTCTTTTCGAGGGTCCTCGTGTGCCTGGGAGGCTACGGTCAGAATCCCTAAATGGCACGAAATGCCCAGCGCGCAGTGCACGAAATAGCCGGGCCGGCGGGTTATGGGGCTCCACGGGGTTCGGAGGGTTGCACTCGCCATCGGAAATGGGTCTAGTCTGAGTACCGTGGTCGAGGAGCCACGTTCGGAGGCCCGCCCTAAAATGGCAAGAAATGATAGGCGGCGCAGCGCGCGAAATAGTCGCCGAGGCCGCTGGGCTATACCCTTTGGTCCGCAGGGGTTGGGGAGGGGAGTTCGGGGGCTCTGGGCGTCGGAAATGGGTACAGTCTTTTTGAGGGGTCTCGTGTGCCTAGTGGGAGGCTGCGGTCAGACACCTGCCCTAAAATGGCAAGAAATGCCCAGCGGCGCAGCACGCGAAATAGTCGTCGAGGCCGGTGGTCTATAGCCTTTGGTCCGCTGGTCGGGAGGGGGGCCTGGGTCATCTGTAATGGGTACAATCTTTCGAGGGTCCTCGTGTGCCTGGGGAGGGTACGGTCAGAAGCCGCCCAAAATGCCAAGAAATGCCCAGCGGAGCGCGAAATAGCGCCGAGGCCGGCGGCTATAGTCTGCCCGCTGGGGGGATCGGGGTCCGGCCGGAAATGGGTAGTCTTCTCAAGGGTTCTCGTGCCTAGTGGGAGGCTACCGAGGTCTGCCCTAAAATTGGCAAGAAATACCCAGCGCAACGCACGAAATAGTCACCGGGCCGGCTATGCTCCGCTCCACGGGGTTCGGGGGGTTTGGGGACTATCGGAAATGGGTCTAGTCTTTGAGTAGCCTCGCGTGCTGGGAGCCATTCGAGGCCCGCCTAAAAGGCAAGAAATGTCCCACGCGCAGAGTGCGAAGAGTCTCCGAGCCTGGGCTATAGCCTTGGTCCGCGGGGGAGGGGTTCGGGGCTCGCCGGAAATGGGTACTTTTCGAGGGTCCTGCAGGGGAGGCTGGTCGAGGCCCAGCCTAAAATGGCAAGAAATGCCCAGGCCGCACAATAAATAGTCGCGAGGCCGGTCTAGCCTCGGTCCGCTGGGGGGGAGGAGGTTCGGGCTCGTCATCGGAAATGGGTACAGTCTTTTCGAGGGTCCTCGTACCCGCGGGAGGCTACGGTCAAGCCTAAAATGGCAAGAAATGCCCAGCGCAGCACGTGAAATAGTCGCCGAGACCGGTCGGCTAGTCTTTAGTCCTGGGGCCGGGAGGGGGTTCGGGGCCCGCGCCGGAAATAGCTACAGTTTTCGAGGGTCCTCGTGTGCCCAGTGGGAGGCTACGGTCAGAATCGCCCTAAATGGCACGAAATGCCCAGCGCGCAGAACAAATAGTCGCCGGCCGGCTATGCTGGTCGCTCCACGGGGTTCGGAGGGTTTGGGCACTGCCATCGGAAATGGGTCTAGTCTTTGAGTACCGCGGTCGTAGGGAGCCACGGTCTGAGGCCTGCCCTAAAAAGGCAAGAAATGTCCCACGGCGGAGCGCGCGAAATAGTCTCCGAGCCCGGTGGGCTATAGCCTGGTCCGGGGTGGGAGGCGCCTGGGGGCTCGCATCGGAAATGGTCCTTTCGAGGGTTCTCGCTCAGTGGAGGCTATGGTCAGAAGCCTGCCCCTAAATGGCAAGAAATGCAGCGCGCAACGCGCGTGAAATAGCCGAGGCCGGTGAGCTAGCCTGGTCCGCTGGTCGGGGAGGGGTCGGGGGCTCGTCATCTGAATGGGTACAATTTTCGAGGGTCCTCGTGCCCAGGGGAGGCTACGGTCAGAAGCCCGCCCAAAATGGCAAGAAATGCCAGCGCAGCGCCGAAATAATCTCCGAGCCCGTGGGCTATAGCCGGTCCGCGGGGTGGGGGTTCGGGGCTCGCCATCGGAAATGGGTAAAGTCTTTCGAGGGTCCTCGTGCCCAGTGAGGCTACGGTGAAGCCCCGCCCTAAATGGCAAGAAATGCCCAGCGGCGAAGCTGAAATAGTCGCCGAGACCGTGGGCTATCATGGTCGCGGGGTCGGGAGGGGGTTCGGGGCCTTGGCATCGGAAATGGGTACAGTCTTTCGAGGGTCCTCGTGGGTGGGAGGCTACGGTCAAAAGCCTCTAAAATGGCAAGAATGTCCAGCCAGTGCGTGAAATAGTCGCCGAGACCGTGGGCCAGTCTTTAGTCCGCTGGGGTTGAAGAGGGGGTTCGGGGCTGTGTGTCGAATGGGTACAGTCTTTCGAGGGTCCTCGGTGCTAGTGGGAGGCTACGGCCGAAGCGCCTAAAATGGCAAGAATGCCAGAGCGCAGTGAAATAGTCGCCGAGGCCGGCTATAGCCTTTGGTCCGCTGGGTTGGGAGGGGGTGCTGGTCATGTGAAATGGGTACAGTCTTTTCGAGGGTCCTCGTGCCGGGGAGGCTACGTCAGAGCTGGCCTAAATGGAGAATGCCAGCCGCTGGCACGACGCCGGGCCGGTGGGCTATAGCGCCTGCTCCACGGGGGTTCGAGGGGGTTTGGGGACCTGGCATCGGAAATGGTCAGTTTTTGAGTAGCCTCGTGCTGGGGAGCCACGGTCTGTGGCCCCGCCTAAAAGGCAAGAAAAGTCCCACGGAGCGCGGAAGAGTTCCGAGCCCGTGGCTAGCCTTGGTCCGGGCTGGAGGGGGTTGGGGCCTCGGGAGTCGGAAATGGGTACAGCTTTTGAGGGTCCTCGTTGCCCAGTGGGAGGCTACGGTCGAAGCCGTAAAATGGCTGAAATCCCGCAGCGCGGCGAATAATCTCCGAGCCCGTGGGCTATAGCCTGGTCCGCTGGGGTCAGGGTTCGGCCATCGGAAATGGGTACAGTCTTACGCTTTCGAGGGTCCTCGTGCTCAGGAGGCTACGGTCAAGCTCGCCTAAATGGCAAGAAATGCCCGGGCGACGCTACAAGAATAGTCGCCGAGGCCGTGGGCCATAGCCGGGTCCGCTGGGGCGGGAGGGGTTCGGGGTTCTGCATCGGAAATGGGCAGTCTTTCGAGGGTCCTCGTACCTGGGAGGCTACGGCCGAAGCCTGTAAAATGGCAAGAATGTCACAGAGCGTGAAATAGGCGCCGAGGCCGGTGGGCGATATACTTTAGTCCGCGGGGTTGGGAGGGGGGTTCGGGGCTTGGGTGTCGGAAATGGGTACAGCCTTTTCAAGGGTCCTCGTGCCTGGGAGGCTACGGTCAAGCCCGCAAAATGGCAAGAAATGCCCAGCGCACGCGGAAATAGTCGCCGAGGCCGGTGGGCTATATCCTTGGTCCGCTGGGGTTGGGAGGGGGTTCGGGGCCTGCGCCGGAATGGGTCTAGTCTTTTCGAGGGTCCTCGCAGCCCGGAGGCTACGGCCTGCCCAAATGGCAAGAAATCCCCAGCGCAGACGTGAAATAGTGGCCGAGGCCGTGGGCTATAGCCTTTGGTCCGGGAGGTCGGGAGGGGGTTCGGTGCTCGCTGGAAATGGGTACAGTCTTTCGAGGGTCCTCGTGCCTGGGAGGCTACTACGAAGCCCGCCAGAAATGCAAGAAAGCGCGCGAAATAGTCACCGAGGCGGGCTATAGCCTTGGTCCGGGGTCGGGGGATCGGGGCCTGGCCGGAAATGGGTACAGTGTTTTCGGGTCCTCGTGCCCAAAGTGGAGGCTACGGTCAGAAGCCGGCTGAAATTCCCGCGCAGTGCACGAAATAGTCGCCGAGGCCGGGCTATGCCTGTTCCACGGGGGTTCGGGAGGGGGTTTGGGACTCGCCATCGGAAATGGGTCTAGGCTTTTGAGTAGCCTGGCGTGCTCATTGGGAGTACCGAGGCCCGCCTAAATGGCAAGAAAGTCCCACGGCGGAGCTGCGAAGAGTCTCCGAGCCCGTGGGCTAGTTTGGTCCGCGGGGTTGGGACGGGCCTGGGAGTCGGAAATGGCAGTTTTGAGGGTCCTCGCCCGGGAGGCTACACGAAGCCCCGCCTTATGGCAAGAAATGCCCACGCAGCGGTGAAATAGTCGCCGAGGCCGGTGGATAGCCTTTAGTCCACGGGTCGAGGGGTTCGGGGTTCTCGCCGGAAATGGGTACTTTTCGAGGGTCCTCGTGCCCAGTGAGGCTACGAAGCCCGCCGAAAACTGGCAAGTCATGCCCAGCGTCGCAGCGCGTGAAATAGTTGCCGTGGCCGGTGGGCTATAGCCTTTAATCCGCGGGGGTGGAGGAGCGGGGTTCGGGGGCTCTGGGACGTCGGAAATGGGTACAGACTTTTCGAGGGTCCTCGCACCCGGATGCTACGGTCGATGCCGCCCTAAATGGCAAGAAATGCCCAGCGCAGCAGCATGAAATAGTCGCCGAGGCTGGTGGGCTATCCTTGGTCCGCGGGACTGGGAGGGGTTCGGGGCTCGTCGCCGGAAATGGGTGCTTCGAGGGTCCTCGTGCCCAGGGGGAGGCTACGAAGCCCGCCCTAAATGGCAAGAAATGCCCAGCGCAGTTCAGAAATAGTGGCCGTGGGTTAGCTCGCTCCACGGGTTCGGGAGGGGGTTTAGGGACCCGCAATCGGAAATGGGTCTAGGCTTTTGAGTCCTCGTGGGCTCGTGGGAGGCTACGGTCAAGCCCGCCCTAAAATGGCAAGAAATGTCCCACGGCGATCGCGCGAAGATAGCGACCGGGCTGGCTACTCGTCCGCGGGGGGGTTCGGGGCTCGCCGGAAATGGGTACGCCTTTTCGAGGGTCCTCGTGTGCCCGGGAGGCTACGGTCAGAAGCCCGCCTAAAATGGCAAGAACACCTGCAGCGCGGAAATAGTCGCCGAGGCCGGCGAGCCTTTCGGTCCGCTGGGAGGGGTCGGGGTTCTGACCGCCGGAAATGGGTACAGCTTTTCGAGGGTCCTCGCGTGTGGAGGCTACGGTCAGAAGCCTGCCCCAAAATGGCAAGAAATGCCCACCGCGCAGCGCTGCGAAATAGTCACGAGGCCGGGCTATAGCCTTTGTCCGCGGGGTGGGGGTTCGGGGGCTGCATCGGAAATGGGTACTTTTCGAGGTCCTCGTAGCCCGTGGGAGGCTACGGCCGAAGCCCGCCATAAATAAGAAGAAAGATGAAATAGTCGCCGAGGCCGGTGGGCTATAGCCTGTTCCGCGGGGTGGGAGGGGTTCGGGGCCCGGCCGGAAATGGGTACAGTCTTTTCGAGGGTCCTCGTGTGCCCAGGAGGCTACGGTCAGAAGCCCGCTCAAAATGGCAAGAAATGCCCAGCGCGCAGCGATGAAATAGTCGCCGAGGCCGGTGGCTATAGCCCTTGTTCCGGGGTCGAGGGGTTCGGCCTGGCCACGGAAATGGGTACAGTCTTTCGAGGGTCCTCGTGCCCGTGGGAGGCTACGCCAGAAGCCCCATAAATGGCAAGAAATACCCAGCGCGCAGATGAAATAGTCGCCGGGGTATAGCCCGCTGGGGCTGGGGAGGGGTTCGGGCTCGCCGGAAATGGGTACAGTCTTTCGAGGGTCCTCGTGCCCAGCGGAGGTTAGGTCAGAAGCTTGCCGTAAATGGCAAGAAATACCCAGCGCAGCGCATGAAATAGTCGCCGAGGCCGTGGCTATAGCCTGGTCCGCGGGGGAGGGGTCGGGGCTCGCCGGAAATGGGTACAGTCTTTCGAGGGTCCTCGTATCCAGTGGAGGCTACGAGAAGCTTGCCCTAAAATGGCAAGAAATGCCCATCGGCGCAGTGCATGAAATAGTCGCCGGGGCCGGTGGGCTATAGCCTTGGTCCGCGAGGGTTGGGGAGGGGGGTTCGGGGCCCGCAGGAAATGGGTAGTCTTCGAGGGTCCTCGTGCCCAGTGGGAGGCTACGGAGAAGCCCATAAATGGCAAGAAATGCCCGCAGCATGAAATAGTCCGAGCCGCAAAGCCCTTGTTCCGCTGGGGTTGGGAGGGAGTTCGGGGCCTGGTCGCCGAAATGGGTAGTCTTTTCGAGGGTCCTCGTGCCTGCCGAGGCTATGGTCAAGCCCCTAAATGGCAAGAAATGCCAGCGGCGCAGGCACGAAATAGTGGCCGGTACACTGGGTTCGGAGGGGTTCGGGGTCAGCCGAAATGGGTACGCTTTTGAGGGTCCTCGGTGCCCAGGGAGGCTACGGTCAGAAGCCCGCCATAAATGGCAAGAAATGCCCAGCGCAGCGATGAAATAGTCCGAGGCCGGAGAGCTATAGCGTCTGTTCCGTTGGGGTTGGGGAGGTTCGGGGCCCGCACGGAAATGGGTACAGTCTTTTCGAGGGTCCTCGTGCCCAGCTGGGAGGTTACGGCCGAAGCGCTAAATGGCAAGATACCAGCGCAGCACGAAATAGTCGCCGGCCGTGGGCTATAGCCTTGGTCCGCGAGGGTTGGGGGCTCGGGGCCTGGCATCGAAATGGGTACAGTCTTTCGAGGGTCCTCGCAGCCTGGGTGGGAGGCTACGGTCAAGCCCGCCCTAAATGGCAAGAAATGCCCAGCGCGTGAAATAGTCCGAGGCCGTGAGCCTGTCCGGGGGTTGGGGAGGGGGTTCGGGGCTCACGGAAATGGCACAGCCTTTTCGAGGGTCCTCGTGGTGCCCAGGGAGGCTACGGTCAGAAGCCGCTAAAATGGCAAGAATGCCCAGCGCAGCGCCGGAAATAGTCGCCGAGGCCGCGGCTATAGCCTTAATCCGCCGGGGTTGGGAGGGGTTCGGGGCTCGGGATGTCGGAAATGGGTACAGTCTTTTCGAGGGTCCTCGCAGCCGTGGAGGCTACGGTCAAGCCTGCCCTAAAATGGCAAGCCCAGCGCAGTGCGTGAAATAGTCGCCGAGGCCGGTGCATAACCTTGGTCCGCGGGGTTGGGAGGGCTCGGGGTTCTGACCGCCGGAAATGGGTACAGTCTTTCGAGGGTCCTCGTGACCAGTGGGAGGCTACGGTCGAAGCGCCCCAAAATGGCAAGAATGCCCACCGCGCAGCGCTGAAATAGTCACCGAGGCCGGGCGGCTATAGCCTTTGGTCCGCGGGGCTGGGGTGGGGGGTCCGGGGCATCGGAAATGGGTACAGTCTTCGAGGGTCCTCGCAGCCCAGTGAGGAGGTCAGAAGCCCGCCATAAAATGGCAAGAAATGCCCAGCGCGAGCGATGAAATAGTCGCCGGTGGCTATAGCCCTGTTCCGGGGTCGGGAGGTGGTTCGGGGCCCGCCGGAAATGGGCAGTCTTTTCGAGGGTCCTCGTCCCCGGGAGGTTACCGAAGCCTGCCATAAAATGGCAGAAATACCCAGCGCGCGCGCAGCGCATGAAATAGGCCGGTGGGGCTATGTTCCGGGGTTGGGAGGGGGTTCGGGGCTCGCCGCCGGAAATGGGTACAGCCTTTCGAGGGTCCTCGTGTGCCTGGGCGGGAGGCTGGTCAGAAGCCCGCCAAAATGGCAAGAAATACCCAGGGCGCAGCGCATGAAATAGTCGCCGAGGCCGTGGGCTATAGCCTTTGGTCCGGGGCCGGGAGGGCGTGGGGCCCGTCGGAAATGGGTACAGTCTTTTCGAGGGTCCTCGTGTATCCAGTGGGAGGCTACGGTGAGAAGCCTGCCCTAAAATGGCACGAAATGCCCATCGGCGCAGTGCACGAAATAGTCGCCGGGGCCGGTGGGCTATAGCCTTTGGTCCGCGAGGGTTGGGGAGGGGGGTTCGGGGCCGGGCATCGAAATGGTAGTCTTCCGAGGGTCCTCGTGCCCGTGAGGCTACGGTCAAAGCCCGCTAAAATGGCAAGAAATGCAGGGAGTTCGGGGCTCGCCGGAAATGGGTACAGTCTTTTCGAGGGTCAGGTTATGGTCAAGCCTGCCCTAAAATGGCAAGAAATGCTCAGCGGCGCAGGCACGAAATAGGCCGGGGCCGGCCACCGGGGTTCGGAGGGGTTTCGGGGCTCGCCGGAAATGGGTACAGTCTTTCGACGGTCCTCGTGCCTGGGAGGCTACGGTCAAGCCGGCCATAAAAGGGCAAGAAATGCCCTGCGGCGCAGCGCATTAAATAGTCGCCGAGCCCGGGGGGCGATAGCCTGGTCCGCTGGGGTTGGGAGGGGGTTCGCCCGCCGGAAATGGGTACAGTCTTTCGAGGGTCCTCGTGCCCGGGAGGCTACGGTCAGAAGCCTTGCCCTAAAATGGCAAGAAATGCACACCAGCGCGCACGAATAGTCGCCGTGGGCTATAGCCTTTGGTCCGCGAGGGTTGGGAGGGTTTCGGGGCCTGGGCATCGGAAATGGGTACAGCCTTTTCGAGGGTCCTCGTGGTGCCTGAGGCTACGGGGAAGCCTCGCCTAAAATGGCAAGAAATGCCCAGCGCGCAGCGTGAAATAGTCGCCGAGGCCGTGGATATAGCCTTTAGTCCACGGGGTTGGGAGGGGGTTCGGGGCTCGGAAATGGTACAGTCTTTTCGAGGGTCCTCGTGTGCCTGGGAGGCTACGGTCAAGCCTGCCCTAAAATGGCAAGAAATACCCAGCGGGCGAAATAGGTAGGCCGCCGCGCGATATAGCCTGGTCCGCTGGGGTTGGGAGGGCGTCGGGGTTCCCGACGTCGAAATGGCACAGTCTTTCGAGGGTCCTCGTGTGCCCAAAGCGGGAGGCTACGTAAGCCTGCCATAAAATGGCAAGAAATGCCCAGCGGCGCAGCGCATGAAATAGTCGCCGAGGCCGGTGGGCTATAGCCCTTGTTCCGCGGGGGTTGGGGAGGGGGGTTCGGGGGCTCTGGCCGTCGGAAATGGGTACAGTCTTTTTGAGGGTCCTCGTGTGCCCAGTGGGAGGCTCCGGTCAGAAGCTTGCCCTAAAATGGCACGAAATGCACACCAGCGCAGTGCACGAAATAGTCGCCGGCGCCGGTGGGCTATAGCCTTTGGTCCGCGAGGGTTGGGGAGTGGGTTTCGGGGGCTCTGGGCATCAGAAATGGGTACAGTCTTTTCGAGGGTCCTCGTGTGCCCAGTGGGAGGCTACGGTCAGAAGCCTGCCCTAAAATGGCAAGAAATGCCCAGCGGCGCAGCGCGTGAAATAGTCGCCGAGGCCGGTGGGATATAGCCTTTAGTCCACGGGGCCGGGAGGGGGTTCGGGGCTCGCCATCGGAAATGGGTACAGTCTTTTCGAGGGTCCTCGTGTGCCTAGTGGGAGGCTACGGTCAAGCCCGAAATGGCAAGAATGCCCAGCCGCAGCTGCGGAAATAGTCGCCGAGGCCGGTGGGCTATAGCCTTGGTCCGCTGGGGTCAAGGAGCGGGTTCCTGGATGTCGGAAATGGCATGCCTTTCCGAGGGTCCTCGTGTGCCCAGTGGGAGGCTACGGTCAGAAGCCTGCCCTAAAATGGCAAGAAATACCCAGCGGCGCAGCGCGTGAAATAGTCGCCGAGGCCGGTGCGATATAGCCTTTGGTCCGCGCGGGTTGGGGAGGGCGGTCGGGGTTCTCGGCCGGAAATGGGTACATTTTTCGAGGGTCCTCGCGTGACCGTGGGAGGCTACGGTCAAGCCTGCCCCAAAATGGCAAGAATGCCCACCGCGCAGCGCTGAAATAGTCACCGAGGCCGGCGGCTATAGCCTTTGGTCCGCGGGGTTGGGGGGTTCGGGCATCGGAAATGGGTACAGTCTTATTGACTGTCCTAGTGTGCGATGTTGGAGGCTTCCGTCAGATGCCTTCCATACATCGGCAAGAAATGCCCAGCGGCGCAGCGCATGAAATAGTCGCCGAGGCCGGTGGGCTATAGCCCTTGTTCCGCGGGGGTTGGGGAGGGGGGTTCGGGGGCTCTGGCCGTCGGAAATGGGTACAGTCTTTTCGAGGGTCCTCGTGTCCCCAGTGGGAGGCTACGGTCAGAAGCCTGCCATAAAATGGCAAGAAATACCCAGCGGCGCAGCGCATGAAATAGTCGCCGAGGCCGGTGGGGTATAGCCCTTGTTCCGCGGGTCGGGAGGTTCGGGGCTCGCCGGAAATGGGTACAGTCTTTTCGAGGGTCCTCGCCCAAAGTGAGGCTACGTCAGAAGCCCGCCAGAAATGGCAAGAAATACCCAGTGGCGCAGCGATGAAATAGTCGCCGAGGCCGTGGGCTATAGCCTTTGGTCCGCGGGGTCGGGAGGGGTCGGGGCTCGCCGGAAATGGGTACGCTTTTTCGAGGGTCCTCGTATCCAGGGGAGGCTACGTGAGAAGCCTGCCCTAAATGGCACGAATGCCCATCGGCGCAGTGCACGAATAGTCGCCGGGCCGTGGGCTATAGCCTTTGGTCCGCGAGGGCCGGGAGGGGGTTCGGGGCCTGCATCGAAATGGTGTAGTCTTCCGAGGGTCCTCGTGGTGCCCAAAGTGGGAGGCTACGGTCAAGCCCGCCATAAATGGCAAGAAATGCCCAGCGCGCAGCGCATGAAATAGTCGCTGAGCCCTGTAAAGCCCTTGTTCCGCGGGGCCGGGAGGGAGTTCGGGGCCCGTCGCCGGAAATGGGTACGCCTTTTTCGAGGGTCCTCGGTGCCCAGCGAGGCTATGGTCGGGCCCGCCCTAAATGGCAAGAAATGCCCAGCCGCGGGCACGAAATATAGGGCCGGGCCGGTGCCACCGGGGTCCGGAGGGGTTTCGGCCTGTCCGCCGAAATGGGTATGCTTTTGACGGTCCTCGTGTGCCCAAAGTGGGAGGCTACGGTCAGAAGCCCGCCATAAATGGCAAGAAATGCCCAGCCGGCGCAGCGCAGATGAAATAGTCGCCGAGGCCGTGGCTATAGCCCTTGTTCCGCTGGGGTCGGGAGGGGTTCATGCCCGCCGCCGAAATGGGTACAGTCTTTTGAGGGTCCTCGTGGTGCCCAGTGGGAGGCTCCGTCAGAAGCTTGCCCTAAATGGCACGAATGCACACCAAAGGCAGTGCACGAATAGTCGCCAAGCGCCGTGGCTATAGCCTTGGTCCGCGAGGGTCGGGAGTGGGTTTCGGGGCCTGGGCATCGAAATGGGTACAGTCTTTTCGAGGGTCCTCGGTGCCCAGTGGGAGGCTACGGTCAAGCCCGCCCTAAAATGGCAAGAAATGCCCAGCGCGAAGGTGAAATAGTCGCCGAGGCCGTGGATATAGCCTTTAGTCCACGGGGCCGAGGGGGTTCGGGGCTCGCCGGAAATGGGTACAGTTTTCGAGGGTCCTCGGTGCTCATGGGAGGCTACGGCCGAAGCCCGCCAAAATGGCAAGTACGCCCAGCGCTGCGTGAAATAGTCGCCGAGGCCGGGCTATAGCCTTAATCCGCTGGGGTCACGAGCGGGTTCGGGCTCGGACGCCGGAAATGGGTACAGACTTTTCGAGGGTCCTCGTACCTGGGATGCTACGGTCAAGCCTGCCCTAAATGGCAAGAAATGCCCAGCGCGCAGCGATGAAATTGTCGCCGAGGTCGGGCGGGCTATAGCCTTTGGTCCGCGGATGGGAGGGGGTTCGGGGCCCGTCGCCGGAAATGGGTACAGTCTTTTCGAGGGTCCTCGCCTGCCTGGGTGAGGCTACGGTCAAGCCTGCCCTAAAATGGCACGAAATGCGCAGCGGCGCCGTGCAAGAAATAGTGGCCGGGGCCGGGTTTCCAGCTGCTCCACGGGGTTCGGGAGGGGGTTTAGGACTCGCCAATGGAAATGGGTCGCGTGCCTGTGGAGCCTACGGTCTGAGGCCTGCCCTAAAAAGGCAAGAAATGTCCCACGGCGCATCGCGCGAAAGAGTCTGCGAGCCCGGCAGGCTATAGACTCTGGTCCGCGGGGGTTGGGTAGGGGGTTCGGGGGCTCTGGCCATCGGAAATGGGTACAGTCTTTTCGAGGGTCCTCGTGTGCCCAGTGGGAGGCTACGGTCAGAAGCCTGCCCTAAAATGGCAAGAAATACCTAGCGGCGCAGCGCGTGAAATAGTCGCCGAGGCCGGTGGGATATAGCCTTTGGTCCGCGCGGGTTGGGGAGGGCGTTCGGGGGTTCTGACCGTCGGAAATGGGTACAGTCTTTTCGAGGGTCCTCATTTGACCAGTGGGAGGCTACGGTCAGAAGCTTGCCCTAAAATGGCAGGAAATGCACACCAGCGCAGTGAACGAAATAGTCGCCGGCGCCGGTGGGCTATAGCCTTTGGTCCGCGAGGGTTGGGGAGTGGGTTTCGGGGGCTCTGGGCATCAGAAATGGGTACAGTCTTTTCGAGGGTCCTCGTGTGCCCAGTGGGAGGCTACGGTCAGAAGCCTGCCATAAAATGGCAAGAAATGCCCAGCGGCGAAGCGCATGAAATAGTCGCCGAGGCCGGTGGGCTATAGCCTTTGGTCCGCGGGGGTTGGGGAGGGCATTTGGGGGCTCTGGCCGTCGGAAATGGGTACAGTCTTTTTGAGGGTCCTCGTGTGTCCAGTGGGAGGCTACGGTGAGAAGCCTGCCCTAAAATGGCACGAAATGCCCACCGGCGCAGTGCACGAAATAGTCACCGGGGCCGGTGGGCTATAGCCTTTGGTCCGCGAGGGATGGGAGGGGTTCGGGACTCGCCATCGGAAATGGGACTAGTCTTTTGAGTAGCCTCGCTGCTGCGGGAGCCACGGTCGGAGGCCTGCCCTACAAAGGCAAAAAATGTCCAACGGCAAATCACAAGAAGAGTCTCCGAGCCCGCTGGCTATAGCCTTGGTCCGCGGGTTGGGTAGGGGTTCGGGGCTCGCCGCCGGAAATGGGTACAGTTGTTTCGAGGGTCCTTCAGTGCCCAATGGGAGGCTACAACAGAAGCCCGCCCTAAATGGCAAGAAATACCCAGCGCGCAGTGCGAAATAGTCGCCGAGGCCGCCGGGCAATAGCCGTTGTTCCGCGGGCCGGGAGGGCGTCGGGCTCGCCGAAATGGGTACAGTCTTTCGAGGGTCCTCATTTGACCACAGGGAGGCAACGGTCAGAAGACCGCCTCAAAATGGAGGAAATACCCAGCCGCAGCGCTGCGGAAATAGTCGCCGAGGCCGGGCGGGCTATAGCCGTTGGTCCGCGGTGGTTGGTTAGGGGTTCGGGGCTCGCCGGAAATGGGCACAGTCGCTGTGGTCCTCTTGTGCCCACCGGAGGTTACGTAAGCCTGCCCTAAAATGGCAAGACATACCCAGCGGCGTAGCGCGTGAAATAGTCGCCGAGGCCGGTGGGCTATAGCCTTTGGTCCGCGGGGGTTGATGAGGGGGGTTCGGGGGCTCTGGGCGTCGGAAATGGGTACAGACTTTTCGAGGGTCCTCGTGTACCCAGTGGGAGGCTACGGTCAGAAGCCTGCCCTAAAATGGCAAGAAATGCCCAGCGGCGCAGTGCACGAAATAGTGGCCGGGGCCGGTGGGCTATAGCGTCTGTTCCATGGGGGTTCGGGAGGGGGGTTTGGGGACTCTGGCCATCGGAAATGGGTCTAGTCTTTTTGAGTAGCCTCGCGTGCTCAGTGGGAGCCTACGGTCGGAGGCCTGCCCTATAAAGGCAAGAAATGTCCAACGGCGAATCGCGCGAAAGAGTCTCCGAGCCCGGCGGGCTATAGCCTTTGGTCCGCGGGGGTTGGGGTGGGGGGATCAGGGGCTCTGGGCGTCGGAAATGGGTACAGTCATCTCAAGGGTTCTCGTGTGGCTAGTGGGAGGCTACGTTCAGAGGCCTGCCCTAAAATGGCAAGAAATGCCCAGCGGCGCAACGCACGAAATAGTCGCCGGGGCCTATGGGCTATAGCGTCTGTTCCACGGGGGTTCGGGAGGGGGGTTTGGGGACTCTGGCCATCGGAAATGGGTCTAGTCTTTTTGAGTAGCCTCGCGTGCTCGGTGGGAGCCTACGTTCAGAAGCCTGCCCTAAAAAGGCAAGAAATGTCCCACGGCAGAGCGCGCGAAATAGTCTCCAAGCCCGGTGGGCTATAGCCTTTGGTCCGCGGTGGTTGGGTAGGGGGTTCGGGGGCTCTGGCTGTCGGAAATGGGTACAGTCTTTTCGAGGGTCCTCGTATGCCCAAGGGAGGTTACTACGAAGCCCGCCCTAAAATGGCAAGAAATGCCCAGCGCGCAGCGTGAAATAGTCGCCGAGGCCGGTGGGCTATAGCCTTTGGTCCGCTGGGGCCGGGAGGGGCGCTCGGGGCCTGCCGGAAATGGGTACAGTCTTTTCAAGGGTCCTCGTGTGCCCAGTGCGAGGCTACGGCCCGAATCCTGCCCTAAAATGGCAAGAAATACCCAACGGCGCAGCCTGTGAAATAGTCGCCGAGGCCCGTGGGCTATAGCCTTTGGTCCGCGGGGGTTGGGGAGGGGGGTTCGGGGGCTCTGGGTGTCGAAAATGGGTACCGTCCTTTCGAGGGTCCTCGTGTGACCAACGGGAGGCTACGGTCAGAAGCCTGCCCTAAAATGGCAAGAAATGCCCAGCGACGCAGCGCGTGAAATAGCAACCGAGGCCGGTTGGCTATAGCCTTTGGTCCGGGGGTTGGGAGTGGCGCTCGGGGCTCGCATCGGAAATGGGTACAGCCTTTTCGAGGGTCCTCGTGTGACCAGTGGGAGGCTACGGTCAGAAGCCTGCCCTAAAATCGCAAGAAGTACCCAGCGGCGCAGCGCGTGAAATAGTCGCCGAGGCCGGTGGGCTATAGCCTTTGGTCCGCGGGGGTTGGGGAGGGGGGTTCGGGGGTTCTTGGCATCGGAAATGGGTACAGCCTTTTTGACGGTCCTCGTGTGTCCAGTTGGAGGTTACGGTCAGAAGCCGGCCGTAAAATGGCAAGTAATACCCAGCGTCGCAGCGCGTGAAATAGTTGCCGAGGCCGGTGGGCTATTGCCTTTGGTCCGCGTTGGTTGGGGAGGGGGGTTCGGGGGCTCTGGTGATCGGAAATGGGTACAGTCTTTTCGAGGGTCCTCGTGTGCCCAGTGGGAGGCTACGGTCAGAAGTCTGCCCTAAAATGGCAACAAATGCCCACCGGCGCAGTGCATGAAATAGTCGCCGGGGCCGGTGGGGTATAGCCTTTGGTCCGCGAGCGTTGGGGAGGGGGGTTCGGGGGCTCTGGTCATTGGAAATGGGTACAGACTTTTCGAGGGTCCTTGTGTGCCCAGCGGGAGGCTACGGTCAGAAGCCTGCCCTAAAATAGCAAGAAATGCCCAGCGGCGCAGCGCGTGAAATAGTCTTCAAGCCCGGTGGGCTATAGCCTTTGGTCCGCGGGGGTTGGGTAGGGGGTTCGGGGGCTCTGGCTGTCGGAAATGTGTACGGTGATTTTGAGGGTCCTTGTGTGCCCAATGGGAGGCTATGGTCAAAAGCCTGCCCTAAAATGGCAAGAAATGCCCAGCGGCACAGCGCGTGAAATAGTCGCCGAGGCCTGTGGGCTATAGCCTTTGGTCCGCGGGGGTTGGGGACGGGGGTTCGGGGCTTCTTGGCATCGGAAATGGGTAAAGTCTTTTTGACGGTCCTCGTGTGCCCAGTGGGAGGCTACGGTCAGAAGCCTGCCCTAAAATCGCAAGAAATGCCCAGCGTCGCAGCGCGTGAAATAGTCGCCGAGGCCGGCGGGCTATAGCCTTTGGTCCGCAGGGGTTGGGGAGGGGGGCTCGGGGGCTCTGGTGATCGGAAATGGGCACAGTCTTTTCGAGGGTCCTCGTGTGCCCAGTGGGAGGCTACGGTCAGAAGCCTGCCCCAAAATCGCAAGAAATGCCCAGCAGCGCACCGCGTGAAATAGTCGCCGAGGCCGGTGGGCTATAGCCTTTGGTCCGCGGGGGTTGGGGAGGGGGGTTCGGGGGTTCCTGGCATCGGAAATGGGTACAGTCTTTTGGAGGGTCCTCGTGTGACCAGTGGGAGGCTACGGCCAGAAGCCTGCCCTAAAATGGCAAGAAATGCCCAGCGGCGCAGCGCGTGAAATTGTCGCCGAGGCCGGCGGGCTATAGCCTTTGGTCTGCGGGTATTGGGGAGGGGGGTTCGGGGGTTGTTGGCATCGGAAATGGGTACAGTCTTTTTGACGGTCCTCGTGTGCCCAGTGGGAGGCTACGGTCAGAAGCCTGCAATAAAATCGCAAGAAATGCCCAGCGGCGCAGCGCGTGAAATAGTCACTGAGGCCGGTGGGCTATAGCCTTTGGTCCGCGGGGCCGGGAGGCGCTCGGGGCTCTGGGCGTCGGAAATGGGTACAGTCTTTTCAAGGGTCCTCGTGTGACCAGTGGGAGGCTACGGTCAGAAGCCTGCCCTAAAATCGCAAGAAATACCCAGCGGCGCAGCGCGTGAAATAGTCGCCGAGGCCGGTGGGCTATAGCCTTTGGTCCGCGGGGGTTGGGGAGTGGCGTTCGGGGGTTCTGGGCGTCGGAAATGGGTACAGCCTTTTCGCGGGTCCTCGTATGACCAGTGGGAGGCTACGGTCAGAAGCCTGCCCTAAAATGGCAAGAAAAACCCAGCGGCGCAATGCGTGAAATAGTCGCCGAGGCCGGTGGGCTATAGCCTTTGGTCCGCGGGGCCGGGAGGGGGTTCGGGGTTCTGGCATCGGAAATGGTACGCTTTTGAAGGTCCTCGTGTGTCCAGTTGGAGGTTACGGTCAGAAGCCGGCCGTAAAATGGCAAGTAATACCCAGCGTCGCAGCGCGTGAAATAGTCGCCGAGGCCGGCGGGCTATTGCCTTTGGTCCGCGGTGGTTGGGGAGGGGGGTTCGGGGGCTCTGGTGATCGGAAATGGGTACAGTCTTTTCAAGGGTCCTCGTGTGCCCCGTAGGAGGCTACGGTCAGAAGTCTGCCCTAAAATGGCAACAAATGCCCACCGGCGCAGTGAATGAAATAATCGCCGGGGCCGGTGGGCTATAGCCTTTGGTCGGCGAGCGTTGGGGAAGGGGGTTCGGGGGCTCTGGTCATTGGAAATGGGTACAGTCTTTTCGAGGGTCCTTGTGTTCCCAGCGGGAGGCTACGGTCAGAAGCCTGCCCTAAAATGGCAAGAAATGCCCAGCGGCGCAGCGCGTGAAATAGTCTTCAAGGCCGGTGGGCTATAGCCTTTGGTCCGCGGGGGTTGGGTAGGGGGTTCGGGGGCTCTGGCTGTCGGAAATGGGTACAGTCTTTTCGAGGGTCCTCGTATGCCCAGTGGGAGGCTACGGTCTGAAGCCTGCCCTAAAATGGCAAGAAATGCCCAGCGTCGCAGCGCGTGAAATAGTCGCCGAGGCCTGTGGGCGATAGCCTTTGGTCCGCGGGGGTTGGGGACGGGGGTTCGGGGGTTCTTGGCATCGGAAATGGGTAAAGTCTTTTTGACGGTCCTCGTGTGCCCAGTGGGAGGCTACGGTCAGAAGCCTGCCCTAAAATCGCAAGAAATGCCCAGCGTCGCAGCGCGTGAAATTGTCGCCGAGGCCGGTGGGCTATAGCCTTTGGTCCGCGAGGGTTGGGGAGGGGCGTTCGGGGGCTCTGGGCGTCGGAAATGGGTACAGTCTTTTCGAGGGTCCTCGTGTGACTAGTGGGAGGCTACGGTCAGAAGCCTGCCCTAAAATCGCAAGAAATGCCCAGCGTCGCAGCGCGTGAAATTGTCGAGGAGGCCGGTGGGCTATAGCCTTTGGTCCGCGAGGGTTGGGGAGGGGCGTTCGGGGCTCGGGCGCCGCAATGGGTACCTTTTTCGAGGGTCCTGGTGTGCCCAGTGGGAGGCTACGGTCAAAAGCCTGCCCCAAAATGGCAAGAAATGCCCATCAGCGCATCGCGTGAAATAGTCGCCGAGGCCGGTGGGCTATAGCCTTTGGTCCGCAGGGGTTGGGGAGGGGGGCTCGGGGGCTCTGGTCATCGGAAATGGGCACAGTCTTTTCGAGGGTCCTCGTGTGCCCAGTGGGAGGCTATGGTCAGAAGCCTGCCCTAAAATGGCAAGAAATGCCCAGCGGCACAGCGCGTGAAATAGTCGCCGAGGCCGGTGGGCCATAGCCTTTGGTCCGCGGGGGTTGGGGAGGGGGGTTCGGGGGTTCTTGGCATCGGAAATGGGTACAGTCTTTTCGAGGGTCCTGGTGTGCCCAGTGGGAGGCTACGGTCAAAAGCCTGCCCCAAAATGGCAAGAAATGCCCATCAGCGCATCGCGTGAAATAGTCGCCGAGGCCGGTGGGTTATAGACTTTGGTCCGCAGGGCTGGGAGGGGGCTCGGGCTCGCCATCGGAAATGGGCATGCCTTTTCGAGGGTCCTCGTAGCTCAAAGTGGGAGGCTACGGTCAAGCCCGCCCTAAAATGGCAAGAAATGCCCACGCACAACAGGTGAAATAGTCGCCGAGGCCGGGCCATAGCCTTTGGTCCGCGGGGCTGGGAGGGGGTTCGGGGTTCTGGCATCGGAAATGGGTACAGTTTTTGACGGTCCTCGTGCCTGGAGGCTACGGTCAGAAGCCCGCCCTAAATCGCAAGAATGCCCAGCGCGCAGCTGCGGAAATAGTCGCCGAGGCCGGTGGGCTATAGCCTGGTCCGCGGGGTTGGGGACGGGGTTCCGGCTCGTCATCGGAAATGGGTACGCCTTTTTTCGACGGTCCTCGTGTGCCCGCTGAGGCTACGGTCAAGCTCGCTGTCAATTGGCAAGTACGCCCAGAGTCGCAGCTGCGTGAAATAGTCGCCGAGGCCGGTGGCTATAGCCTGGTCCGCGGGGTTGGGGACGGGGTTCCGGCTCGTCATCGGAAATGGCAGTCTTTCGAGGGTCCTCGTGTGCCCAGTGGGAGGCTACAGTCAGAAGCTTGCCCTTAAATGGCACGAAATGCCCACCGGCGCAGTGCACGAAATAGTCGCCGGGGCCGGTGGGCTACAGCCTTTGGTCCGCGAGGGTTGGGGATGGTGGTTCGGGGCCTCGGGCACGAAATGGGCAGCTTTTCGAGGGTCCCGTGCCCATGGGAGGCTTACGGTCAAGCCCGCCATAAATGGCAAGAAATACCCAGCGCGGAGCGCATGAAATAGTCGCCGGTGGGCTATAGCCCTTGGTCCGCGAGGGTTGATGAGGGAGTTTCGGGCGCTCTGGATGCCAGAAATGGGTACAGTCTTTTCGAGGGTCCTCGTGTGCCCAGTGGGAGGCTACGGTCAGAAGCCTGCCCTAAAATCGCAAGAAATGCCCAGCGGCGCAGCGCGTGAAATAGTCGCCGAGGCCGGTGGGCTATAGCCGTTGGTCCGCGGGGTTGGGAGGCGTCGGGGCTCTGGGCGTCGGAAATGGGTACAGTCTTTTCAAGGGTCCTCGTGTGACCAGTGGGAGGCTACGGTCAGAAGCCTGCCCTAAAATCGCAAGAAATACCCAGCGGCGCACCGCGTGAAATAGTCGCCGAGGCCTGTGGGCTATAGCCGTTGGTCCGCGGGGGTTGGGGAGTGGCGTTCGGGGGCTCTGGGCATCGGAAATGGGTACAGCCTTTTCGAGGGTCCTCGTGTGACCAGTGGGAGGCTACGGTCAGAAGCCTGCCCTTAAATCGCAAGAAATACCCAGCGGCGCAGCGCGTGAAATAGTCGCCGAGGCCGGTGGGCTATAGCCTTTGGTCCGCGGGGGTTGGGGAGTGGCGTTCGGGGGCTCTGGGCATCGGAAATGGGTACAGCCTTTTCGAGGGTCCTCGTTTGCCCCTGGGGTGGCTACGGTCAGAAGCCTGCCCTAAAATCGCAAGAAGTACCCAGCGGCGCAGCGCGTGAAATAGTCGCCGAGGCCGGTGGGCTATAGCCTTTGGTCCGCGGGGGTTGGGGAGGGGGGTTCGGGGGTTCTTGGCATCGGAAATGGGTACAGCCTTTTTGACGGTCCTCGTGTGTCCAGTTGGAGGTTACGGTCAGAAGCCGGGCCGAAATGGCAAGAAATACCCAGCGTCGCAGCGCGTGAAATAGTCTACGAGGCCGGTGGGCTATTGCCTTTGGTCCGCTGGTCGGGAGGGGGTTCGGGGCTCGTGATCGGAAATGGCATGCCTTTTCGAGGGTCCTCGTGTGCCCAGTGGGAGGCTACGGTCAGAAGTCTGCCCTAAAATGGCAACAAATGCCCACCGGCGCAGTGCATGAAATAGTCGCCGGGGCCGGTGGGGTATAGCCTTTGGTCCGCGAGCGTTGGGGAGGGGGGTTCGGGGGCTCTGGTCATTGGAAATGGGTACAGACTTTTCGAGGGTCCTTGTGTGCCCAGCGGGAGGCTACGGTCAGAAGCCTGCCCTAAAATAGCAAGAAATGCCCAGCGGCGCAGCGCGTGAAATAGTCTTCAAGCCCGGTGGGCTATAGCCTTTGGTCCGCGGGGGTTGGGTAGAGGGTTCGGGGGCTCTGGCTGTCGGAAATGTGTACGGTGATTTTGAGGGTCCTTGTGTGCCCAATGGGAGGCTATGGTCAAAAGCCTGCCCTAAAATGGCAAGAAATGCCCAGCGGCACAGCGCGTGAAATAGTCGCCGAGGCCGGTGGGCTATAGCCTTTGGTCCGCGGGGGTTGGGGAGGGGGGTTCGGGGGTTCCTGGCATCGGAAATGGGTACAGTCTTTTGGAGGGTCCTCGTGACCAAAGGGGAGGCTACGCCGAAGCCTGCCCTAAAATGGCAAGAAATTCCCAGCGGCGCAGCGCGTGAAATTGTCGCCGAGGCCGGCGGGCTATAGCCTTTGGTCTGCGGGTATTGGGGAGGGGGGTTCGGGGGTTGTTGGCATCGGAAATGGGTACAGTCTTTTTGACGGTCCTCGTGTGCCCAGTGGGAGGCTACGGTCAGAAGCCTGCAATAAAATCGCAAGAAATGCCCAGCGGCGCAGCGTGAAATAGTCATCGAGGCCGTGGGCTATAGCCTGGTCCGCTGGGGCCGAGGCGCTCGGGGCCTGGGCGTCGGAAATGGGTACAGTCTTTTCAAGGGTCCTCGTGTGACCAGTGGGAGGCTACGGTCAGAAGCCTGCCCTAAAATCGCACGAAATACCCAGCGTTGCAGCGCGTGAAATAGTCGCCGAGGCCGGTGGGCTATACCCTTTGGTCCGCGGGGGTTGGGGAGTGGCGTTCGGGGGTTCTGGGCGTCGGAAATGGGTACAGCCTTTTCGCGGGTCCTCGTGTGACCAGTGGGAGGCTACGGTCAGAAGCCTGCCCTAAAATAGCAAGAAATGCCCAACGGCACAGCGCGTGAAATAGTCGCCGAGGCCGGCGGGCTATAGCCTTTGGTCCGCGGGGTTGGGGTGGGGGGTTCGGGGGCTCTGGGCGTCGGAAATGGGTACAGTTTTTTTGAGGGTCCTCGTGTGCCCAGTGGGAGGCTACGGTCAGAAGCCTGCCCTAAAATCGCAAGAAATGCCCAGCGGCGCAGCGCGTGAAATAGTCGCCGAGGCCGGTGGGCTATAGCCTTTGGTCCGCGGGGGTTGGGGACGGGGGTTCCGGGGCTCTGGTCATCGGAAATGGGTACAGTCTTTTCGACGGTCCTCGTGTGCCCAGTTGGAGGCTACGGTCAGAAGCCTGCTGTCAATTGGCAAGTAATGCCCAGAGTCGCAGCGCGTGAAATAGTCGCCGAGGCCGGTGGGCTATAGCCTTTGGTCCGCGGGGGTTGGGGACGGGGGTTCCGGGGCTCTGGTCACCGGAAATGGGTACAGTCTTTTCGAGGGTCCTCGTGTGCCCAGTGGGAGGCTACGGTCAGAAGCCTGCCCTAAAATGGCACGAAATGCCCACCGGCGCAGTGCACGAAATAGTCGCCGGGGCCGGTGGGCTACAGCCTTTGGTCCGCGAGGGTTGGGGATGGGGGTTCGGGGGCTCTGGGCATCAGAAATGGGTACAGTCTTTTCGAGGGTCCTGGTGTGCCCAGTGGGAGGCTACGGTCAGAAGCCTGCCATAAAATGGCAAGAAATACCCAGCGGCGGAGCGCATGAAATAGTCGCCGTGGCCGGTGGGCTATAGCCCTTGGTCCGCGAGGGTTGATGAGGGAGTTTCGGGCGCTCTGGATGTCAGAAATGGGTACAGTCTTTTCGAGGGTCCTCGTGTGCCCAGTGGGAGGCTACGGTCAGAAGCCTGCCCTAAAATCGCAAGAAATGCCCAGCGGCGCAGCGCGTGAAATAGTCGCCGAGGCCGGTGGGCTATAGCCTTTGGTCCGCGGGGGGATGGGAGGTGCTCACTGTGTCATCGGAAATGGGTACAGTCTTTTCGAGGGTCCTCGTGTGCCCAGTGGGAGGCTACGGTCAGAAGCCTGCTGTAAATTGGCAAGTAATGCCCAGCGTCGCAGCGCGTGAAATAGTGACCGAGGCCGGTGGGCTATAGCCTTTGGTCCGCGGGGGTTGGGGATGGGGGTTCGGGGGCTGTGGTCATCGGAAATGGGTACAGTCTTTTCGAGGGTCCTCGTGTGCCCAGTGGGAGGCTACGGTCAGAAGCCTGCCCTAAAATGGCACGAAATGCCCACCGGCGCAGTGCACGAAATAGTCGCCGGGGCCGGTGGGCTACAGCCTTTGGTCCGCGAGGGTAGGGGATGGGGGTTCGGGGGCTCTGGGCATCAGAAATGGGTACAGTCTTTTCGAGGGTACTGGTGTGCCCAGTGGGAGGCTATGGTCAGAAGCCTGCCATAAAATGACAAGAAATGCCCAGCGGCGGAGCGCATGAAATAGTCGCCGAGGCCGGTGGGCTATAGCCCTTGGTCCGCGGGGGTTGATGAGGGAGTTTCTGCGCCTGCTGTCGAAATGGCAGCCTTTTGAGGGTCCTCGCACCCAAAGGGGAGGCTACGCCCAGAAGCCTACCCAAAATGGCAAGAAATGCCCAGCGCGCAGCGCTGAAATAGTCGCCGAGGCCGTGGGCTATAGCCTGGTCCGCGGGGCCGGGAGGGGGTCGGGGCCTGCCGCCGGAAATGGGTACAGTCTTTTCAAGGGTCCTCGATGCCTGGGTGGGAGGTTACGGCCAGAAGCCTGCCCTAAAATGGCAAGAAATGCCCAGCGCGCAGTGGAAATAGTCACCGAGGCCGGTGGGCTATAGCCTGGTCCGCGGGTATCGGGGAGGGGATTCGGGGTTGGCATTGGAAATGGGTACAGTCTTTTGACGGTCCTCGTGCCTGGGAGGCTACGGTCAGAAGCCCGCCCAAAATGCCAAGAAATTCAACGCCGCAGCGCTGAAATAGTCGCCGAGGCCGGTGGGCTATAGCCTTTGGTTCGGGGTGGGGAGGGGGTTCGGGGTTCTGCCATCGGAAATGGGTACGCTTTTGACGGTCCTCGTGTGCCCAGCTGATGTTACGGCCAGAAGCCGTCAGAAATGGCAAGTAATACCCAGCGTCAGAGCGCTGCGGAAATAGTCACCGAGGCCGTGGGCTATAGCCTTTGGTCCGCGGTGGTCGGGGAGGGGTTCGGGGTTCCGGCCATCGGAAATGGCATGCCTTTTCGAGGGTACTGTGGTGCCCAAAGGGGAGGCTACGGTCAGAAGTCTACCCAAATGGCAACAAATGCCCACCGCGCAGTATGAAATAGTCGCCGGGCCGGTGGGCTACGCCTTTGGTCCGCGAGGGTGGGATGGGGTTCGGGGCCTGCATCAGAAATGGGTACAGTCTTTTCGAGGGTCCTGGTGTGCCCAGTGGGAGGCTACGGTCAGAAGCCTGCCATAAAATGGCAAGAAATGCCCAGCGGCGGAGCGCATGAAATAGTCGCCGAGGCCGGTGGGCTATAGCCCTTGGTCCGCGAGGGTTGATGAGGGAGTTTCGGGCGCTCTGGATGTCAGAAATGGGCACAGTCTTTTCGAGGGTCCTCGTGTACCCAGTGGGAGGCTACGTCCAGAAGCCTGCCCAAAAATAGCAAGAAATGCCCAGCGGCGCAGCGCGTGAAATAGTCGCCGAGGCCGGTGGGCTATAGCCTTTGGTCCGCGAGGTTGGGGAGGGGGATTCGGGGGTTCTTGGAATCGGAAATGGGTATAGTCTTTTTGATGGTCCTCGCGGCCGGACACTACGGTCAGAAGGCTGCTGTAAATTGACACGCCCAGCGCCGCAGCTGCGTGAAATAGTCACCGAGGCCGGTGGGCTATAGCCTCGGTCCGCGGGTTGGGATGGGGGTTCGGGCCCGTCATCGGAAATTGGTACGCTTTTCGAGGGTCCTCGGTGCTCAGCTGAGGCTACGGTCCAGAAGCCCTAAAATCGCAAGAAATGCCCAGCGCGCAGCGTGAAATAGTCGCCGAGGCCGGTGGGCTATAGCCTGGTCCGCGGGGTTGGGGACGGGGTTCCGCTCGTCATCGGAAATGGGTACAGTCTTTTCGAGGGTCCTCGTGCCCAGTGGGAGGCTACGCCAGAAGCCCGCCTTAAAATCGCAAGAAATGCCCAGCGCGCTGCGTGAAATAGTCGCCGAGGCCGGTGGGCTATAGCCTTTTGGTCCGCGGGGTTGGGGGACGGGTTCCGGCTCGTCATCGGAAATGGGTACAGTCTTTTCGAGGGTCCTCGGTGCCTGCGGGAGGCTACACGAAGCCCGCTGTCAATTGGGGCACGCCCAGCGTCGCAGCGCGTGAAATAGTCGCCGAGGCCGGTGGGCTATAGCATTTGGTCCGCGGGGGTTGGGGACGGGGGTTCCGGGGCTCTGGTCATCGGAAATGGGTACAGTCTTTTCGAGGGTCCTCGTGTGCCCAGTGGGAGGCTACGGTCAGAAGCCTGCCGTAAAATGGCACGAAATGCCCACCGGCGCAGTGCACGAAATAGTCGCCGGGGCCGGTGGGCTACAGCCTTTGGTCCGCGAGGGTTGGGGATGGGGGTTCGGGGGCTCTGGGCATCAGAAATGGGTACAGTCTTTTCGAGGGTCCTGGTGTGCCCAGTGGAAGGCTACGGTCAGAAGCCTGCCATAAAATGGCAAGAAATACCCAGCGGCGGAGCGCATGAAATAGTCGCCGTGGCCGGTGGGCTATAGCCCTTGGTCCGCGAGGGTTGATGAGGGAGTTTCGGGCGCTCTGGATGTCAGAAATGGGTACAGTCTTTTCGAGGGTCCTCATGTACCCAGTGGGAGGCTACGTCCAGAAGCCTGCCCAAAAATAGCAAGAAATGCCCAGCGGCGCAGCGCGTGAAATAGTCGCCGAGGCCGGTGGGCTATAGCCTTTGGTCCGTGAGGTTGGGGAGGGGGATTCGGGGGTTCTTTGGATCGGAAATGGGTATAGTCTTTTTGATGGCCCTCGCCCGGTGCCGACGCCACGGTCGAAGCCCGCTGTAAATTGCCAAGTAATGCCCAGCGGCGCAGCGCGTGAAATAGTCACCGAGGCCGGTGGGCTATAGCCTTTGGTCCGCGAGGGTTGGGGATGGGGGTTCGGGGGCTCTGGTCATCGGAAATGGGTACAGTCTTTTCGAGGGTCCTCGTGGGCCCAGGGGAGGCTAGGTCAGAAGCCTGCCCTAAATGGCACGAATGCCCACCGCGCAGTGCACGAAATAGTCGCCGGGCCGGTGGGCTACAGCCTCGGTCCGCGAGGGTCTGGGATGGGGGTTCGGGGCCCGCACGAAATGGCATGTTTTTCGAGGGTACTGTGTGCCCAAAGGGGAGGCTACGGACAGAAGCCTGCCATAAAATGACAAGAAATGCCCAGCGGCGGAGCGCATGAAATAGTCGCCGAGGCCGGTGGGCTATAGCCCTTGGTCCGCGGGGGTTGATGAGGGAGTTTCGGGCGCTCTGGGTGTCAGAAATGGGTACAGTCTTTTCGAGGGTCCTCGTGTACCCAGTGGGAGGCTACGTCCAGAAGCCTGCCCAAAAATGGTAACAAATGCCCAGGGGCGCAGCGCGTGAAATAGTCGCCCAGGCCGGTGGGCTATAGCCTTTGGTCCGCGGGGGTTGGGGAGGGCGCTGGGGGCGTCGGAAATGGGTACAGTCTTTTCGAGGGTCCTCGTATGCCCAGTGGGAGGCTACGGCCAGAAGCCTGCCCTAAAATGGCAAGAAATGCCCAGCGGCGCAGCGCGTGAAATAGTCACCGAGGCCGGTGGGCTATAGCCTTTGGTCCGCGGGTCTTGGGGAGGGGGGTTCGGGGGGTGTTGGCATTGGAAATGGGTACAGTCTTTTTGAAGGTCCTCGTGTGCCCAGTGGGAGGCTACGGTCAGAAGCCTGCCCTAAAATCGCAAGAAATGCCCAGCGGCGCAGCGCGTGAAATAGTCTCCAAGCCCGGTGGGCTATAGCCTTTGGTCCGCGGGGTCGAGGCGCTCGGGGCTCGTCGGAAATGGGTACAGTCTTTTCGAGGGTCCTCGTGTGACCAGTGGGAGGCTACGGTCAGAAGCCTGCCCTAAAATCGCAAGAAATACCCAGCGGAGCAGCGCGTGAAATAGTCGCCGAGGCCGGTGGGCTATAGCCTTTGGTCCGCAGCGGCCGAAGGCGTCGGGGATCTGGGCGTCGGAAATGGGTACAGTCTTTTCGAGGGTCCTCGTGTGACCAGTGGGAGGCTACGGTCAGAAGCCTGCCCTAAAATGACAAGAAATGCCAACGGCACAGCGCGTGAAATAGTCGCCGAGGCCGGCGGGCTATAGCCTTTGGTCCGCGGGGGTTGGGAAGGGCGTCGGGGCTCGGGCCGGAAATGGTACAGTCTTTTCGAGGGTCCTCGTGACCATGGGAGGCTACGGTCAGAAGCCTGCCCTAAAATGGCAAGAAATGCCCAACGCACAGCTGAAATAGTCGCCGAGGCCGGGGGGCTATAGCCTTTGGTCCGCTGGGTGGGGCGCTCGGGGTTCTGCCATCGGAAATGGGTACAGTTTTTAAGGGTCCTCCGTGCCTGTGGGAGGCTACGGTCAGAAGCCTGCCCTAAAATGGCAAGAATGCCCAACGCGCAGCGTGAAATAGTCGCCGAGGCCGGTGGGCTATAGCCTTTGGTTCGCGGGGGGTGGGGAGGGGGGTTCGGGGGATCTTGACATCGGAAATGGGTACCTTTTTGACGGTCCTCGGTGCCCGCTGATGTTACGGCAGAAGCCGCCGGAAATGGCAAGAATACCCAGCGCGCAGCGAGTGAAATAGTCACCGAGGCCGGTGGGCTATAGCCTTTGGTCCGCGGTGGTCGGAGGGGGTCTGGGGCCCGTCATTAGAAATGGCAGTCTTTTCGAGGGTACCTGGTGCCCAGCGGGGAGGCTACGGTCAGAAGTCCGCCCTAAATGGCAACAAAAATGCCCACCGCGCAGAGCATGAAATAGTCGCCGGGGCCGGTGGGCTACAGCCTTTGTTTCTCGAGGTCGGGATGGGGTTCGGGGCCTGGGCATCGAAATGGGTACATGTTGTTTTTGAGGGTCCTGTGTGCCCAAAGGGGAGGCTACGGTCAGAAGCTCGCTATAAATGGCAAGAAATGCCCAGCGCGGAGCGATGAAATAGTCGCCGAGGCCGGGCACAGCCTTGGTCCGCGAGGGTTGATGAGGGAGTTTCGCGCTCGATGTCGAAATGGGTACAGTCTTTCCGAGGGTCCTCGTGTCCCCAGTGGGAGGTTACGTCCAGAAGCCTGCCCAAAAATAGCAAGAAATGCCCAGCGGCGCAGCGCGTGAAATAGTCGCCGAGGCCGGTGGGCTATAGCCTTTGGTCCGCGGGGCCGGGGCGCTCGGGGATCCGGGCGCGAAATGGCAGTCTTTTCGAGGGTCCTCGTGGGCCCAGTGGGTGGATACGGTTATAACCCTGCCCTAAATGCGCAAGAAATGCCCAGCGGCGCAGCGCGTGAAATAGTCACCGAGGCCGGTGGGCTATAGCCTTTGGTCCGCGGGGGTTGGGGAGGGGCGTTCGGGGGCTCGGGGCGTCGGAAATGGGTACAGTCTTTTCGAGGGTCCTCGTGTGACCAGTGGGAGGCTACGGTCAGAAGCCTGCCCTAAAATCGCAAGAAATACCCAGCGGAGCAGCGCGTGAAATAGTCGCCGAGGCCGGTGGGCTATAGCCTTTGGTCCGCGGGGGTTGGGAAGGGGCGTTCGGGGGCTCTGGGCGTCGGAAATGGGTACAGTCTTTTCGAGGGTCCTCGTGTGACCAGTGGGAGGCTACGGTCAGAAGCCTGCCCTAAAATGGCAAGAAATGCCCAACGGCACAGCGCGTGAAATAGTCGCCGAGGCCGGCGGGCTATAGCCTTTGGTCCGCGGGGTTGGGTTGGGCGTTCGGGGGCTCTGGGCTTCGGAAATGGGTACAGTTTTTTTAAGGGTCCTCGTGTGCCCAGTGGGAGGCTACGGTCAGAAGCCTGCCCTAAAATGGCAAGAAATTCCCAGCGGCGCAGCGCGTGAAATAGTCGCCGAGGCCGGTGGGCTTGGGACGATCACACGAGTGGGGTCGGGAGGGGGGTTCGGGGGTTCTTGCCATCGGAAATGGGTACAGTCTTTTTGACGGTCCTCGTGTGCCCAGTTGGATGTTACGGTCAGAAGCCGGCCGGAAAATGGCAAGTAATACCCAGCGTCGCAGCGAGTGAAATAGTCACCGAGGCCGGTGGGCTATAGCCTTTGGTCCGCGGTGGTTGGGGAGGGGGGTTCGGGGGCTCTGGTCATCGGAAATGGGTACAGTCTTTTCGAGGGTACTCGTGTGCCCAGTGGGAGGCTACGGTCAGAAGTCTGCCCTAAAATGGCAACAAATGCCCACCGGCGCAGTGCATGAAATAGTCGCCGGGCCGTGGGCTACAGCCTTTGTTTCTCGAGGGCTGGGATGGGGTTCGGGGCCTGCATCAGAAATGGGTACAGTGTTTTTGAGGGTCCTGGTGTGCCCAGTGGGAGGCTACGGTCAGAAGCCTGCTATAAAATGGCAAGAAATGCCCAGCGGCGGAGCGCATGAAATAGTCGCCGAGGCCGGTGGGCAATAGCCCTTGGTCCGCGAGGGTTGATGAGGGAGTTTCGCGCCCGGATGTCGAAATGGGTACAGTCTTTTTCGAGGGTCCTCGTACCCAAAGGGGAGGCTACGCCCAGAAGCCTGCCCAAAATAGCAAGAAATGCCCAGCGCGCAGCGCTGTGAAATAGTCGCCGAGGCCGTGGCTATAGCCTTTGGTCCGCGAGGGGGAGGGGATTCGGGGTTCTGGCATCGAAATGGGTATAGTCTTTTGATGGTCCTCGCGTGCCCATGGGACACTACGGTCAGAAGCCCGCTGTAAATTGGCACGCCCAGCCGCAGCGCTGGTGAAATAGTCACCGAGGCCGTGGGCTATAGCCTTTGGTCCGCGGGGCTGGGGGATGGGGTTCGGGGCTCGTCATCGGAAATTGGCGCCTTTTGAGGGTCCTCGTGCCCAGCGAGGCTACGGTCAAAGCCTGCCCTAAATGGCAAGAAATGCCCAGCGCGCAGCTGCGGAAATAGTCGCCGAGGCCGGTGGGCTATAGCCTTTTGGTCCGCTGGGGCCGGGACGGGGTTCCGGCTCGTCATCGGAAATGGGTACAGTCTTTCGAGGGTCCTCGTGACCAGGGGAGGCTACAACAGAAGCCCGCCCTAAAATAGCAAGAAATACCCAGCGAGCAGCGCGTGAAATAGTCGCCGAGGCCGGTGGTATAGCCTTTGGTCCGCGGGTTGAAGGGCGTCGGGGCTCAAGGCCGGAAATGGGTACAGTCTTTTCGAGGGTCCTCGTGACCATGGGAGGCTACGGTCAGAAGCCTGCCCTAAATGGCAAGAAATGCCCAACGGCACAGCTGAAATAGTCGCCGAGGCCGCGGGCTATAGCCTTTGGTCCGGGGGCCGGGAAGGCGCTCGGGGCTGCGCCGGAAATGGGTACAGTCTTTCGAGGGTCCTCGTGGTGACCAGTGGGAGGCTACGGTCAGAAGCCTGCCCTAAATGGCAAGAAGCCCAACGACAGCGCGCGCTGAAATAGTCGCCGAGGCCGGGCGGGCTATAGCCTTTGGTCCGCTGGGGTCAGGGCGCTCGGGGTTCTTGCCATCGGAACTGGGTATAGTTTTTTTAAGGGTGCTCGGTGGCGATGTGGGAGGATACGGTCAGAAGCCTGCCCTAAAATAGCAAGAAATGCCCAACGCGCAGCGCTGCGAAATAGTCGCCGAGGCCGTGGGTTATAGCCTTGGTTCCGCTGGGTCATGGGGGTTCGGGTGTTCTGCCATCGGAAATGGTTACAGTCTTTTTGACGGTCCTCGTGTGCCCAGCTGGATGTTACGGCCAAGCCGCCGGAAAATGGCAAGCACACCCAGCCGCAGCGTGAAATAGTCACCGAGGCCGGTGGGCTATAGCCTTTGGTCCGCGGTGGTTGGGGAGGGGGGTTCGGGGGCTATGGTCATCGGAAATGGGTACAGTCTTTTCGAGGGTACTCGTGTGCCCAGTGGGAGGCTACGGTCAGAAGTCTGCCCTAAAATGGCAACAAATGCCCACCGGCGCAGTGCATGAAATAGTCGCCGGGGCCGGTGGGCTACAGCCTTTGTTTCTCGAGGGTTGGGGATGGGGGTTCGGGGGCTCTGGGCATCAGAAATGGGTACAGTCTTTTCGAGGGTCCTGGTGTGCCCAGTGGGAGGCTACGGTCAGAAGCCTGCTATAAAATGGCAAGAAATGCCCAGCGGCGGAGCGCATGAAATAGTCGCCGAGGCCGGTGGGCAATAGCCCTTGGTCCGCGAGGGTTGATGAGGGAGTTTCGCGCCTGATGTCGAAATGGCACAGTCTTTTCGAGGGTCCTCGTGTACCCAGTGGGAGGCTACGTCCAGAAGCCTGCCCAAAAATAGCAAGAAATGCCCAGCGGCGCAGCGCGTGAAATAGTCGCCGAGGCCGGTGGGCTATAGCCTTTGGTCCGCGAGGTTGGGGAGGGGGATTCGGGGGTTCTTGGCATCGGAAATGGGTATAGTCTTTTTGATGGTCCTCGCGTGCCCAGTGGGACACTACGGTCAGAAGCCTGCTGTAAATTGACAAGTAATGCCCAGCGTCGCAGCGCTGCGGAAATAGTCACCGAGGCCGGTGGGCTATAACCTGGTCCGCTGGGGCTGGGATGGGGGTTCGGGGCTCGTCATCGGAAATTGGCAGTCTTTTCGACGGTCCTCGTGGTGCCCAGGAGGCTACGGTCAGAAGCCCGCCCTAAAATGGCAAGAATGCCCAGCGCGCAGCGCTGAAATAGTCGCCGAGGACGGTGGGCTATAGCCTTTTGGTCCGCGGGGTTGGGGGACGGGGTTCCGGCTCGTCATCGAAATGGGTACAGTCTTTCGAGGGTCCTCGTGTGCCCAGGAGGCTACGGTCCAGAAGCCTGCCCTAAAATCGCAAGAAATGCCCAGCGCGCAGCGTGAAATGGTCGCCGAGGCCGGTGGGCTATAGCCGTTGGTCCGCGGGGGTTCGGGACGGGGGTTCCGGGGCTCTTGTCATCGGAAATGGGTAAAGTCTTTTCGAGGGTCCTCGTACCCAGTGAGGCTACGCCCAGAAGCTCGCCCAAAATGGCAAGAAATGCCCAGCGCGCAGCTGCGTGAAATAGTCGCCGAGGCCGGTGGGCTAGCCTGGTCCGCGGGCCGGGGGCGTCGGGGTTCCTGTCGGAAATGGGTACAGTCTTTTCAAGGGTCCTCGTATGCCCAGTGGGAGGCTACGGCCAGAAGCCTGCCCTAAAATGGCAAGAAATGCCCAGCGGCGCAACGCGTGAAATAGTCACCGAGGCCGGTGGGCTATAGCCTTTGGTCCGCGGGTATTGGGGAGGGGGATTCGGGGGTTGTTGGCGTCGGAAATGGGTACAGTCTTTTCGAGGGTCCTCGTGTGACCAGTGGGAGGCTACGGTCAGAAGCCTGCCCTAAAATCGCAAGAAATACCTAGCGGAGCAGCGCGTGAAATAGTCACCGAGGCCGGTGGGCTATAGCCTTTGGTCCGCGGTGGTCGAGGGGTTCGGGGCTCGTCATCGGAATGGGTACGCCTTTTCGAGGGTACTGCCCTGGGAGGCTACGGTCAGAAGTCTGCCCTAAATGGTAACAATGCCCACCGCGCAGTGCGTGAAATAGTCGCCGAGGCCGGTGGGCTATAGTCTGGTCCGCGAGCTGGGAGGGGGTTCGGGGCTCGTCATCGGAAATGGCAGCCTTTTTCGAGGGTCCTCGTGCCCAGCAGAGGAGGCTACGGTCAGAAGCCTGCCCTAAAAATAGCAAGAAATGCCCAGCGGCGAAGGTGAAATAGTTCCCAAGCCCGTGGGCTATAGCCTTGGTCCGCGGGGTTGGCGAGGGGCGCTCGGGGCTCGCCGGAAATGGGTACAGTCTTTTCAAGGGTCCTCGATGCCTGGGAGGCTACGCCAGAAGCCTGCCCTAAATGACAAGAAATGCCCAGCGCGCAGCGCGTGAAATAGTCACCGAGGCCGGTGGGCTAGCCTTGGTCCGGGGTATCGGGAGGGGGGTTCAGGGCTGGCATTGGAAATGGCACAGTCTTTGAAGGTCCTCGTGCCCAGCTGGAGGCTACGGTACAAGCCCTAAAATCGCAAGAAATGCCCAGCGGCAAAGGACGTGAAATAGTCTCCAAGCCCGGAGGGCTATAGCCTTGGTCCGCGGGGCCGGGAGGGCGCTCGGGGCTCAAGGCCGGAAATGGGTCCTTTTCAAGGGTCCTCGATGCCTGGGGAGGCTACGGCCAGAAGCCTGCCCTAAAATGGCAAGAAATGCCCAGCGGCGCAGCGCGTGAAATAGTCTCCAAGCCCGGTGGGCTATAGCCTTTGGTCCGCGGGTGTTGGGGAGGGGCGTCGGGGCTGCCGGATATGGGTACATGGCTTTCGAGGGTCCTCGATGCCTGGGGAGGTTACGGCCAGAAGCCCGCCCTAAATGGCAAGGAAATGCCCAGCGCAGCGCGTGAAATAGTCACCGAGGCCGGTGGGCTATAGCCTTTGGTCCGCGGGTATTGGGGAGGGGGGTTCAGGGGTTGTTGGCATTGGAAATGGGTACAGTCTTTTTGAAGGTCCTCGTGTGACCAGTGGGAGGCTACGGTCAGAAGCCTGCCCTAAAATGGCAAGAAATGCCCAACGTCACAGCGCGTGAAATAGTCGCCGAGGCCGGCGGGCTATAGCCTTTGGTACGCTGGGTCCGTGGGGCGTCAGTTCTGCCATCGGAAATGGGTACAGTTTTTTTAAGGGTCCTCGTGTGCCCAGTGGGAGGCTACGGTCAGAAGCCTGCCTTAAAATGCCAAGAAATTCCGAGCGTCGCAGCGCGTGAAAGAGTCGCCGAGGCCGGTGGGCTATAGCCTTTGGTTCGCTGGGGCCGGGAGGGGGTTCGAGGTTCTGCCATCGGAAATGGGTACAGTTTTTGACGGTCCTCGTGCCCAGCTGGATGTTACGGTCAGAAGTCGCCCTAAATGGCAAGAATACCCAGCGCCGCAGCGGTGAAATAGTCACCGAGGCCGTGGGCTATAGCCTTTTGGTCCGCGGGTCAGGGGTGGGGCGCTCGGGGTTCTTGCCATCGGAAATGGGTACAGTTTTTAAGGGTCCTCGTAGCCCAGCTGGAGGCTACGGTCAGAAGCCCGCCTTAAAATGCCAAGAAATTCGAAAGGCCGCAGCGCGGAAAGAGTCGCCGAGGCCGGTGGGCTATAGGTTGGTTCATGGGAGGGGGTTCGGAGGTTCTTGCCATCGGAAATGGGCCTTTTGACGGTCCTCGGTGCCCAGCTGGATGTTACGGCCAGAAGCCGTCAGAAATGGCAAGCAATACCCAGATCGCAGCGCTGCGGAAATAGTCACCGAGGCCGTGGGCTATAGCCGTTGGTCCTCGGGGGTGGGGGCGGGGATTCGGGGGCTTTGGGCATCGGAAATGGGCATGCTTTTCGAGGGTACCTCGTGGTGCCCATGGGAGGCTACGGTCAGAAGTCTGCCCTAAATGGCAATAAATGCCCACCGCGCAGTGCATGAAATAGTCGCCGAGGCCGTGGCTAGCTTTGGTCCGCGGGGCGCTGGGGGGGGGTCTGGGGCTCATCGGAAATGGGTACGCCTTTTTCGAGGGTCCTCGGTGCCCAAGAGAGGCTTGGTCAGAAGCCTGCCCTAAAATGGCAAGAAATGCCCAGCGCAGCGCCGGCTGGGGGAAATGGGTACATGGGTCCTCGCAGTGGGAGGCTACGGTCAGAAGCTCGCCCTAAATGGCAAGAAAATGCCCAGCGTGAGCTGCTGGAAATAGTCACCGAGGCCGGTGCTATAGCCTTTTGGTCCGCGGGTCAGCGTCGGCCTGCATCGCCGAAATGGTACAGTCTTTTCGAGGGTCCTCGTGGTGACCAGTGGAGGCTACGGTCAGAAGCTCCGCCTCTAAAATGCAAGAAATACCCAGCGCAGCCAGGAAATAGTCACCGAGGCCGCGGGCTATAGCCTTTGGTCCGCTGGGAGGGGCGTTCGGGGCACACGAAAATGGCACAGTCTTTTGAAGGGTCCTCGGTGCCCAGGGAGGCTACGGTCAAGCCCGCCGACAAATGCCCAGCGGAGGTGAAATAGTCACCGAGGCCGTGGCTATAGCCTTTGGTCCGCGGGGTTGGCTGGGAGGCGCTGGGCCTGCCATCGAAATGGGTACAGTCTTTCGAGGGTCCTCGTATGCCCAGCTGAGGCTACGGTCAGAAGCCGCCATAAATGGCAAGTAATACCTAGCCTGCAGCAGGTGAAATAGTCACCGAGGCCGGTGGGCTATAGCCCTGGTCCGGGGTCGGGGTTCGGTTGCAATGGAAGTAGTCTTTGACGGTCCTCGTGGTGCAGCCCAGGGGTTACTGACGGCATGGAAGTCTCGCCCTAAAATGGCAAGAATACCCAGCTGAGCAGCTGAAATAGTCGCCGAGGCCCGGGCTATAGCCTTGGTCCATGGGGGTTCTGGGGCCTAAATGGCACAGTCTCGAGGGTCCTCGTAGACCCGGGAGGCTACGGTCAGAAGCCCGCCCTAAAATGGCAAGAAATGCCCAGTCACGCAGGCTGGTACAGAGTCAAGCGGAGCTGCAGGTCCGCGAGGTTACCAGCTCAAAGGGAGGCCGTAGCCCTAAAATCAAGAAATTCCCAGCGGTAATAGGAAATAGTCGCCGAGGCCGTGGCTTAGCCTTTGGTCCGCTGGGGTTGATGAGGTTCGGGGCTCGGGCCGGAAATGGCACAGTCTTTCGAGGGTCCTCGTGTGCCTGGAGGCTACGGTCAGAAGCGCCAGGCAAGCAACGGCACAGCGCTGCGAATGAGGCTTGGGGCTATAGCTTTGGGGTCCGAGGGGTTCGGGAGGCTCGGGGCGCTTGCATCGAAATGGGTACAGTCTTTCGAGGGTCCGTGGTGCCATGGAGGCTACGGTCAGAAACCTGCTGCTAAATGGCGAAGAATGCCCAGCGCAGCGCGTGAAATAGTCCGCCGAGGCCGTGGGTTTTGGTCCGCTGGGGCCGGGGGGGTTCGGGGGCTCTGGGGGCCTGCATCGGAAATGGGTACGCCTTCGAGGGTCCTCGTGTGCCCAGCGAGGCTACGTCAGAAGCCCGCCTAAATGGCAAGTAATGCCCAGGCCGCAGCGCATGAAATAGTCACCGAGGCCGCGTGGGCTATAGCCTTTGGTCCGCGGGGCCGGTTGAGGGTGGTTCGGGGCTCTCGGAAATGGCCGGCAGCCTTTTCGACGGTACTCGTGTGCCCAGCGGGAGGCTTCGGTCAGAAGTCGCCGTAAATGGCAAGAATGCCCAAATGCCGCAGCTGCGGAAATAGTCGCCGAGGTCAAGGGCTATAGCCGGTCCGCTGGGGTTGGGAGGGGGTTCCCGGGGCCGGGCGCCGGAAATGGGTACAGTCTTTCGAGGGTCCTCAGCCTGGAGGCGAGGTCAGAGGCCTGCCCTAAAATGGCAAGAAATGCCCGGCGGCGCAGCATGCGAAATAGTCGCCGAGGCCGGTGGGCTATATATAGCCTTTGGTCCGCCGGGGTTGAGGAGGGGGGTTCGGGGCTCGGGCGCCGGAAATGGGTACAGTCTTTCGAGGTCCTCGTGCCCAGTGGAGGCTACGGTCAGAGGCCGCCCAAAATGGCAAGAAATGCCGCAGCGCAGAATAGGTCTGAGGTCCCGAGGCCGGGCTATAGCCCGTCCGCCGGGTGGGGGGGGGGTTCGGGCTCTTGCATCGGAAATGGGTACAGTCTTTCGAGGGTCCTCGTGCCCGTGGGAGGCTACGGTCAGAAGCCCGCCGTAAATAGGCAAGAACAATGCCCAGCGGAGCACGTGAAATAGTCGCCGAGGCCGGTGGCTATAGCCTTTAGTCCGCTGGGTCGGCGAGGGAGCGCTCGGGGCTCAAGGCGCGGAAATGGCGTCTTTTCGAGGGTCCGTGGTGCTCAGTGGGAGGCTACGGTCACAAGCCTGCCTAAAATGGCAAGAAATGCCCACCGGCGCAGCGCGTGAAGTAGTCGCCGAGGCTGGTGGGCTATAGCCTTTGGTCCGGGGTCGGGAGGGGGGGCTCAAGCGCCGGAAATGGGTACAGTCTTTCGAGGGTCCTCGTGCCTGAGGCTACGTGTCAGAAGCCTGCCGCAAATGGCAATGCCCAAATCAGCGCAGTACATGAAATAGTCGCCGAGGCCGGTGCTGGGCTATAGCCTGGTCGGGGGTTGAGGGCGGTCTCGGCTCAAGCCGGAAATGGTTCAGTATTTTCGAGGGTCCTCATGGTGCCTGGGTGCTACGGTCAGAAGCCAGCCCTAAAAATGCAAGAAATTCCCAGCGCGCAGCGCTGAAATAGTGCCGAGGCCGTGGGCTGCATAGCTTTGGTCCGCGGGGTTGGGGGTTCGGGCTCTGGTCGGAAATGGGTACATTTTTCAAGGGTCCTCGTGCCCACGGGAGGCTACGGGTACCAGAAGGCGCTCTAAATGGCAAGAATGCCCAACAAGGGCGCAGCTTGTCGAAATAGGTCGCCGTGTGGGCTATAGTTTTGGTCCACGGGGTTGGAGGGGGCTCAGCCCTTGCCCGGAAATGGGTACAGTCTTTCGAGGGTCCTGTGCCCAAAGGAGCCCACGGCCGAAGCCCGCCGTAAATGGCAAGAAATGCGCCGGGCAGCGAAATAGTCGCCGAGGCCGGTGGCTATAGCCTTATCCGCGGGGTTGGGGAGGGGGTTAGGGCTCGGCATCGGAAATGGGTCTAGTCTTTCGAGGTCCCAGGTGCCCATGAGGCTACGGTAGAAGGCCTGCCACTTAAAAGGCAAGAATGCCCAGCGGGCGCAGCTGAAATAGTCGCCGAGGCTGTGGGCTATAGCCTTTTCCGGGGTCTGCAATGAGGGAGGTTCGGGGACTCCGCCGGAATGGGTACAGTCTTTCTGGAGGTCCTCGTGTGCCCGCGAGGCTACGTCAGAGCCCGTCCCAAATGGCAAGAATCCCAGCGGCGAAGGTTGAAATAGGCGCCGAGGCCGTGGCTATAGCCTCGGTCCGCTGGGGTTGGGAGGGGATTCGGGGCCTGCGCATCGAAATGCAGTCTTCGAGGGTCCTCGTGCCCAGCGGAGGCTACAGTCAGAAGCCTGCCCTAAAATGGTAAAGAAATGCCCAACGCTGCAGCTGCGTGAAATAGTCGCCGAGGCCGGTGGGCTATAGCCTTGGGTCCGGGGGGCAGGGGTTCGGGGTCTGGGCCGCCATCGGAAATGGCAGTTTTTTCGAGGGTCCTCGTGTGCCTGTGCTGGGAGGCTACGGTCAGAAGCCCCGCCGTAAAATGGCAAGTAATGCACCAGAATGAAATAGCCCAGGCCGGTGCTATAGCCTAGTCCGCCGAGGCTGGGAGGGTGGGGGTTCGCCGAAATGGGTACAGCCTTTTCGAGGGTCCTCGTGCTCAGCCTGGCAAAGAGGCTACGGTCAGAAGCCTGCCCTAAATGGCAAGAATGCCCAGCGCGAGCGCTGTGAAATAGTCGCCGAGGCCGTGGGCTATAGCCTTGGTCCGCTGGGGGGGCTCGATGAGGGGGTGGCCGAAATGGGTACAGTCTTTTCAGGGGTCCCCCGGTACCAAGTGAGGCTGTGTCAGAGGCCTGCCCAAAAAGGCAAGAACCCTCAAAGGCCGCAAGAACTGCTGAATAGTGCCCGAGGCCGGTGGGCTATAGCCTTGTCCGCTGGGGTTGGGAGGGGTGGGGGCCTGCCATCGGAAATGGGTACCTTTTCGAGGGTCCTCGTGGTGCCCAGCTGGAGGCTACGGTACGAATCGCCCCAAATGGCAAGAAATGCCTGAGCAGCGCTGTGAAATAGTCGCCGAGGCCGTGGGCTATAGCCTTGGTCCGCGGGGCTTGAGAGGGGTTCGGGGCTCTGGCATCGGAATGGGTACAGCCTTTTCGAGGGTCCTCGCCTGTGGAGGCTAGGGCCGAGGCCCCAAAAAGAAGAACCTCAACCGGGCGCAGCACACAATAGCGCGCCGAGGCCGTGGGCTATTGCCTTTGGTCCGGGGGGTGTGGGGGGGGGGGTTCTGGGCATCGGAAATCGGTAGAGTCTTTCGAGGTCCTCGTAGCCGAGGCTACGGCCAAGCCCCGCCTAAATGGCAAGAAAATACCAGCCGCAAGGCGTGAAATAGTCGCCGAGGCCGGGTGGGCTATAGCCTTTAGTCCGCTGGGGTTGGGGAGGGTGGTTCGGGGCTCCGCGCCGGAAATGGGTACAGTCATTTCGAGGGTCCTCGTGTTCCCAGTGGGAGGCCACGGTCAGAAGCCCCTGAAATGGCAAGAAATGCCCAGCGGCGCAGCGCGTCAAATAGTCGCCGAGGCCGGTGGGCTATAGCCTTGGGTCCGCGGGGGTTGATGAGGGGGTTCTGGGGCTCTGCGGGTCGGAAATGGGTCCAGTCTTTTCTAGGCTCCTCGTACCCAGGCGAGTACGTGTCGAGGCTTGCTCTAAATGGCAAGAAATGCCCAGCGGCGCAGCGCAATGGAAATAGTCGCCGAGGCCGGTGGGCTATAGCCTTGGTCCGGGGTTGGGTGGGGGTTTGGGGCCCGGGCCATCGGAAATGGGTACAGTCTTTCGAGGTCCTCGTGGTGCCTGTGGAGGCTAGGTCTGAGGCCTGCCCTAAAATAAATGGCAAGAAATACCTAGCGCAGTCGCGAAATAGTCGCCGAGGCCGGTGGTCTATAGATCCGCTGGGGAGGGTCGGGGCTCGCCGGAAATGGGTACAGTCTTTCAAGGGTCCTCGTACCTGGGGAGGCTACGGTCGAGGCCTGCTCTAAATTGGCAAGAAATGCCCAGCGCGCAGTTAAATAGTCGCCGAGGCCGGGGCTATAGCCTATGGTCCGCGGGGTCGGAGGGGGTTCGGGCTCATCGGAAATGATAATAGTTGAGGGTCCTCGTGCTCAGTGAGGCTACGGGTCGAAGCCTACCTAAAATGGCAAGAAATGCTCAGCCGCGCAACGCATGTGAAATAGCCGAGGCCGAGTCAGGCTATAGCCTTTCGTCCGCTGGGGTTGCGGAGGGGGTTCGGGGCCTGGGCGCCGGAATGGTACAGTCTTCGAGGGTCCTCGTGGTGCCCAAAGTGGGAGGCTAGGTCAGAAGCCTGCCCTAAAATGGCAAGAAATGCCCAGCGGCGACTGCGGAAATAGTCGCCGAGGCCGGTGGGTTGCAGCTGGGTCCGCTGGGGTCGGGTGGTTCGGGGTTCCGCCTGGAAATGGGTCTTTCAAGAGAGTCCTCGTGGTGCCTGGGAGGCTAGGTCGAGGCCTGTCCAAAATGGCAAGAAAATACCAGCCGCGCAGCAGGTGGAAATAGTCGCCGAGGCCCGAGCTGGGCAGCCTGTCCGCGGGGTTGGGAGGGGGTTCAGGACCTCGCCGGAAAATGGGTACATTTTCGAGGGTCCTTCGTGGTGCCTGGGTGAGGCTACGGTCCTGCCCTAAAATGGCAAGAAATGCCCAGAAGGAAGGTGTGAAATAGTCGCCGAGGCCGGTGGGCTATAGCCTGCGCGGTCCGGGGGCGGGCTTGATGAGGGGGTTCGGGGTTTGGCATCGAAATGGTACAGGCCGCCTTTCGAGGAGTCCTCGCCCAAGCTGGGAGGCTAGGTCAGAGGCCCAAATGGCAAGAAATCCTCGCAGCCAGCAACGCTGCGGAAATAGTCGCCGAGGGCCGGTGGGCTATAGCTTTTGTCCGGACGGGGTGAGGGTGGTCTGGGGTCCGCCATCGAAATGGGTACAGTCTTTCGAGGGTCCTGGTGCCTGGGAGGCTACGTCGAGGCCCGCCTAAATGGCAAGAAATGTCCCAGCGCAGCATGAAATAGTCACCGAGCCGAGTGGGCTATAGCTCGTCCGCGGGGTTGATGAGGGGGTTCGGGGGCCTGGCATCGGAAATGGTACAGCCTTTTCGAGGGTCCTCGCCCAGCTGGAGGCTAGGCCGAAGGCCTGCCCAAAAAGGCAAGAAATCTCAGCCGCACAACGCTGCGAAATAGTGCCGAGGCCGTGGGCTATGTTTTGGGTCCGCGGGCCGGGTAGGGGGTTCCGGGGCCATCGGAAATGGGTACGTCTTTTCGAGGGTCCTCGCAGCCCAATGGGAGGCTACGGCCGTAAGCCGCCGCCCTAAAATGGCAAGAATAATAAGCGCAAGTAGCTGAAATAGTCACCGAGGCCGCTGGCTAGCCTCGGTCCGCTGGGCTTGATGAGGGGGGGGTTCGGGGCTCTGGCATGGAAATGGGTACAGTCTTTCGAGGGTCCTCGCAGCCTCGCTGGAGGCTACGGTCGAGGCCCGCCCAAAATGGCAAGAAATCCCCAGCGGCCGCACAAGCGTGAAATAGTCGCCGAGGCCGCTGGGCTATAGCCTCGGTCCGCGGGGTTGGGTAGGGGTTCCGCCATCACCGGAATGGGTACGCTTTTCGAGGGTCCTCGGTGCCCGTGGGAGGCTACGTATAGCGCCTAAATGGCAAGAAATACCGCGCGCAGCAGCGTGAAATAGTCGCCGAGGCCGTGGGCTATAGCCTGGTCCGCCGGGGCTGTCCGCTGGGGTTCGGGGATCTCGCGCCGGAAATGATTACAGTTTTCGAGGGTCGTGCTGTGCCCAGTGGGAGGCTACGGTCCGACGCCCGCCGTAAATGGCAAGTACGCCCAGCAGTCGCGAAATAGTCGCCGAGACGCCGTGGGCTATAGCCTTTAGTCCGCTGGGGTCAGTAGGGGGGTTCGGGGCCTGCCGAAATGGCACAGTCTTTCGAGGGTTCCTCGGTACCCTGGGAAGAGGGGAAGCCTGCCCCTAAATGGCAAGAAATCATTGCGCGCAGCTGCGAAATAACGCCGGGCTGCGGGCTATGCGCTGCTCCACGGGCTGGAGGGGGCTCGGGGACTCGCCATCGAAATGGCATAGTCTTTGAGTGGCCTGTGCCCAAAGGGGAGCCAGGTCTGAGGCCTGCCCTAAAATGGCAAGAATGTCCCACGCAGCTGCCGAAATAGTCTCCGAGTCAGCGGCTATACCTTTGGTCCGCGGGGTGGGTGGGGGTTCAGGGGCCTGCCATCGGAAATGGCATGCCTTTCGAGGGTCCTCGTGGTGCCCAAAGGGAGGCTACGGTCAGAAGCCCGCTTAAAATGGCAAGAATGCCCAGCAAGGTGAAATAGTCAGCTGAGGCCGTGGGCTATAGCCTTTGGTCCGCACGGGGTTCGAGGTTTGGGGCCCATGAAATGGGTACAGTCTTTTCGAGGGTCCCGCGGTGCCCAGTGGGAGGCCACGTCTGAGGCCCGATCTAAAATGGCAAGAAATGCCCAGCGCAGCAACAAGTGAAATAGTCGCCGAGGCCTGGGGCTATAGCCTTTGGTCCGCTGGGGTTGAGTGCGGGTTCTGGGGGCTCTGCATCGGAAATGGGTACAGTCTTTCTGAGGGTCCCGTGCTCAGCTGGAGGCTACGGGCCGAGGCCTGCCCTAAAATGGCAATAAATGCCCAGCCAGCGCTGCAGTGAAATAGTCGCCGAGCCCGGGCTATGCTTTTGGTCCGGGGCGGGGGTAGTTCGGGGCTCGCCTGGGAAATAGGTACAGTCTTTTCGAGGGTCCTCGTGTGCCCAAAGGGAGGCTATGGTCAAGCCCGCCCTAAATGGCAAGAAATGCCCACGGCGCAGCGTGAAATAGTCGCCGAGGCCGTGGCTGGCAGCCTTTCGGGTCCGCGGGGGCTGGGTAGGGGGTTCGGGGCCTGGTCGTTTAAATGGGTACAGTTTTTCGGGGTTCCGTAGTTACTGGCTGGAAATGTCTACGAACATGCACAGCGGCCCTCGAGGTGCTCCTTGGTACGGCCGGGCCGGTACATAGCTTCTGTTCCGGGGTTCGAGGGTTTCGGGGACTCCCACCCGAAATGGGTAGTCTTTTCGAGGTTCGCCTGCTCGGGAGCCTACGGTCGAGGCCTGACCTTTAAAATGGCAAGAAATGTCCCACGGCGCAGCGCCGAAAATAGTCTCCGAGCTCCTGGGCTATATTTAGGTCCGCGGGGTCTGGAGAAGATCTGGCCTGGGCGGCATCGGAAATGGGTCATGCTTTTTCAGGGTCCTCGGTTCTATTGGAGGCTACGGTCCACGAGGCTCGCCCAAAATGGCAAGAAATGCCCAACCACGTAGCTGCTGAAGGATAGTCGCCGAGGCCGTGGGCTATAGCCTTTAGTCCGCTGGGGTTGGAGGGTTCCGGGTTCGGGCCATCGGAAATGGGTTACAGCTCTTTTCGAGGGTCCCGTGCCCAATGGCCTGAGGCCACGATCGAAGCCTGCCCTAAATGGCAAGAAATGCCCAGCGCGCAGCGCGTGAAATAGTCGCCGAGGCTGGCTACAGCCTTTGGTCCGCGGGGTTGGGGCGTCGGGATCCGGGCATCAGCGAAATGGGTACATTTTCGAGGGTCCGGTGCAGCCCGAGGTTACGGTCAGAGCCCGCCCAAAATGGCAAGAATGCCCAGTCGCGCAGCGTGAAATAGTCGCCGAGGTTGGCTATAGCCTTTGGTCCGCTGGGGTCAAGGGGTTCGGCCTGCCCATCGGAAATGGTTACAGGCCTTTTCAGGGTCCTCGTGCCCAATGAGGCTATACGGTTCAAGCCTGCCCTAAATGGCAAGAAATGCCCAGCGGCGCAGACGGAAATAGTCGCCGAGGCTGGGGCTATAGCTCGGTCCGCGGTCATGGGGGATCGGGCTCCGCCGGAAATGATTACAGCTTTCGAGGGTCCTCGTGTGCCCAGCTGGAGGCTACGTCAGCCTCGCTAAAATGGCAAGAAATGCCCAAGGTCGCAGCCGCCAGAAATAGCCGCCGAGGCTGGGCTATAGCCTTTGGTCCGCGGGGGTAAGGTGGGGTTCGGGGGCGCCCATGGAAATGGTTACAGTCTTTCGAGGGTCTCGTAGCCTGGGGAGCCCGCAGGCCTGCCCTAAGAATGGCAAAGAACAGCCAGCACGCGGAAATAGTCGCCGAGGCCGGCGGCTATAGCTTTGTCCGGGGGGGTCAGGGGCTGGGGCTCGGGCTATCGGAAATGGGTCTAGTCTTTTGAGGGTTCCTCGTGTGCCCAGTGGAGGCTACGACTGAGAAGCCTGCCCTAAAAAGACAAGAATGTCCCACGCGCTGGAAATAGTTCCCGAGGCCGTGGGCAATATAGCTTTGGTCCCGGGCTGGGTAGGGGTTCTGGGGCTCGTCGGAAATGGGTATCGAGGGTTCCTCCAGCCCAGGAGCCTACGGTCAGAGGCCCGCCCTAAAATGGCAAGAAATGCCCAGCGCGCAGCAAGTGAAAGCTCGCCGAGGCCGGTGGGCTATAGCCTTTGGTCCGCGAGGGGGAGGGGGTTCTGGGGCCGGGTGTCGCCAAATGGGTACAGTCTCGAGGGTCCTACCCAAAGGGAGGCCACGGTCCGAAGCCTGCCTTGAAATGACAAGAAATGCCCAGCCGGGCGCAACTGCCAGAAATAGTCGCCGAGGCCGGTGGGCTATAGCCGGGTCCCGAGGGCTCGGGAGGGAGGTTCGCCCGCGCACAAATGGGCAGTCTTTCGAGGTCCTCAGTGCCCAGCTGAGGCTACGGTCAGAGCCTGCCCTAAAACAAGAAATGCCCACCGCGAGCAGTGGGAAATAGTCGCCGAGGCCGGTGGGCTATAGCCTTGGTCCGGGGGTTGGGAAGGCGGTTCGGGGCGTCAGAAATGGTACAGTCTTTCGAGGGTCCTCGGTGCCCAGCCGAGGCTATGGTCAGCCTGCCCTAAATGGCAAGAAATGCCCAGCGCGCAGCCGTGAAATAGCCGCCGAGGCTGGGCTATAGCCTTGGTCCGCTGGGTCGGGAGGGGTTCTGGCTCGGTCGCCGGAAATGGGTACAGTCTTTCGAGGGTCCTCGGTGCCCAAAGGCTGCGGTCACAGCCTGCCCAAAAATTGCAAGAAATGCCCAGGCTACGGGTCGAAGCTGCCCTAAAATGGCAAGACATGCACCAGCGGCGCATCGCGGAACAGTCGCCGAGGCCGGTGGGCCAGCCTTTGGTCCGGGCTTGGGAGGGGTTTCGGGGCCTGGCCGGAAATGGGTACAGCCCGAGGTTCCTCGTAGCCCACCGGGGAGGCTACGGTCAAGCCTGCCTTAAAATGGCAAGACATGCCCAGCGCCGCATCGCTGAAATTGTCGCCGAGGCCTCGCGGGCTATAGCCTTGGTCCGCTGGGGAGGGAAGATCCGGGGCCCGCACGAAATGGCATGCCTTTTCGAGGGTCCTCGTTCCCATGGGAGGCCACGTCAGAGGCCTGCCCTAAATGGCAAGAAATGCCCAGCCGCGCAGCGTGAAATAGTCACCGAGGCCGTGGGCTATAGCCTTGGTCCGGGGTTGGGGAGGTGTTTCTGACGCCCGTCGCCGGAAATGGGTACAGTCTTTCGAGGGTCCTCGTGCCCGGGGAGGCTACGGTCCAGAAGCCCGCCCTAAAATGGCATGAAATGCCCAGCGCGCAGCTGTGAAATAGTCACCGAGGCCGGTGGGCTATAGCCTTGTCCGCGGGGCTGGGAGGGCGCCTGGGGCTCGGGCGCCAAATGGGTGCATGCCTTTGAGGGTCCTCGGTAGCCTGGGAGGCTACGGTCAGAGGCCTGCCCAAAATGGCAAGAAATGCCCAGCGCGCAGCGTGAATTAGTCACCGAGGCCGGTGGGCTATAGCCTTTGGTCGGGCGGGCGCGGGAGGCGCCCGGGCTCTGTGCGTCGGAAATGGGTACAGTCTTTTCGAGGGTCCTCGTGTGCCCAGTGGGAAGCTACGGTCAGGGGCCTGCCCTAAAATGGCAAGAAACGCCCAGCGGCGCAGCGCGTGAAATAGTCACCGAGGCCGGTGGGCTATAGCCTTTGGTCCGCGGGGGTTGGGGAGGATGTTTCGGGGGCTCTGGTCGTCGGAAATTGGTACAGCCTTTTCGAGGGTCCTCGTGTGCCTAGTGGGAGGCTACGGTCAGAAGCCTGCCCTAAAATGGCAAGAAATGTCCAGCGGCGCAGCGCGTGAAATAGTCACCGAGGCCGGTGGGCTATAGCCTTTGGTTCGCGGGGGTTGGGGAGCGGCGTTCGGGGGTTCTGGGCGTCGGAAATGGGTACAGTCTTTTTGAGGGTTCTCGTGTGCCCAGTGGGAGGCTACGGTCAGAGGGCTACCCTAAAATGACAAGAAATGCCCAGCGGCGCAGCGCGTGAAATAGTAGCCGAGGCCGGTGGGCTATAGCCTTTGGTCGGCGGGGGTTGGGGAGGGTCGTTCGGGGGCTCTGGGCGTCGGAAATGGGTACAGTCATTTCGTGGGTCCTTGTGTGCCCAGTGGGAAGCTACGGTCAGAAGCCTGCCCTAAAATGGCAAGACATGCCCAGCGGCGCATCAAGGTGAAAACCGCCGAGGCCGGTGGATATAGCCTTTGGTCTGCTGGGGTCGGGGAGGGGTTTCGGGGCCTCGCCGGAAATGGGTACAGTCTTTTCGAGGTTCCTCGTGTGCCCAATGGGAGGCTACGGTCAGAAGCCTGCCCTAAAATGGCAAGACATGCCCAGCGGCGCATCGCGTGAAATTGTCGCCGAGGCCTGTGGGCTATAGCCTTTGGTCTGCGGGGGTTGGGGAGGGTAGTTCTGGGGCTCTGGGCATAAGAAATGGGTACAGTCTTTTCGAGGGTCCTCGTGTTCCCAGTGGGAGGCCACGGTCAGAGGCCTGCCCTAAAATGGCAAGAAATGCCCAGCGGCGCAGCGAGTGAAATAGTCGCCGAGGCCGGTGGGCTTTACCCTTTGGTCCGCGGGGGTTGGGGAGTGGCGTTCGGGGGTTCTGGGCGTCGGAAATGGGTACAGTCTTTTCAAGGGTCCTCGTCTGCCCAGTGGGAGGCTACGGTCAGAGGCCTGCCCTAAAATGGCAAGAAATGCCCAGCGGCGCATCGCGTGAAATAGTCGCCGAGGCCGGTGGGCTATAGCCTTTGGTCCGCGGGGGTTGGGGAGGGGTGTTCGGGCCTGCCGTTGGAAATCGGGTACATGTCTGAGGTTCCTCGTGCCTAATGGGAGGCTACGGTCAAGCCTGCCCCCTTAAAATGGCAAGACATGCCCAGCCGCGCATCGCGTGAAATTGTCGCCGAGGCCGTGGGCTATAGCCTGGTCTCGGGGCCGGGAGGAAGTTCCGGGGCCTGGGCATCGAAATGGTACAGTCTTCGAGGGTCCTCGTGGTTCCCCGGGAGGCCATGGTCCGAGGCCTGCCCTAAAATCGCAAGAAATGCCCAGCGCGCAGCTGCGAAATAGTCGCCGAGGCCGGTGGCTATAGCCTTGGTCCGCTGGGGTTGGGAGCGCAGTCGGGGCTCAAGGCCGGAAATGGGTACAGTCCTTTGAGGGTCCTCGTGGTGCCCAAAGTGGGGAGGCTACGGTCAGAGGCCTGCCCTAAAATGGCAAGAAATGCCCAGCGGGCGGAGCGCTGTGAATTAGTCACCGAGGCCGGTGGGCTATAGCTGGCCCGGCGGGCTGGGGAGGCGCCCGGGCTCGCTGGCCGGAAATGGCATGCCTTTTCGAGGGTCCTCGTGCCCAGCTTACGGTCAGCGGCCTGCCCTAAACTGGCAAGAAAGGCCCCGCGGCGCAGCGCGCGAAATCGCGGCCGCGGCTGGGGGGCTATCGCCTTTGGTCCCCGGGCCTGGGAGGGGCTGGGGCCTGCCGCCGAAATATGTACAGTCTTTTCGAGGGTCCTCGTGGTGCCTGGGGAGGTTACGGCCAGAGGCCTGCCCTAAATGGCAAGAAATACCCAGCGCGCAGCGATAAAATAGTCACGAGGCCGGTGGGCTATGTAGCCTTTGGTCCATGGGGCCGGGAGGGGGTCTGGGGCTCGGGTCATCGGAAATGGCACAGCCTTTTGAGGGTCCTCGTGCCTGGGAGGCTACAACAGAGGCCTGCCCTAAAATGGCAAGAAATGCCCAGCGCGCAGCGCAGGAAATAGTCACCGCCGGGTGGGCTATAGCCTTTGGTCATGGGGCCGGAGGCGCCTGGGGCCTGCCGGAAATGGGTACAGTCTTTTCGAGGGTCCTCGTGTGCCCAATGGGAAGCTACGGTCAGAGGCCTGCCCTAAACTGCAAGAAATGCCCAGCGGCTCAGCGCGCGAAATAATCACCGAGGCCGGTGGGCTATAGCTTTTGGTCTGCGGGGCCGGGAGGGGCTTTCGGGGCTCGCCGGAAATATGTACAGCCTTTTCGAGGTCCTCGTGCCTAGTGGGAGGTTACGGTCGAGGCCTGCCCTAAATGGCAAGAAATACACAGCGCGCAGCGATAAAAAATAGTAACGAGGCCGTGGGCTATAGCGGGAGGCCGCCTTAAATGATAAGAATACGCCAGCGGGCGCGTGAAATACTCGCCGAGGCCGGTGGGCTATAGCCTTTGGTCCGCGGGGGTTGGGGAGGGTGTTTCGGGGGCTCTGGTCATCGGAAATGGGTACAGTCTTTACGAGGGTCCTCAGTTACCCAGTGGGAGGCTAAGGTCAGAAGCTTGCCCTAAAATGGCTAGAAATGCCCAGCGGCGCAGCGCGTGAAATAGTCACCGAGGCCGGTGGGCTATAGCCTTTGGTCCGCGGGGGTTGGGGAGGGGGTTTCGGGGCCCGTCACGGAAATATGTACAGTCTTTTCGAGGGTCCTCGGTAGTGGGAGGTTACGGTCAGAGGCCCGCCTAAAATGGCAAGAATACCCAGCCGCGCAGCTGAAAATAGTAACGAGGCCGGTGGCCATAGCCTTTAGTCCGCGGGGCTGGGAAGGGGTTTGGGGCCTCGCTGTCGAATTGGTACAGTCTTTTCGAGGGTCCTCGCACCTGGGAGGCTACGGCCGAAGCTCGCCTAAAATGATAAGAAATACCGCGCGCAGCGCGCAAGGTGAAATCCTCGCCGAGGCCGGTGGGCTATAGCCTTTGGTCCGCTGGGGCTGGGAGGGTGTTTCGGGGCTCTGTCATCGGAAATGGGTACGCCTTTTACGAGGGTCCTCGCTACCCAAAGGGGAGGCTAAGGTCAGAAGCTTGCCCTAAAATGGCTAGAAATGCCCAGCGCGCAGCTGCTGTGAAATAGTCACCGAGGCCGGTGGGCCAGCCTTTGGTCCGCTGGGGCCGGGAGGGGTTTCGGGGCCTGTCGTCGGAAATATGTACAGTCTTTCGAGGGTCCTGTGTGCCTAGTGGGAGGTTACGGTCAGAGGCCTGCCCTAAATGGCAAGAAATACCCAGCGCGCAGCGACAAAATAGAACGAGGCCGGTGGGCTATAGCCTTTTGGTCCGGGGGCTGGGAAGGGGTTGGGGCCTCGTCGGAAATGGTACAGTCTTTTCGAGGGTCCTCGTGTGCGCAGTGGAAGGCTACTGTCAGAATCCTGCTTTGAAATGATAAGAAATGAAAAGCGGCTCAGTGCGTGAAATACTCGCCGAGGCCGGTGGCTATAGCCTTTGGTCCGCGGGGGTTGGGAGGTGTTCGGGGCCTCGGTCATCGGAAATGGGTACAGCCACGAGGGTCCTCGCCACTCAGGGAGGTTAAGGTCCGAAGCTTGCCCTAAATGGCTAGAAATGCCCAGCGCGCGCAGGTGAAATAGTCGCCGAGGCCGGTGGGCTATAGCCTTTGGTCCGCGGGGCCGGGGAGCGCTCGGGGCTCAAGCGCCGGAAATGGTACAGTCTTCGAGGGTCCTCGCCCAAAGGGGAGGCTACGGTGAGAGGCCTACCCTAAAATAGCAAGAAATGCCCAGCGGCGCAGTGCATGAAATCGTCACCGAGGCCGGTGGGCTATAGCCTTTGGTCCGCGGGGTTTGGGGAGGGTGTTTTGGGGCTCTGGTCGTCGAAAATGGGTACAACCTTTGAGGGTCCTCGTGGTGCCCAAAGTGGGAGGCTATTAGAAGCTTGCCCTAAATGGCAAGAAATATCCAGCGCGCAGCGTGAAATGGTCGCCGAGGCCGGTGGCCATAGCCTTTGGTCCGCGGGCCTGGGAGGAAGTTCTGGGCCTGGGAGTCGGAAATGGGTACAGCCTTTTCGAGGTCCCCATGTGCCTGGGAGGCTACGGTCAATGGCGTGCCCTAAAATGGCAAGAAATTTCAGCGCGCAGCTGCGGAAATAGTCACCGACGCCGTGGGCTATAGCCTTTGGTCCGCGGGGCCTGGGAGGGTGTTTCGGGCACCGGGTCGCCGGAAATGGTACAGCCTTTTCGAGGGTCCTCGTGTGCCCAAAGTGGGAGGCTACGGTCAGAAGCCCGCCCTAAATGGCAAGAAATGTCCCGCGCGCAGCACGTGAAATAGTCGCCGAGACCGTGGGCTATAGCCTTTGGTCCGCTGGGGTCGGGAGGCGCCGAGGCCTGCGCCGGAAATGGGTACAGCCTTTTCGAGGGTCCCCATGTGCCCAGCGGGAGGTTACTCAGAAGCCTGCCCTAAAATGGCAAGAAATTCCCAGCGCGCAGCGCTGCGGAAATAGTCACCGACCGTGGCTATAGCCTTTTGGTCCGCTGGGGTCTGGGAGGGTGTTTCGGGGCACCGGTCGCCGGAAATGGGTACAGCCTCGAGGGTCCTCGTGTGCCCAGCGGAGGCGTTAGAAGCCTGCCCTAAAATGGCAAGAAATGTCCAGCGCGCAGCGAAATAGTCGCCGAGGCCGTGGGCTATAGCCTCGGTCCGCTGGGGTTGGGCGCGCGCTCGGGGCCTGGCCGCCTGAAATGGGTACAGTCTTTCGAGGGTCCTCGTGCCCAAAGGGAGGCTACGGTCAGAAGCCTGCACTAAATGGCAAGACATCGCGTGAAATTGTCACCGAGGCAGGGTGTCTTCGAGGGTCCTCGTGCCCAGTGGGAGGCTACGGTCAGAAGCCCGCCCAAATGGCAAGAAATGTCAAGCGCGCAGCGTGAAATAGTCGCCGAGGCCGGTGGGCTATAGCCTTCCGCTGGGGGGAGGGTCGGGGCTCTGCCGTCGGAAATGGGTAAAGTCTTTCGAGGGTCCTCGTGTGCCTGGGTGAGGCTAAGGTCAGAAGCCTGCCCTAAAACGGCAAGAAATGTCCAGCGCGCGCTGCGAAATAGTCGCCGAGGCCGGTGGGCTATAGCCTTTGGTCCGGGGGTTTGGGAAGGGTGTTTCGGGGGCTCTGGTCGTCTGAAATGGGAACAGTTTTTGAGGGTCCTCGTGGTGCCCAAAGGGGAGGCTGGTCAGAAGTTTGCCTCAAAATGGCAAGAATGTCCAGCGCGCAGCTGCGAAATGGTCGCCGAGGCCGGTGGGCTATAGCCTTTGGTCCGCGGGGTTTGGGAAGGGAAGTTCTGGGGCTCTGGGCGTCGGAAATGGGTACAGTCTTTTCGAGGTCCCCATGTGCCCAGTGGGAGGCTACGGTCAGAAGCCTGCCCTAAAATGGCAAGAAATTCCCAGCGGCGCAGCGCGTGAAATAGTCACCGAGGCCGGTGGGCTATAGCCTTTGGTCCGCGGGGGTTGGGGAGCGGCGTTCGGGGGCTCTGGGCGTCGGAAATGGGTACAGTCTTTTCGAGGGTCCTCGTGTGCCCAGTGGGAGGCTACGGTCAGAGGCCTACCCTAAAATAGCAAGAAATGCCCAGCGGCGCAGCGCGCGAAATAGTCGCCGAGGCCGGTGGGCTATAGCCTTTGGTCCGCGGGGGTTGGGGAGGGTGTTTCGGGGGCTCTGGTCATCGGAAATGGGTACAGTCTTTACGAGGGTCCTCGCCACCCAGCCGGGAGGCTGGCGGTCAGAAGCTGCCCTAAAATGGCTAGAAATGCCCAGCGCGCAGCGCAGTGAAATAGTCACCGAGGCCGGTGGGCTATAGCCTGGTCCGGGGGCCGGGAGGGGTTTCGGGCTCGGGCTCGGAAATATGTACAGTCTTTTCGAGGGTCCTCGTGTGCCCAGTGGGAGGTTACGGTCAGAGGCCTTCCCTAAAATGGCAAGAAATACCCAGCGGCGCAGCGCATAAAATAGTAACGAGGCCGGTGGGCTATAGCCTTTGGTCTGCGGGGATTGGGAAGGGGTTTCGAGGGTCCTCGTGTGCCCAGTGGGAGGCTACGGTCAGAAGCCTGCCTTAAAATGATAAGAAATACCCAGCGGCGCAGCGCGTGAAATACTCGCCGAGGCCGGTGGGCTATAGCCTTTGGTCCGCGGGGGTTGGGGAGGGTGTTTCGGGGGCTCTGGTCATCGGAAATGGGTACAGTCTTTACGAGGGTCCTCAGTTACCCAGTGGGAGGCTAAGGTCAGAAGCTTGCCCTAAAATGGCTAGAAATGCCCAGCGGCGCAGCTGGAAATAGCCGCCGAGGCCGTGGGCTATAGACTTTGGACCGCTGGGGTTGGGGAGCGTCGGGGCTCGCGCCGGAAATGGGCACAGCTTTCGAGGGTCCTCGTGCTCAGCTGGGAGGCTACGGTCAGAGGCCTACCCTAAAATAGCAAGAAATGCCCAGCGGCGCAGTGCATGAAATAGTCACCGAGGCCGGTGGGCTATAGCCTTTGGTCCGCGGGGGTTGGGGAGGGTGTTTCGGGGGCACTGGTCGTCGGAAATGGGTACAGCCTTTTTGAGGGTCCTCGTGTGCCCAGTGGGAGGCTAAGGTTAGAAGCTTGCCCTAAAATGGCAAGAAATATCCAGCGGCGCAGCGCGTGAAATGGTCGCCGAGGCCGGTGGGCTATAGCCTTTGGTCCGCGGGGTTTGGGGAGGGAAGTTCTGGGGCTCTGGGAGTCGGAAATGGGTACAGTCTTTTCGAGGTCCCCATGTGCCTGGGGCTGGGAGGTTACGTCAAGCCCCGCCTAAATGGCAAGAAATGCAAGCGCAAGGTGAAATCGTCACCGACGCCGGTGGGCTATAGCCTTTGGTCCGCGGGGGTTGGGGAGGGTGTTTCGGGGGCACTGGTCGTCGGAAATGGGTACATCCTTTTCGAGGGTCCTCGTGTGCCCAGTGGGAGGCTACGGTCAGAAGCCTGCCCTAAAATGGCAAGAAATGTCAGCGCGCAGCACGTGAAATAGTCGCCGAGACCGTGGGCTATAGCCTTGGTCCGCTGGGGCCGGGTAGGGCGTCGAGGGCCTCGGGTCGGAAATGGGTACAGTCTTTCGAGGTCCCCATGTGCCCAGCTGGGAGGCTACTAGAAGCCTGCCCTAAATGGCAAGAAATTCTCAGCGCGCAGCGCGAAATAGTCACCGACGCCGTGGGCTATAGCCTTTGGTCCGCTGGGGCTGGGAGGGTGTCGGGGCACCGGTCGCCGGAAATGGGTACAGCCTTTTGAGGGTCCTCGTGCCTGGGAGGCTGGGTTAGAAGCCTGCCCTAAAATGGCAAGAAATGTCCAGCGCGCAGCGTGAAATAGTCGCCGAGGCCGGTGGGCTATAGCCTTTGGTCCGCTGGGGTCAGCGCGCTCGGGGCTCGTCGCCTGAAATGGGTACAGTCTTTTTCGAGGGTCCTCGGTGCCCGCGGAGGCTACGGTCAAAGCCCGCACTAAAATGGCAAGACATGCCCAGCGCGCATCGCGTGAAATTGTCACCGAGGCCGTGCGCTATAGCCTTTGGTCCGCTGGGGTTGGGAGGGTGTTTCGGGGCACCGGTCGCCGGAAATGGGTACAGCCTTTTCGAGGGTCCTCGTAGCCCAGTGGGAGGCTACGGTCAAGCCTGCCCTAAAATGGCAAGAAATGTCAAGCGGGCGCAGCAAGCGAAATAGTCGCCGAGACCGTGGGGCTATAGCCTTCCGCTGTGGTTGGGAGGGCCGCTCGCGCTCTGGCCGAAATGGGTAAAGTCTTTTCGAGGGTCCTCGGATGCCCAGTGGGAGGCCATGGTCAGAAGCCTGCCCTAAAACGGCACCAAATGCCCAGCGCGCAGCGGTGAAATAGTCGCCGAGGCCGGTGGGCTATAGCCTTTGGTCCGCGGGGCTGGGAAGGGTGTTCGGGGCTCGTCATCTGAAATGGGAACAGCCTTTCGAGGGTCCCAGCCCAGTGGGGAGGATAAGGTCAGAAGTGCCCTAAAATGGCAAGAAATGTCCAGCGCGCAGCGTGAAATGGTCGCCGAGGCCGTGGGCTATAGCCTTTGGTCCGCTGGGTTTGGGAAGGAAGTTCGGGCTCGGGCGCCGGAAATGGGTACAGTCTTTCGAGGTCCCCATGTGCCTGGGGAGGAGGTCGAAGCCTGCCCTAAAATGGCAAGAAATTCCAGCGCGCAGCTGCTGAAATAGTCACCGAGGCTGTGGGCTATAGCTCGGGTCCGCTGGGGTTGGGAGGAAGTTCGGGGCCTCGCATCAGAAATGGTACAGTCCTTTCGAGGGTCCTCGCAGCTCAAAGTGGGAGTCTACTACGAGGCCTGCCTAAAATTGCAAGAAATGCCCGCGCGCAGCGCTGCGTGAAATAGTCGCCGAGGCCGGTGGGCTATAGCCTTGGTCCGCGGGGTGGGAGCGCTCGGGGCTCGGGCGTATGAAATGGGTACATCTTTTTGAGGGTCCTCGTGTGCCTGGGCAGGCTACGGTCAGAGGCCCGCCCTAAAATGGCAAGAAATGCCGAGCGGCGCAACGCACGAAATAGTAGCCGAGGCCGGTGGGCTATAGCATTTGGTCCGCTGGGGAGGGGTTTCGGGGCTCTGGCCGCCGGAAATGTCTAGAGTCTATTCGAGGGTCCTCGTAGCCCAGTGGGAGGCCACGGTCCGAAGCCCGCCCCACAAGGCCAAGACCTGCCCAGCCGCGCATCGCGTGAAAGTGTCGCCGAGGCCGGTGGGCTATAGCCTTGGGTCCGCTGGGCTGGGAGGAAGTTCTGGGGCCTCGCATCGAATGGGTACAGTCTTTTCGAGGCTCCTCGCAGCTCAGTGGAGTTCACGGTCGAGGCCCGCTCTAAAATTGCAAGAAATGCCCGCAGCGCGCAGTGAAATAGTCGCCGAGGCCGGTGGGCTATAGCCTTTGGTCGGGGGGGGTTGGGGAGGGGCGTTCGGGGCTCGGCCGGAAATGGGTAGAGTCTTTTCGAGGGTCCGTGGTACCTGGAAGCCACGGTCAAAGGCCTGCCCTAAATGGCAAGAAATGCCCAGCGCAGCTGCGTGAAATAGTCACCGAGGCCGTGGGCTATAGCCTTTGGTCCGCTGGGGCTGGGAGGGTGTTTCGAGGCCTGGACGCCGGAAATGTGTACAGCCTTTTCGAGGGTCCTCGTGTGCCTGGGAGGTACGGTCATAATCATGCCCTAAAATGGCAAGAAATGCCCAGCGCGCAGCGCTGGTGAAATAGTCGCCGAGGCCGGTGGGCCAGCCTTTTGGTCGGGCGGGTTGGGAGGGAGTTGGGGCCTGGGCGCCGGAAATGGCAGTCTTTTCGAGGGTCCTCGTGGTACCCAAAGTGGGAAGCTACGGTCAGAGGCCTGCCACAAAATGGCAAGAAATGCCCAGCGAGCGCGGTGAAATAGTCACCGAGGCCGGTGGGCTATAGCCTTTAGTCCGCGGGGGTTGGGGAGGGTGTTTCGGAGGCTCTGGTCGTCGGAAATAGGTACAGCCTTTTCGATGGTCCTCGTGTGCCCAGTGGGAGGCTACGGTCATAATCCTGCCCTAAAATGGCAAGAAATGTCCAGCGGCGCAGCACGTGAAATAGTCGCCGAGACCGGTGGGCTATAGCCTTTGGTCCGCTGGGGCCGGGAGCGGCGTTCGGGGACTCTGGGTGTCGGAAATGGGTATAGTCTTTTTGAGGGTCCTCGTGTGCCCAGTGGGAGGCTACGGTCAGAGGCCTGCCCTAAAATGACAAGAAATGCCCAGCGGCGCAGCGCGCGAAATAGTCGCCGAGGCCGGTGGGCTATAGCCTTTAGTCCGCGGGGGTTGGGGAGGGTGTTTCGGAGGCTCTGGTCGTCGGAAATGGGTACAGCCTTTTCGCGGGTCCTCGTGTGCCCAATGGGAGGCTACGGTCATAATCCTGCCCTAAATGGCAAGAATGTCCAGCGCGGCGCAGCACGTGAAATAGTCGCCGAGACCGTGGGCTATAGCCTTTGGTCCGCGGGGCCGGGGAGCGCGCTCGGGGCTCGCGCCGGAAATTGGTACAGTCTTTTCGAGGGTCCTCGTGCCCAGCTGGATGGCTACGGTCAGAGGCCTGCCCTAAAATGGCAAGAAATGCCCAGCGGCGCAGCGTGTGAAATAGTCGCCGAGGCCGGTGGGCTATAGCCTTTGATCGGGGGGGGTTGGGGAGGGGAGTTCGGGGCTCGCCCGGAAATGGGTACAGCTCGAGGGTCCTCGGTGCCCAATGGGAAGCTACGGTCAGAGGCTACCCTAAATGGCAAGAAATCGCCGCGCGCCGCGAAATAGTTGCCGAGGCCGGTGGGCTATAGCCTGTAGTTCGCGGGGGCCGGGAGGTGCTCGGGGCACTCGCCGGAAATGGGTACAGCCATTTCGAGGGTCCTCGTAGCCTGGGGGAGGCTACGGTCATAATCCCGCCCGCCTAAATGGCAAGAAATGTCCCGCGCGCGAAGCTGCGGAAATAGTCGCCGAGGCCGGTGGGCTATAGCCTTTGATCGGCGGGGGTTGGGGAGGGGAGTTCGGGGGCTCTAGGCGTCGGAAATGGGTACAGTGTTTTCGAGGGTCCTCGGGTGCCCAATGGGAAGCTACGGTCAGAGGCCTACCCTAAAATGGCAAGAAATGCCCAGCGGCGCGTGAAATAGTCCCCGAGGCCGGTGGGCTATAGCCTTTGTTCTGCGGGGGTTGGGGAGGGGGTTTCGGGGGCTCTGGTCATCGGAAATATGTACAGCCTTTTCGAGGGTCCACGTGTGCCCAGTGGTAGGCTACGGTCAGAAGCCTGCCCTAAAATGGCAAGAAATGCCCAGCGGCGCGGCACGTGAAATAGTCGCCGAGGCCGGTGGGCTTTAGGCTTTGGTCCGCGGGGGTTGGGGAGGGGGTTTCGGGGGCTCTGGTCGTCGGAAATGGGTACAGTCTTTTCGAGGGTCCACGTGTACCCAGTGGGAGGCTATGGTCAGAAGCCTGCCCTAAAATGGCAAGACATGCCCAGCGGCGCAGCGCGTGAAATAGTCGCTGAGGCCGGTGGGCTATAGCCTTTGGTCCGCGGGGCCGAGGAGGCGCCCGGGGCTCCGCCGGAAATGGGTACAGTCTTTCGAGGGCCTCGTGCCCAAAGGGGAGGCTACGGTCAAAAGCCTGCCCTAAAATGATAAGAAATGCCCAGCGGGGCAGCGCGTGAAATACTCGCCGAGGCCGGTGGGCTATATCCTTTGGTCCGCGGGGGTTGGGTAGGGAAGTTCTGGGGCTCTGGGCATCGGAAATGGGTACAGTCTTTTCGAGGGTCCTCGTGTGCCCAGTGGGAGGCTACGGTCAGAGGTCGCCCAAAATGGCAAGAAATGCCCAGCGCGCAGCTGCGAAATAGTCACCCAGGCCGGTGGCTATAGCCTTTGGTCCGCTGGGGGCCGGGGTGTCGGTCGGGCCGCCGAAATGGGTACAGTCCTATCGAGGGGCCTCAACGGCCCAGTGTGAGGCTTCCCTCAGAAGCCTGCCCTAAAATGGCAAGAAATGTCCAGCGGCGCAGCACGTGAAATAGTCGCCGAGTCCGGTGGGCTATAGCCTTCCGGGGCCGGGAGGGCCGCTCAGGCTCGCTGGAAATGGGTACAGTTCGAGGGTCCTCGTGAGCCCTGGGGAGGTTAAGGTCAGAAGCCTGCCCTAAAATGGCAAGAAATGTCCAGAGGCGCAGCGCGTGAAATAGTCGCCGAGGCCGGTGGGCTATAGCCTTTGGTCCGCGGGGTTTGGGAAGGGTGTTTCGGGGGCTCTGGTCGTCTGAAATGGGAACAGCCTTTTTGAGGGTCCTCGTGTGCCCAGTGGGAGGATAAGGTCAGAAGCTTGCCCTAAAATGGCAAGAAATGTCCAGCGGCGCAGCGCGTGAAATGGTCGCCGAGGCCGGGGCTATAGCCTCGGTCCGCGGGTCGGGAAGGAAGTTCTGGGGCTCGGGCGCCGGAAATGGGTACAGTCTTTCGAGGTCCCTGCGCCTGGGAGCTGAGGCTACGGTCAGAAGCCTGCCCTAAATGGCAAGAAATTCCCAGCCGCGCAGCTGTGAAATAGTCACGGAGGCCGTGGGCTATAGCCGGTCCGGGGGTTGGGGAGGAAGTTCTGGGGCTCGGGCATCGCCTGAAATGGGTACAGTCCTTTCGAGGGTCCTCGGTGCCCTGTGTTAGTCTACGGTCAGAGGCCTCCTCTAAAATTGCAAGAAATTCCCCGGCGCGCAGCTGGAAATAGTCGCCGAGGCCGTGGGCTATAGCCTGGTCCGCTGGGGCCGGGGAGCGCGTCAGGCTCGGGCGTATGAAATGGGTACATTCTTTGAGGGTCCTGTGGTGCCCAGCTGGGAGGCTACGGCCGAGGCCTGCCTAAATGGCAAGAAATGCCGAGCCGCGCAAAGACGTGAAATAGTCGCCGAGGCCGTGGCTATAGCCTTTGGTCCGCTGGGTTGGGAGGGGTTTCGGGGTTCTGGCGCCGGAAATGTGTAGAGTCTTTTCGAGGGTCCTCGGTGCCCAAAGTGGGAGGCTACGGTCAGAAGCCTCGCACTAAAATGGCAAGACATGCCCAGCCGCGATCGCGGTGAAATTGTCGCGAGGCCGGTGGGCTATAGCCTTTTGGTCCGCTGGGGTTGGGAGGAAGTTCTGGGGCCTGGGCATCGGAAATGGGTACCGTCTTTACGAGCGCCCTGTGTGCCCAGTGGGAGTCTACGGCCGAGGCCCTAAAATTGCAAGAAATGCCCGCGTGCAGCAGGAAATAGTCGCCGAGGCCGGTGGGCTATAGCCTTGGTCCGCTGGGGTTGGGGAGGCTCGGGGCTCTGGTCCGCCGGAAATGGGTAGAGTCTTTCGAGGGTCCTCGGTACCCGGGGAAGCTACGGTCAAAGGCCTGCCCTAAAATGGCAAGAAATGCCCAGCGGCGCAGCGCGTGAAATAGTCACCGAGGCCGGTGGGCTATAGCCTTTGGTCCGCGGGGGTTGGGGAGGGTGTTTCGGAGGCTCTGGACGTCGGAAATGTGTACAGCCTTTTCGAGGGTCCTCGTGTGCCCAGTGGGAGGCTACGGTCATAATCATGCCCTAAAATGGCAAGAAATGCCCAGCGGCGCAGCGCGTGAAATAGTCGCCGAGGCCGGTGGGCTATAGCCTTTGGTCGGCGGGTGTTGGGGAGGGGAGTTCGGGGGCTCTGGGCGTCGGAAATGGGTACAGTCTTTTTGAGGGTCCTCGTAGCCCAGCTGGGAAGCTACGGTCAGAGGCCCGCCATAAAATGGCAAGAAATGCCCAGCGCGCAGCTGCTGTGAAATAGTCACCGAGGCCGGTGGGCTATAGCCTTTAGTCCGGGGCTTGGGGAGGGTGTTTCGGAGGCCTGGACGCCGGAAATAGTACAGCCTTTTCGATGGTCCTCGTGGTGCCCAGTGAGGTTACGGTCATAATCCCGCCCTAAAATGGCAAGAAATGCCCAGCGCGCAGCATAGTCGCCGAGACCGTGGGCTATAGCCGGTCCGCGGGGCTGGGGAGCGCGCTCGGGGCTCTGCCGGAAATCGGTATAGTCTTTTTGAAGGTCCTCGTGTGCCCAGTGAGGCTACGGTCAGAGGCCTGCCCTAAAATGACAAGAAATGCCCAGCGGCGCAGCGCGGGAAATAGTTGCCGAGGCCGGTGGGCTATAGCCTTTAGTCCGCGGGGGTTGGGGAGGGTGTTTCGGAGGCTCTGGTCGTCGGAAATGGGTACAGCCTTTTCGCGGGTCCTCGTGTGCCCAATGGGAGGCTACGGTCATAATCCTGCCCTAAAATGGCAAGAAATGTCCAGCGGCGCAGCACGTGAAATAGTCGCCGAGACCGTGGGCTACAGCCTGGTCCGCGGGGGCTGGGAGCGCGTCGGGGCTCTGGGCGTCGGAAATTGGTACAGTCTTTTTGAGGGTCCTCGTGTGCCCAGTGGGATGCTACGGTCAGAGGCCTGCCCTAAAATGGCAAGAAATGCCCAGCGGCGTAGCGCGTGAAATAGTCGCCGAGGCCGGTGGGCTATAGCCTTTGATCGGCGGGGGTTGGGGAGGGGAGTTCGGGGGCTCTGGGCGTCGGAAATGGGTACAGTGTTTTCGAGGGTCCTCGGGTGCCCAATGGGAAGCTACGGTCAGAGGCCTACCCTAAAATGGCAAGAAATGCCCAGCGGCGCAGCGCGTGAAATAGTTGCCGAGGCCGGTGGGCTATAGCCTTTAGTTCGCGGGGGTTGGGGAGGGTGTTTCGGGGGCACTGGTCGTCGGAAATGGGTACAGCCATTTCGAGGGTCCTCGTGTGCCCAGTGGGAGGCTACGGTCATAATCCTGCCCTAAAATGGCAAGAAATGTCCTGCGGCGTAGCGCGTGAAATAGTCGCCGAGGCCGGTGGGCTATAGCCTTTGATCGGCGGGGGGTGGGGAGTGGAGTTGGGGGGCTCTGGGCGTCGGAAATGGGTACAGTATTTTCGAGGGTCCTCGGGTGCCCAATGGGAAGCTACGTCGAGGCCCACCCTAAAATGGCAAGAAATGCCCAGCGCGGAAATAGTCCCCGAGGCCGCTGGCTATAGCCTTTTGTTCCGCGGGGTTGGGAGGGGTTTCGGGGCTCATCGGAAATATGTACAGCCTTTTCGAGGGTCCACGCAGCCTGTGGTAGGCTACGGTCAGAAGCCCGCCTAAATGGCAAGAAATGCCAGCGCGCAGCACGTGAAATAGTCGCCGAGGCCGGTGGGCTACAGCCTCGGTCCGCTGGGGCCGGGGAGGGGTTTCGGGGCCTGGTCGCCGGAAATATGTACAGCCTTTTTCGAGGGTCCTCGGTGCCGAGTGGGAGGCTACGGTCAGAAGCCCGCCCTAAATGGCAAGAATGCCCAGCGCGCGGCACGGAAATCGCCGAGGCCGTGGGCCAGGCTTTGGTCCGCGGGGGTTGGGGAGGGGTTTCGGGCCTGGGCCGGAAATGGGTACAGCTTTTTCGAGGGTCCACGGGTACCCTGGGAGGCTTACGGTCAAGCTCGCCCTAAATGGCAAGACATGCCCAGCGCGCAGCTGCAGGAAATAGTCGCCGAGGCCGTGGGCTATAGCCTTTGGGTCCGCGGGGCCGAGGAGGGGCGTTCGGGGGCTCTGGGCGTCGGAAATGGGTACAGTCTTTTCGAGGGCCCTCGTGTGCCCAGTGGGAGGCTACGGTCAAAAGCCTGCCCTAAAATGATAAGAAATGCCCAGCGGGGCAGCGCGTGAAATACTCGCCGAGGCCGGTGGGCTATATCCTTTGGTCCGCGGGGGTTGGGTAGGGAAGTTCTGGGGCTCTGGGCATCGGAAATGGGTACAGTCTTTTCGAGGGTCCTCGTGTGCCCAGTGGGAGGCTACGGTCAGAGGCTTGCCCTAAAATGGCAAGAAATGCCCAGCGGCGCAGCGCGTGAAATAGTCACCCAGGCCGGTGGGCTATAGCCTTTGGTCCGCGGGGGTTGGGGAGGGTGTTTCGGGCACCGGTCGCCGGAAATGGGTACAGCCTTCGAGGGTCCTCGCGCCCTGGGAGGCTTACGGTCATAAGCCTGCCCTAAAATGGCAAGAAATGTCCAGCGGCGCAGCACGTGAAATAGTCGCCGAGACCGTGGTCCGCTGGGGCGTTCCGGGGCTGGGAGGGCGCTCGTGGGCTCGTTGGAAATGGGTACAGTCTTTTGGAGGGTCCTCGTGTGCCCAGTGGGAGGCTAAGGTCAGAAGCCTGCCCTAAAATGGAAAGAAATGTCCAGCGGCGCAGCACGTGAAATAGTCGCCGAGACCGGTGGGCTATAGCCTTTGGTCCGCGGGGGTTGGGGAGGGGCGTTCGGGGGCTCTGGGCATCGGAAATGGGTACAGTCTTTTTGAGGGTCCTCGTGTGCCCAGTGGGAGGCTACGGTCAGAGGCCTGCCCTAAAATGTCAAGAAATGCCCAGCGGCGCAGCGCGTGAAATTGTCGGCGACGCCGGTGGGCTATAGCCTTTGGTCCGCGGGGGTTGGGGAGGGAAGTTCTGGGGCTCTGGGCATCAGAAATGGGTACAGTCTTTTCGAGGGTCCTCGTGCCTGGGGGAGTCTCACGGTCAGAGGCCTGCCTAAAATTGCAAGAAATGCCCGCGCGCAGCTGAAATAGTCGCCAAGGCCTGTGGGCTATAGCCTTGGTCAGCGGGGTTGGGGAGGTGTTCGGGCTCGCGCCAAAATGGGTACAGTTTTTCGAGGGTCCTCGTAGCCCAGCTGGGAAGCTACGGTTAGAGGCCTGCCCTAAAATGGCAAGAAATGCCGAGCGCAGCGGAATAGTCCCCTTGGCCGGTGGGCTATAGCCTTCGGTCCGCTGGGTCGGGAGGGTGTTTTGAGGCTCGGACGCCGGAAATGGCACAGCCTTTCGACGGTCCTCGGTGCCCATGGGAGGCTACGGTCATAATCATGCCCTAAAATGGCAAGAAATGTCCAGCGCGCGCAGCACGTGAAATAGTCGCCGAGACCGTGGGCTATAGCCTTTGGTCGGCGGGGCCGAGGAGGCGCCTGGGGCCTGGGCTTCGGAAATGGGTACAGCTTTCGAGGGTCCTCGCAGCCCAGGGGAGCCTACGTTCAGAACCAAGCCATAAAATGGAAAGAAATGCCCAGCGCGCAGCTGTGAAATAGTCGCCGAGGCAGGTGGGCTATAGCCTTCGCCGGGTGCTGGGAGGGGAGTTCGGGGGCTCTGGGCGTCGGAAATGGGTACAGTCATTTCGAGGGTCCTCGTGTGCCCAGTGGGAGGCTACGGTCAGAAGCCTCCTCTAAAATGGCGAGACATGCCCAGCGGCGCATCGCGTGAAATTTTAACTGAGGCCGGTGGGCTATAGCCTTTGGTCCACGGGGGTTGGGGAGGGAAGTTCTGGGGCTCTGGGCATCAGAAATGGGTACAGTCTTCTCGAGGGTCCTCGTGTACCCAGTGGGAGGCTACGGTCAGAGCCTGCCCTAAAATGGCAAGAAATGCCCAGCGGCGCAGCGCGTGAAATAGTCACCGAGGCCGGTGGGCGCAGCCTTTGTTTGGGCCGGGGCCGAGGGCGTCGGGGCCTGGGCCAAAATGGTACAGTCTTTCGAGGGTCCTCGTAGCCTGGGAGGCTACGGTCAGAGGCCTGCCCTAAAATGGCAAGAAATGCCCAGCGGCGCAGCGCGTGAAACGGTCGCCGAGGCCGGTGGGCTATAGCCTTTGGTCCGCAGGGGTTGGGGAGGGTGTTTCGGGGCCTCTGGTCGTCGGAAATGGGTACAACATTTTCGAGGGTAGGGGAGGGGAGGCTACGGTCAAAAGCCCGCCCTAAATGGAAAGAAATGTCCAGCGCGCAGCACGTGAAATAGTCGCCGAGACCGTGGCCAGCCTTGGTCCGGGGGCCGGGAGGCGCTCGGGGCCTCGCATCGGAAATGGGTACAGTCTTTTGAGGGTCCTCGGTGCCCAGCTGGGAGGCTACGGCCGAGGCCTGCCCTAAAATGTCAAGAAATGCCCCGCGCAGCTGCGGAAATTGTCGGGCGACGCCGTGGGCTATAGCCTGGTCCGCGGGGTCCGGGGTGGGGTTTCGGGCCTGGTCGCCGGAAATATGTACAGTCTTTTCGAGGGTCCTCGTGACCAGTGGGAGGCTACGTCAAAGGCTGCCCTAAATGGCAAGAAATGCCCAGCGCGCAGCTGCTGCGGAAATAGTCACCCAGCCGTGGCTATAGCCTCGGTCCGCTGGGGTGGGAGGGTGTTTCGGGGCACCGGGTCGCCGGAAATGGGTACAGTCTTTCGGAGGTCCTAGTGTGCCCACAGCGGAAGTTACGGTCGAGGCTGCCCTAAATGGCAAGAAATGCCCAAGCGCGCAGCTGAAATAGTCACCCAGCCGTGGGCTATCGCCTTTGGTCCGCGGGGGTGGGGCTGGGGGTTTCGGGGGCTCTGGTCGCCGGAAATATGTACAGTCTTTTCGAGGGTCCTCGTGTGCCCAGTGGGAGGCTACGTCGAGGCTTTGCCCTAAAATTGCAAAATGCCCAGCCGCGCAGCTGCTGGAAATAGTCACCGAGGCCGTGGGCTATAGCCTTGGTCCGCGGGGCTGGGAGGGGTTGTGTGCTCGGTCTCGGAAATGGTACAGTCTTTTCGAGGGTCCTCGCAGTGCCCAATGGAGGCTACGGTCAGAAGCCTGCCCAAATGGCAAGAAATACCCAGCGCGCAGCGCGTGAAATAGTCACCGAGGCCGTGGGCTATAGCCTTGGTCCGCTGGGGCCGGGGAGGGCGCCGGGCTCGCCGTCCGGAAATGGGTACAGTCTTTCGAGGGTCTCGTGCCTGGGAGGTTACGGTCAAGCCCGCCCTAAAATGGCACGACATGCCCAGCGCGCAGCGTGCGAAATAGTCGCCGAATCGGGTGGGCTGCGGCCTTTGGTCCGCGAGGTCGGGAGGGGTTAGGGCCTGGTCGTCGGAAATGGGTACAGTCTTTTCGAGGGTCCTCGTGTGCCCCGTGGGAGGCTACGGTCAGAGGCCTGCCCTAAAATGGCAAGAAATGCCCAGCGGCGCAGCGCGTGAAATAGTCACCGCGGGGGTTGGGGAGGGGCGTTCGGGGGTCTGGGTGTCGGAAATGGGTACAGTCTTTTTGAGGGTCCTTGTGTGCCCAGTGGGAGGCTACGGTCAGAGGCCTGCCCTAAAATGGCAAAAAATGCTGAGCGCGGTGAAATAGTCTCGAGGCCGAGGGATATATCCTTTGGTCCGCTGGGGTTGGGAGGGGTTTAGTTCTCCATCGAAAATGGGTACAGTTTTCGAGGTCCTCGTGTGCCCACGGGAGGCTACGGTCAGAAACCTGCCCAAAAATGGCAACAAATACCAAGCGGCGGAGCGCGTGAAATACTCACCGAGGCCGGTGGGCTACAACCTTTGGTCCGCTGGGGTCCGGGAGGGGTTTCGGGCCTCGTCACGCCGAAATGGGTATCGCCTTTTTGAGGGTCCTCGCAGCCTGCTGGAGGCTACGGTCGAGGCCTGCCCTAAATGGCAAGAAATGCCCAGCGCGCAGCTGCGGAAACGGTCGCCGAGGCCGGTGGGCTACAGCCTTGGGTCCGGGGCCGGGAGGAAGTCTGGGGCTCGCGCCGGAAATGGGTACAGTTTTTCGAGGGTCCTCGTGGTGCCCTGTGGGAGGCTACGGTCGAGGCCTGCCCTAAATGGCAAGAATGCTCTGCGGCGCGCTGGAAATAGTCACCGAGGCCGTGGGGCTATGCAGCCTTGTTCCGCTGGGGTCAGCCGGGTTTCGGGCCTCGTCGCCGGAAATGGTTACAGCTTTTCGAGGGTCCTCGTGGTGCCTGGGAGGCTACGTCGAGGCCTGCCCTAAAATTACAAAAATGCCCAGCGGGCGCAGCAGTGGAAATAGTCACTGAGGCCGGTGGGCTATAGCCTTTGGTCCGGGGGCCGGGGAGGGGTTTCGGCCTGTCATCGAAAATGGGTACGCTTTTTTCGAGGGTCTCGCCTCGCCTGGAGGCTACGAAGCCTCGCCCTAAAATGGCAAGACATGCCCAGCGCGAAGGTGAATAGTCGCCGAGGCCGGTGGGCTATAGCCTGGTCCTCGGGTGGGGAGGGGTTTAGGGGCTCGCCGCCGAAAAAGGGTACATGCCTTTTTCGAGGGTCCTGCGTGCCTGGGAGGCTACGGCCGAAGCCTGCCCTAAATGGCAAGAAATACCCAGCGCAAGGCTGAAATAGTCACCGAGAACGGTGGGCTATAGCCTTTGGTCCGCACGGGCCGGGAGGCGCTCGCTGGGCGCCGGAAATGGGCATTTTCGAGGGTCCTTAAAAGCGGAGGTTACTACGAGGCCTGCCCTAAATGGCAACAATGCCCAGCGCGCGGGCGCGGGAAATAGTCACCGAGGCCGGTGGGCTATAGCCTTGGTCCACGGGGATCGGGAGGGGGTTCGGGGCCTGGCCGCCGGAAATTGGTACAGTCTTTTCGAGGTCCTCGTGCCCAGCTGGGAGTTCACGGTCAGAGGCCTGCCCTAAAATCGCAAGAAATGCTCAGCGCCGCACTGCGCGAAATAGTCCCCGAGGCCGGTGGGCTATAGCCTTTGGTCCGCGGGGGTTGGGAGGGAGTTCGGGGCTGGCGTCCCAAATGGGTACAGTCTTTTCAAGGTCCTCGTACCTGGGAGGCTACGGTCAGAGGCCTGCCCTAAAATGGCAAGAAATGCCCTGCGGCGCTGCGCGGGAAATACTCACCGAGGCCGGTGGGCTATAGCCTTTGTTCCGCGGGGGTTGGGGCCGGGGCTCGGGGCCTGCCGCCGGAAATGGGTACAGCCTTTCGAGGGTCCTCGTAGCCTGGGCAGAGGCTACGGCAGAGGCCTGCCCTAAAATTACAAAATGCCCAGCGCGCAGCGTGAAATAGTCACCGAGGCCGGTGGGCTACAGCCTTTGGTCCGCGGGTGTTGGGGAGGGCTCGGGGCCCGGTCGCCGGAAATGGGTACAGCCTTTTTCGAGGGTCCTCGTAAAAGCAGGGAGGCTACGGTCAGAAGCCTGCCCTAAAATGGCAAGACATGCCCAGCGGCGGAGCGCGTGAAATAGTCGCCGAGGCCGGTGGGCTATAGCCTTTGGTCCGCGAGGGTTGGGGAGGGGGTTTAGGGGGCTCTGGTCATCGAAAATGGGTACAGTCTTTTCGAGGGTCCTCGTAGCCCAGCTGGGGAGGCTACGGCCGAGGCCCCGCCCCAAAATGGCAAGAAATGTCCAGCGGCGCAGCGCGTGAAACGGTCGCCGAGGCCGGTGGGCTATAGCCTTTGGTCCGCGAGGGTTGGGGAGGGGGTTTAGGGGGCTCTGGGCATCGGAAATGGCTAGAGTCTTTTCGAGGGGCCTGTGCCCTGCTGGAGGCTACGGTACGAGGCCTGCCCTAAAATGACAAGAAATGCCTAGCGCGCAGCGGAAACGGTCGCCGAGGCCGGTGGGCTGGCAGCCTCGGGTCCGCGGGGTCCGGGGGGGAAGTTCTGGCCCGGGCCGGAAATGGGTACAGTCTTTTGAGGGTCCTCGTGTGCCCGCTGGGAGGCTACGGTCAGAAGCCCGCCCTAAAATGGCAAGAAATGCCCACAAGCGCAGCTGCTGGAAATAATCACCGAGGC